>JAUMHD010001341.1:0-89220 GCA_032359135.1 Ulvella scutata
CCTGCTTCTCCTCCTGCAACTCCCCCCCGCTCCCGGCCCTGGCTCTCCTGCCTCCTCTTCGTGTGTGCCTGTGTCGTATACAAGGCAAGAACTGTCGCGGCTAGACAACGCTAGCTCTTTAAGTACATGATACATGCAAATAACGCAATACAAACCGGACTGGCAGTGAGTAGGCATGAACCCAAACAGCCAAAAGCTGCTAACACAAATTATCCACCACTTCACTCGAATGGTCCGCCAGGCAGCCCGGCAGCAGCAGCTTGAGACGATGCCGCGCCCCACCTCTCCTTCTGTCCACTCCATACAGGAAGGACCCCCTCCCCCGCCCCCGCCCCAGGCGCCATCGCCCCTCGCTCAGCCCCCGCCGCAGTCCCCAACTCCGCAACACAACCAGCCCGGCTCTGCATCCCCACCAGGAGCCTCCCCCTGCCCGCCCAGCACGCTGGCCCACACCCCACAGCCGACCCCGCCTCGAGCAAACAGCCCACCTCCTTGCCACCTCTCATGCATGCCACCTCCCAACACGACCAGCCCGCCCCCTGCCCCCCAACTGCAGCCTCTCCCTCCAGAGCAACCAGCCCGCCCACCCACACCTCACCAACGCCCACCCCCCCCCCCCCGGCCACGCCCCCTCCCTCCCAGCTCTTCCAGCCCACCCACTCCACGATTCTCGCCGCCCCCAGCCGACATCAGCCGCCGGAATGCGACGCCACCCCATGCCGGCCAGCGCACACTCGCGGCCTGACAACCCTCCACCTTCAGCACTTCCCCAAGGGACCCCACAGCCAGAGGCCCCGATGGCAGCGCGGCTCGCTCATAGCCCCTCCCGGCACGCTGGTCCCACTCACCTCCCACTGCCATGCTACACCACACGCCGCACCTTTATTCCAGAGCGGGGAGATAACAAAGCAATGTTTCCTGCGTGCAAGGAGATGGTCCTGGATGTCTCCTACATTCACCCTTGTGCAGACTCATACGTCACCGCCGCAGTCAGTGCAGATGGCGCCGTCACTAAAAAGCGTGACGCCCAGAAGTGCGCCCGCCACAGCGGTGCCCTCTCGTCCTCTGAGCCTTTCGTGAAGCGTTTGGAAGCAGCCGTTGTCCTGAGAAAGAGTGTGCATGCGACCTTGGATACAATCAAAGGAGCTTCGCTGGTTGTGCTTGCACGGGGCCGCCTGGACGCGCGCCACACACACTACCAGCGAACCGCCTTCCACAGCGCACAAGCTGCTTACCAGAGGGTGGGCGGCCTGCGCCCCACCGCACACCACAGTGGCACCACAGTGGCACACTTCTGACACCAGAGTGGCAATTCCACAACACCACGTAATCGCAGGTGGCGCCTGCAGCGGCTGCTGTTGTGCTGGACAGGGGCAGCCACAATCAATGCCGCGCCTTTGGTAGTTGCTGACCAAGAGGTTTTATTTCCAAAGCTGAACAGTATGGATTTACGGGTTTGCACATCCTGAAAAGAGAATTCTGAAAGCGGGTGACGTTTGGATACTTTAGGAAATTTTGATTCTGTCATCTACAAAAGATCAAAGATGCCCATCTGACAGTAAGCTCACGGGGGGGTATACAAGCATGGTGGTGTACCAGGGCATTTGTTGGGTGCGGGAAGTTCCCGGACACGAAAACGACTTTCACCCGGGGCGTGAACAGCTAATAATTCGTTGTGTCCGGTAGCATTGTTTGCTCGCTTCGCTCGTGATCCTCTGGTACATGCCGGCCGGCTGCGAAAGTCTCTGTGGACGTGGGCCCGCAGCATATGCATGTGGGCCTGGGGTCTTGGGGACTGCATGCGTGGCCGCAATTCGACCGCGCATGCATTAAAATAGTTGGTCACCGCATGGCAGGCGACGTGCAAAGGCAGTTAGCAGTAGGAAAGGAAGGACTGTCCCAATGTCTTCATAATCAATGCATGGTGATAATGACCATACATCGATCTCCCGCGGAAACGGCTTGTCAGCGTGAGCACAGCAAGCCTGCTGATTTTCTTGCTTCAAGAATGGGACTGCATCGTCAGCAACAACCTGAAGGATTAATTTTCTATGACGGTCAAGGTAGTTGCATTCGCAAGGTGAAGTCGAAGGTGGGCAAGACTCTTAAACTGTAAGTTTGTTTTAGCATCCAATATAAGCGGTGAGTGAATGATGAAGCAAATTGCAGCTGAACCCCTAGTAGCACAGTTGACTGTATTCCGGAGATGAACCTATGTACATGCGTTGTACGGATTCACAGGCCCCTCCCCCACCAGCATGACCAATCCAACCCAACCGCACCCCCCCACCCACAAGCTTGCACTCCCAACACACCCGGCCCGAGCACGACTCCCGGCCCACAGTCACTCCCCCCCCGCCCAGCGTTAAGCCGCGCGAGCACCCCCCGCAACCCACTCACGCCCCCCCCCCCCCACCCCCCCACACGCCCAGCCCGAGAAGCCGGTACAACAGGCCGCCCCATGGCGGCGGGCGAGCGCTCACAGCACAGCTACCCTCCGTAGTCTTTGCTGCCGACCAGGCCCCCACCGCCAGGGACCCAAGGAACGGCCCAAAACACCACGCTAACATTGGTGTCTGCACAGGGCTGGATGTAGAACACATCGAGGACCATCTCAATGCGAGCATTGGGGACATCTCCTTGACATCTCCTGCTGCTAACGAGCTCGACACCCAGAAGCATGCCCCTTACAACAGCGCCCTCTCACCCACTGAATGCTCCTACGTCTCCATTGCTCTCTTCAGCCATGAAGTATGCAGACAGCTGGGTGAGCCCACTAGCCAGCACTTGAACCTCCTTCCTGCGCTTGGCTCCCCCAGGGGGGCTGTGTCTCTGCTGAACACACCACACCAGGATTGGAACACTGGAGCAGCCACTGCATCTCACTAACACTAAAAGCTGAGAACGCTTCCCATGCATCAATCCCCTCATCATCTTGTAGCATATTCAGCACAGGCCTTGCTGCTGCGATGTCTGCGTGCTTCTGGTCCAAGTCCGCAAACCATCTCTCAGCTTCTGCACCAGAGTCGAACATCGCACGCTGTCTGTCGTGGTTCCCACCACCACACAAGTCCCCCTGCCAGCCCCGGGCACTATCAACAGCAGGCTTGCTGCTGTGGTAGCCTGTGAAGCGGCCTGAAAGTGGGTACATCTGTGCTGCTTGCGCTTCGCTTTCCGCTGAGCACCTGTTTTGTGGCATTGCCAGTTGCTCCAGGGACTCAGCAGCTGAGCCTTCAGCCTGTCTGTAGTACCAGTCTTCTGGGATGACCGCTGGAACCTCCTGGAGGCTTCCTGCATCGCAGACTGTGCCTGTGACAAGCTGATGCTGTGGTCCAGAGTGATCGCAGGTAGACGTCAGTTGTAACTTTACAAGCCGACAAGGTAATCGATGGGCAATAACCCAAAAGCAGATCATCTGAGATCACAGGTAGATGTGGGAGCAATGCAAGAACATCCTACAAGTACAGCAGCAGCGCCAGCAAGCAGACCAACCAAAGCAGACCAGCCAAAGCAGACCAACCAAAGCAGACCAGCAGACGCCAATAGCAGCATACAAACCTACTGAAACGAAGCAAAAAGTGGAAGATTTCAGACCATTCCACTACACATCAAAATCAAATCAAAACGGGACTCGGAGGCCACACCACAGCCAGCTGCAGCTGCAAACCCTTTTGCAGTTGCAACTTGAGACGGTGTCACCAGGGTCACAGCAAGGGCGGACGTCCCAAAGCGCCCCGCGCGACCCAGCCGATGTGCATACGTTGCACAGTCATGAGGCAAATCAAAGTTGATGACCAGGTTGATGTACTCCAAGTCGATGCCCCGTGCAAGCACGTCGGACGTCACTGCGACACGCACACTCAGCGACCGTAGCGCTCGCAGAGCTGCCAGGCGTTCGGGCTGCGGCAGCCGTGCGGAGATGTACGTGGAAGGGATTCCCAGCGCGCGAAGCCGTGCTGCAAGAGCTGGGGCTGCGGCAGGGCTGTTGCAGAACAGCAACGCCTGCATGGCCACCGCGTGCTGTCCAGCTGTGACACCTGGATTCATGAGTCAGAGACTTTCTTGAGGGTACGGTGTGACTACTGGTGCCACAACCACACTCAGTAGAGCGATAGGGGACGGATGCCGGGATAGGATAGCACAGCCACGCTACAGTTTAGACCTTACCAAGTGACTTGTTTAGACTACGCCGAGTACTTTTTGGCTCACTAGGTACCTTTCCAATACATAGCTTGCTGCCATATATAGTGCCCCTACGGTAGTGATATATGGAGGGGGGGCGGGGGCACTGGCGCATTACCAGCAAGAGCTGCACGTTCAGTAATCCTGCCTCTGCAACTCCCCCCCCCCCATACACACAGCCCTTGCGTCATAGCATGTGCGTGCTTGATCAAGCATGATGATGCATTTATGTCATGTCTGCAGTTCGGGTGAGTATACGACCCAAGCAGGGGGGGGGTCTTCTTCAGTGTATATATAGGCTTGGGATCAGGGTTCAGAGGAGAGAGCTTGCACCTGGTTAAACATGATGGTATGCATGAGTCTCGTCAGCAGCTTCCACTTCTCTTCCAGAACCTGGGAGAGTGTGCCTCGAGGGTTATTGGTTGCAGAAGCTTCTGTGCATGCATACAGATGCCGCACAGCAGCTGGAGCAGAGTTCCCAGTATCCCTCACATCAAACCTGCAAGAACTTGGCGGTTGCCACAGCAGCGCACTGAAGAGAAGTGGTGAATCATTAGACTGTACGGTGAGTTTCACAATGTGAAGTGCTCCTGTGGAATGATACACTTCAAGTCGACGCTCTCTGCAGGTATGATCAGGGATGACATGATATGCAGCGAGGCAAACCTTCGAGGGCGTTTCATCATGGGCAGCACGTGTGCAACTGCTGTCTCCCCGAATGTGGCTGATAAGGCCACAACCTGCACGCAAAGCCTTGTTGTAAAGCCTTGCTAGCAGCCAACGCGTTCCAAGTAGGATGCGATGTAGAAAAAGAACCGAGCTGTGCAGGGAACAAAGAACACAGAGCATCTCTGTATGCCATATTTCAGGCATCAGTAGAGAAAATGACGAGGAATCATACCTGTTTTCGACGAGGAAGAGCTTCGTAGATCTCTGCAGACTGTGAGCACAGTGAACTGTCCAGCAATCGATCTGCCTCATCCAGCACAAATACTGACACTGAGTCGAGAATAAGATGCTTGCTACGAATCATTGTGATGAGTCTGCCTGGTGTGCCCACCACGACATCAGCACGCCTGCATACAGCCTGGCTGGATCTGTTGCATCTGCTACAAGATCAGACCCTAGTACTATTGTATGCCAAGAGCACTGTGATGAAAAGTGACTGGGTGGGTAAAAGAGACAAAGGACAGTTCAGCATCTGTTCAAGAAGAAGAATTGGCTGGTGCAGCATCACTGATGAGATGAGTCATATCGTATGAGTGACACACTGGGTCGTGAACTCATCAATGGGTGGGTAGTTAGCAGGACACACAGTGCTTGCAAACAGCAAGGTGTCAGCAATGCACGTATCAGTGCATGTTTTGGACAATACTCTGCGCATACAACGTGTCCACGTTTACAGCTGATGCATCAAGGTGTGCGTTGGAAACAGAGGACGGTACATGTTGAGCTTCCTTCGATCATCATCAAACGATAGCCCACCGATGAGAGAATGACACGCAATCTCTGGGCAGTAGTGCCTGCCTATCGCAATGGTGGTGTCTTGAATCTGAACCGCCAGCTCCCGTGTTGGCACTACGACCAACGCCTACACACACCAGAGCATACAGAACCCTTGCAAGGAACTGTGTTGTGAGTTATGTGTTGTGAGTTATGTAGCTGAAATTCACATTCGGGCTCTCAAGCAGTGGTGAACACACCTTGACACTTCTCGCTGGTGCTGCAGACTGCATGGCCTGGCTCAAGCATGTGCAACTGATGACGACAGTTTTCCCCGTGCCTGAAGTAGCTTGCACAACGACATCTGCGCCAGTGAGACATGCGGGTAGAGCGGCTTCTTGCACAGGCGATGGCGTATCGAATCCTGCAGCAGCCAGTGCTCTGCACAGCTTGGGCTCCAGGTACAGATCCTCAAAACTGGATACGGTGGAGATGACATCGGCAGATCTGAGAACCATGATACAAGCAGCTGGGCTACATCTGTATGAGACGGGATGACAACGGATTCGTGCTCTTCATGTGTCCATACTGCTAGTTCACATCCCCTACTACTGTTTTCGAATTAACCAAGTGATTAATCAAGAGAATCTGGGCAGTTATCGTGATGGCTCTCCTTCTGAAACGCTTGCGATGCCATTTTCGGTGCATGCAGGTTGAGAATGCATTGAGCCACCAAAGTGTGCCGGGTCCTTCAGAGGGCAGCAGCCCCACATCTCATAACTCATGAACTACGTGCCACACTTTTCCTGCTGTGCGACATGCAAACCACTCGCTTCAGTGCGTTGAATGATGCGAACATATGAGGTAGAGCCTCACTCACTCACATTCGGTCCATGTGCATAATATCGCGCATGCCACAATTCCTGCGGTTTGACCTGATGCTCAGTGCATTGAGCACACACGACAAGACAATCACGTTACAACCCAACATGCATTCGTGTCTCAATTGCAAGGCTCACACACTGTCAACAAGCTCGCCGCTCTCTGCTCTCTCTGTCTGTCTGTACTTTTCAGCTGCTTCTGCTGCCAGATATTGCAAACAACTGGAACTCGCCTACATCGCCTGTCACTGCTGGTGCAGCGTCAACATGATTCTCACAACGGTCATCTCTTGGCCACACATGTGCTCTCGCCTGCCAACAGCACATGCAGAGCTCGCTTTGAAAGCTCCCGGCAAGGCTCTGCGCACAGAGCAAACCAGACAAAATGCAGGTCAGGACCTCGGCCCTAGAAACATGCAAAGCCAACCGCCAAATTCAAGGCCAAGTGCAGCTGTGGACCAGGAACAGTAGAGGTGATAATCGAAGGAAAGCGTGAAGTAAGGCTGCCCTCCGAACTCACGCGAACACTACATTGCTGTACAAAGGTGATGCTCCAGATACGGCAGCTTAGCACCACTCAACAGAGTGTCCCAGGGGTGCATTCCCGTGTGTGAGCATTCATGTGCAAGCCTGGTGCAGCTGCACAGTTGTCCGACGTATCCATGAACCCGCGTACTCCGAATTCATAGCGTGCAACAGCCGTATAGCACAGTGGTCGTAGAAACCCTACAACACCTGGATGTTAGATGAATGGGAACACAATAAGGGGGGCGATAGACCGCCTCACCCTGACGTATGACACAGAGGCACCAGGAACTTCAGGCAGAACGAAAGCCCACTCATCTGGGCAGCCTTCTAGTAGTATGAAGGTGAGCTCATGTAGTAGCTGTTCTGGGTATTTGTAGCCTGGGCATTTCGACCATTCTGGGGCTCAGGTGAGACGGCAGGCTGAGAGATGGTGACGGAGAGGCCGTTCTCCTGCATGAGCTCCTCAAGAAAGTGCTGCCTCATCAGCAGGGCACTTGCCTTGGCCCTGAACAAAGAGCCAGAACTCAATGCAATCATTGAAGACCGCCAACGCTGAACTGCCCATATGGACAATCAACCAGCCAGTTGTCTTGCTATGTCTTGCGTCGCAAGGAACCACTTCACGGGCCCTTGTGATATCATACACTGTCATTACTTTGGGTACAAGAGATGCAGCTTACTGGAGCTCTGTAGTATATACGTGATGGACTGCAGTGCAAGCACACTATGCGCATGTCCTCAGGAAGCTGGAACGAGATGCCTATTGCCCCGTCTACCCATGAACTGAAATTATGGCCATTGAAGACCAGCCATTGCATAGACAGACCGTAACTGGATGAGCAGGGAAACTTGTTTCAACGGTAACATGCCTGAGTTGCTCATTTTCAAGTTGAAGCATCTCCAGTTCCAGCACTTCCTCTTCGCTGAGGAGTGTCCCATCATTGAGCAGCATGTTTTGTTGCTTGCTGGAGTTCATCTGAGCATTCATTGTGTTCATGCTCTCACGCGCTTGCACTGCTGCCACGGCTGTGATGAGACTCGATATCTCCTTGTTTGTGCTGATGGAGTCTGATGAAGTTGACGATGCCTGTACCTTGGCAGCGAGTGTGTCACGCAGTTCTTTCACTTGAGCTCGCATAGCAGCCACTTGTGATCCCTGTAGAACGGACATGCTCACTCTGTAGGTTGAATTGGAGCAAGTGACCAGCTCGCCGGCAGCTGGGATGAGCCTCTTAAGCACGATGAAAGCCTAGCTCCTGACATTAATGTCATCATACCTTCCGCAACATGTTACCCCCAGGTGTGCATCAAGAGCCCAGTGAACGACACTGGGAAACCAGGTGCGGCGATGTTGGACGACGACGAGCAGTCACAGCTTGGCATTGTATATTCCACTCGGCGAGCTGTTTGCGTGACCGCAACTAAAGACTGAATTCATACGTTTCCGCACTGCCCTGTGCAGGGCTGGGTGGACGCACCTTTGGCATCGGGCGACCTGGCTGAAAGGCATTCTTTATCTCGTTCTCCTTATTCAGAATCTCGCGCGCCAATGTTTCAAGCTCCACCTTGTCATTTCGTCCAACTCCGTAGGTACTGCTGGAAACGCGTGTGATGCAGGCTTCTCTTCGATGTGCTGGTGCCCATCTTCGACTTGCACTGCCTTCGCAAGAAAGCGCTCCACGTCCGCGCGGCAGCAGCTGCTGCTGTTTAAATTGAACATGCGACCAGGCACAGCTTGCAGCGACCATGATGACAGGAGATTATGTGACTTTGCCTGCACAAAACAAGAGAAGGGCTGTTGAGGCACTCCTCCGTGACTCAAACTGGTACCAAGAGAGGGACATACCGGGATGCAAGCTTCTCTTATAAGCTGCTCTGTGTCATCACAATTCCAAAATTCAGCGGCGGTTGGTTCCCCTTGTGATACTGTTCCTAAAACTGGTGGCGCCGTAGCGACAATGCACGTGCCAGTTAAAAAAGATATGTATCAGTAGCCGCTAGGAAAATAGCTATTCTAACCTTGCAGCAAGCGAATTCATGTCGTCTCTCTGTCACGCACCACAGAGCTTTGGGTGAGATTCACGTGACGCTTTTGGGCTTCAAAATTTGCTTCCTGCGGGGGTGCAGAAGGCGAGCAACAGACATCCAGCGGCACCTGGAAACAAATATCTAGATTTTGACGTACTTTCTGTGTTTTTCGTTCAACTGCATTGCGATGATGGTGCCTTAACAGCCTCAGGCTCTGTAGACGCACACCACCTGAGCTCACTCGCGATTGCGAGGCGGGGTGTGTATATTCAGGCTTTTTGTTGTAAAGAAGGTCAGAATCAATGTTCCGGTTGGACACCTGCACAGGCCTTCACACGGTTGTTTTCTTGCTTTGTCCAATTGTCTACAGAGTGATGACGTTTCGCTAGCTCACTCACTTGTTCAGATTTATGGTGTGATGGCATATTGTAAACTTGCAGGGTTTGGAATGGAAGCCGTAGACTTGTGTCCAACGCCTGAAGAGCACTCTAGCAGTCAGCTGACCCGCCAGGACACCCTTCGCATCATCAACGGGGCACCTTAGGAGTAATAAGCAGAAGGATGCCATCAGACGCTTGTGAGGTGTTTGAGAACACAACAGAACTTGGTGAGGACAGACCTCAAGCTCCATCTCCTACACAGGTACGCTGCATTCAAGCACAGCAATTCCAATGTTACGGCGATAAGATCTGTGACACCGCTAAATATTCATATGAATGCTACCAAAGTATAGTTTCGCTCTCGCATGTAAGGCACCTTTCCATCGTTGCGCTGTGAGAACAGTCATACAACTGCTGGAGTGTGCTGAGCTGATAACTTGGCTGCGCTTTCATTCACTATTGTTGGGCTCAGATTCACGTGCATTGAAGAGCTCTGTGCAGTGGGCAAGCCAAGGCAGTCCAGTAACAGCTGGCCAGCAGTGCACTAGGCCCTTTGGTGCAGGAGTTCTTAGCTGACCTGGGAAACCATCTTGACATCAGCGAGCATCACAAGCCCTCAGTTTTCACTGAAGCAAGCAATGATTTGATCCGTTATGCTTATGACTGGCCCCATGTAGTTGGTGGAATGACTGCACTGGAGAACTTGTTCTCTGCCCTGACATACAAGCATCATCACGAGGATGACGAGGACCAAGGTAAGCAATAGTAAGCTCGCAATAGTATGCTTGTGTTTTCGTGAAAACGGATGGAAATGAAGCCAAAGTTGTTGGCGCCTGTTGCATTTTTGCTCGTCAGCAAGCCATCCCCTTTCTATACACTACTGATGGGCTGAAGACCACAAGTGATAACTTGTGGATACCTTCTGTCACATTCTTGGCAATGGGACACGATGACGGAGTGTTACAGGCCAATTGTTGAGAGACTGTATTCCCACCTCAGATAATGCTGTCTCCTAGCCTCAACAATCCGTACAGATTTCAAAAGATTAATTGGTTGTATTTCGTGAGTCCCATGAGTTCTGCTACTTTCCGAAATGAAGGATTCCATTCGGACACAGGCATGTCCTGTGGCACCACCTAGATGACAATTGGAGGATGATAATGGAACCAAGCTCAGATAGAACTAAAACAGTTCAGATGAGTGGATGCAGGTGTTCTCACAGTTCCAACAGCATCTATCAAAGCTCTGGCAGTGCTCACGTCGAGCTCCATTGTTCGAGGCCGGTTGACTGCTATCACACACAATCTTCCAGCGATTATGACGCTTCTGCAGCTCCCACATGCCACATCTGAGGTGGGAAGACCTGAAATTCTGGCAGGAGTACAGGTTTTTCACTGAGAGAAAACCTTGAAACCATCGAACCATGGCATTTGAGCGTTTGTGTTGGTTTAAACACCTCCAGTCGGCTCAGTTCCTGTTTTTGGTGGAACTTGGAAATAGAATATTCCCTTCATGTCAGGATATGATCTGTGAGGCCTTCCAATTAGTGTATGCAGGTGCAAGCAGAGGCTCTCACAACACTCTCAAACGCTTGCTGCAGCAGGCCTCTTGCGTACGTTATCGGTAACCAGCCTTGTGTCGCTGAAACCGTCAGGAGTCTGATCTCACATCCACATCCCCTGACAGTGCAGAACAGGTGTTGTGCGACGTCTGCAATGTCTGACGCTCTGGCTCACATGCAATCATTTGGGTGTGCAAAGTGATTGCGGACTAGTGAATGGAGTACTTTCTGCATGAAATAAAGCAAGCATAACATACTGACCGCAACTGAACATATGATGATACGCTTCTATCGGGGACTGAATGCATGGTTACCTGTTCACAGTCATGCTCACAATCCACTGTGCTTGCTGCACCCACTTCATCAGCTGCTTTGCGTGTCTGGAAGGTGTGACGTGAGTGGCTGTACGTCGTGAGCCATGCAGGGCTCTGTCACTAGCCACACACCTGGTGTCAAGCATGCCTGTGTTTGCCAAAGCCTTCGCTCAGGAGGGTGCCATTCTTGCAATTGCAAACACCCTGGCGGCCCCAAGCTCACGTGCCAACTTTATTACCCAAAATCGCGCCGCTTTGCTGCTGGCGGCCATGTCCAGGTATCCAGTCCTGAACAGCGCAATCACAGAGGCTGCCAGGAATGCGCCAGCTCTGCGTGAAGCTGCTGCAGCAGCTGCCACAAAGGCAGCTGCTGCAAGGAACGCAATGGAGGATGGGCAAAGGTCGGATGAGGAGGAAGGAGATGAAGGAAGTGCAAAAGGTGGGTATTGATGCTCTCGCATGGAAATAGATTGGAACCATGAACGGCCTCTGTCTGTACGTGTATCACGTTCCTATGGACTGAAATGTTGGACAAACACGTTCTTTTGGCATGGTCATGTTTCTGCAACTGTCATCATCCAACCACCACTTTGTTGGCCATGAAGGCCAACTTCACGTCACAATAACATATCGCAATCCAGAGTGCACCCTGTCCTACAACACTTAAGGAGGGCTGCCATCTTCGGTTCTGCCTGTGCAGGGTCGACGCTGGAGGCAGGGGGGACTGAAACAGATTTGGAAGTGAGTCAGACCAACTTGTAGCAGCTGGCATCTTCCCAGATGAAATTGAGACATCTCAGATGCATGTTCGTATCAGTACATGTATGTATACCATCTAGCGTCCTGCAGCTATCCTGTGCAGGCATGTGCCATTGCATGCCAGCTCACAAAGCTGCGTGGCCAAAGGGCGACAAGGCATGGATGTACTTGATCACAACTCGAACTCCCAACAAATCCACGAAGTATACATTATGTAACTGTAGAGCAGCATTGCCTGTAGTTTGCATGTGTGCAGCCAACCGCGCGCTGCAGAGATCGCTTCATCGTTCAACTGCGCACAGTCGCGCAGTCGCCCTCCAGCGTGTTGTCAGCTGCGCAGCTCATTTATACCATGCGTTTCGCCCGGCAGCTTCTGCGTGCTGCCCAGGATGTTTCTGTGCCCTGCGGCAATGCTATCCCGGCGCCCAAGTACTGGGAGCCTGCGTCCAAGGCGCCATCTCCAACGATACATCTAGTAATTGCAACTGGCATAGGCCTCGTCTTTGCTGGCTACTACAAGGTGCGGTGCACAACTGGGCAGTTGACCACTGATGCGTGCGCAGATCTGTGGCGTTTGTTTCACGTACTTGAAATCAAGCCAATACTCGGTGTTCTGCAGATGGCATACTGGTCCTGGAAGAAGGATGTGAACCAGTTCTACTACGACTACAACAAGGTCATGGCAGAAGAGGGGCCAGCATCTGAGTAGAGCTGATGACATCTCCTCTTTCCTCCCCAGTCAATCCATATACCCCAGTCAATCCATATAGTGTATAAACACTTCACTGTGAAGTTGCACAGTCTCGGGTTTGTAGTACTCTTAGAGGGGCTGACGTCCATATGTAGATGCTCAGAACTTCATCATGTTGGTCACTTGCACTGCTGGATCACTGGGAAAGAAGGCACATTGACTGGCGCCTTCATCGTGGTCAGGACAGTGCATGATGGTGCCCTGCTGTCCGTTAGGAGCAGAGTAGGCCCCACCATGTTGCTCTTTCTGCTACAAGCCAAATGATTGTGCCACCTTGTCTGATAGTTTTCGAACCCGTGAGTACAACGCAACAGATTCCTTCATCTTCTCCTGTCTCTCTTCGCTGCCTGCAGGTAACCACAGGGCTTCCTCCTCTGTCTTGTCCGCTTGTTTCAGCAGCACAAGAGCTGTCTTGTCAGCGTCAGTCATCTCCACTCGGTTGTATTGCACCACCTGCAGACTGACCGTTTGATACAGAAACTGACACCGAATGCAACCAGATGGTGGTTGTGTGTACCGGACAGCTGCAAGCCGCCGCGAACATACATGCCAGAAATGGGAATGCATGCCTGTTCGAACATGATCTCACAACGCAACACCCACTTCTCACCAGCTGCAAGTTCTTCTCCTGAGTGCAGCATGTGGTGATTGAAAACGATCGCCATACCCTCCTCAGGTTTCACCCGTAGCCGAACAAACGACCCACAAGATAGCCCAAACTTTCCTGTTCCTGCATCAAACGTCAATTCTGCGACCCTGGCCTCATCCCCAGCCCGCTGTTCAATCACATGGGGTTTCTGGTGAATCTTATCCTTGGGTATGGGAGAGGATGTTTCTTGTGACTCGGCACTGCCAGGTTTCGATCCGACTGGTGAATGTTCCGTTGCCCCCCTCACAGAAATGAACAGCGTGCCACCGCCTGCAACAGGAACTATGATAAGATAGAGGGCAGTCTGGGGGCGGTACTTGCACCAGCACCAGCAGGCCACCCCTTCTCCCCAGGCACAACGCTGCAGTCTTACTGTCCCTTGCCAGCGCCATGCCCCGACTCCCTTTCACACGGCCACACGGCCACTCACCCAACGAGCAGCAACATGACATCAACACTGCATGCTTCTACATGTCATTGGAGATGTTGCAGGATAGTCCAGGAGTCACGCATGCGCTGTGGGGGTGCGCGGCACGTACAATCATGCAGCAAGCGCCCACCAAATGGGATGGTGTGGTGACACCAACCCTGGAAGCGGGCAGCCCTGTCGGCGCGGCGGCAGCATGCAAGCAGGCACACGCACATCACAACAAGACACTTGTTCGATGTCAAAAAGCAACACCACTTGCCAGCCCATGCTAGCAGATAACACCAGCCCAAACTACTTTCGGTATATGTTCATAGACACGATACTACCAACCACCCTGGCATCACGACCAACCGCCCACTCATCTATCAGTTGATCCAGAGTGGCTGTCAGCGCTGGCTCATAGGAAACCATCGCGCCGGCTCATAGGAAAAAAGTCAAGAATCACAACACTCTTGAGGAAATGAGCCGCACACTAGCAACTCACTGGAACAAGCTGAGCTCGTTTTCTTACCACTAGCATTTGTTGTTTTGATACATAGCGAAACCTACCAGCACAAGCAGCATGTTACAAATACATATTTCTCAGCGTAGGACCTGCGATGAACTAAAAAAGACAGCATTTCGCACCTGAGTCTTCCTGCACATCATTCAAGTACAGCATGAACGTTCGCAGTGACTTGTGGCCCGGTCCAGACACATATTCCGAATCGAAATGGGGAGCAAAGTGCCCCCCTGCCTCATACTGCAGCACTCTCCAGCAGGAGTTGAGTCCACAGGGCTGCCACACACCTGCCGCCCCCTCTAAGGGTCCTTGATGAATTGTGGAGTCCGATTCAAGTACCTGCATGGCGGTGGTGATGCTGACGTCACATGGGCAGGCGGTATATGCTGTAGCAGCAGCACTGCAAATCAAGTGAGTGTGTTCCGTTCGACTGTTTATTCCTCAGTGTTGTGAGTAGCCAAGATGTCACTGCATGCTCTCTCAAGAGTACACTGTATATGTGACGTGAGTCGATGCAGGTGCCATACAACCCATTGAGGTGGGGCGCTTTCAACATGGTAGTTCGACACAACTCGTCCTGATGTGTCTGCGGAGTGGCTCCCGCAGAGCAGTGCTTCAGCGCAGTGCTTCAGCGCAGTGCTTACCAACACTCAGCTTTGCCAAAAACACGAAGCGAGTGAGGTAACGACCGTGCTGCCCAGATTTGCCAGTGGTGGAGGTGGAAGTGGGGTGCATGGGAGTGGATAATTGAGAGGCTTTGCCTTCCTCACAGGGGGCAGGATGCGGTAAGGACTGGCACTGTGCAATCCATGGCAGCATTGTGTAGCAGGGAGAGTCAGTGGATTGTCGTTTGCCTGGCACGCATGTTGCCTTGCAGCACAATATCAGCCCAAGAACGCAGTGTCGACGACACACTGAAAGCTCATCTTCAGGAAGTATGCATCGAAGAACTTGAAAAGCAGATTGTCGGGAACCACGCCATACCCAAGAAGGGCTTCGGCCTCAGCTCCCCCGAAGGAGTGGGACAAGGACATACAAGACCGGGCGACACGGGACCAGGAAGGCAAACACAACGGCTGCAGAAACCTTCAGTCCCGCGTGGCCCGGGGGTGCGTGTCATTGTGCCGCCCCTTCTGGGGTGCTGAGGCCGAAGCCCTGCTTGGGTATGGCGAGGTTCCCGATTAGGTTTTCTTTTTCAGGTGTCATCTTGCATGCTATTTGGGTTCTTACCCTTTCATTGCCTTTCAGGCTTGTAATACACGTACCTTGAGGTGCTCGGTGCTCTGCAGATACTACAACTCTCCTAAGGGCGAGATTCTCCAGGTTTCGGGGTATTGTTGAAACAAAAACGTAAAAAGACCAGCTCTTGCATTATCATGTGGTAATATACATGAGCAGATTCACCGGATCACACAAACGCACATACGACAGCATATCGGCAATGTAAACGTCTTGCTGATTACGGTAGCTCTGAGCAGACATGGGCAGAGACACAACCGTGAACTGCCAGACTCACAGTGAGACCTGCCACACCTCGCCTTTCAAGACCACGCACCTCCACACGATCACTAAACAATGGCAAGCTTTGTAGACGACTGAACACGATATCCGAGGCTTCCGGGCACATGAAGATGCTGCGTTTGAGGTCCCTGTATCGTTGTGAGTCCAATGCTCCCTTCACCATGTCCATGTGGGCAGAAGCTGCTCCTCGGATCATAGCACACTCCTCCTGGGACAGTATTCCCCGCACAAGCCACACACCATGCTCAATTTCTTCTACTCGAGGCGTGGGTAGATGCTTCAATGCGTCGATACCCAGTACCGAAGCTAGCAGTTTCGGGTACTCAGGAGCAGATGTACCTAGGCCTGAACATGAAGACTCATGTTCGGGGGTTTGTTGCATCATTTTTCTCGAGTCACAAGCGAAGTGTGAATGACAGAAGAATGGACGCAAGCATGTCTCTTGGCAATGTACGTATACACTGACATGACACATGACACTGGTCAAAGCGATGTGATGTTTTGGCCGGCTGATTGCATGTTTCCACAAAAAACTGTCTATATTTGTCGAGCGTTTCCAGGTGTACATACGTAGGTGCAGAGAGCACAACCGTTCTTAATCGCATGCACTCACGCCTGGGCTTGTTGTACCTATCCATCAGCAGGCCTGTCAAAGAGCAAGGCAGCTCTCGCGAGAGGACATGATGCCAGCAGGATGGGGCGCCGTCGGCTTCCTCTCCGCCGCCAGGGCGGGATTCTGCACAAAAGGTATAGTAATTTGACTACGTGCAATGTCTTTCAATGCTGTCATTGATTCCTGTGGAAGGTGATGACCTTTGTCGCCCCAGTCCTATCCGGCCGAACCCCATCGGATTTCCGAGGAGGATTGACATGTTGTCTGATTCCATACGCCATATTAACTAACAGAGTGTACTGCTGTGCCTTTTATTGCCCGCGGACGGTGCTGGTTGCCCAGCGGCTGTGCTGGCGGCTGCACTTCAGTGAGCACAGAACACTGCTGGGCTGTTGCACGAACCCGTTATGCCACAAGTACAATGCGATGAAGATTACGATTTACCCAGCTCGCTTCGAGCCTCTGGGCGATGAAGAGAATTTTCGTTCTCACGTTTTATTTCTCTGAGCATCGCACTTGTAACAGTAGAGAGTGAAAGCAATGTGTTAACATTGCACCTCCCCACTGGTGAATTACACACGAAGCATTGGAGAGTATGATGACACTTTCCCCGGATGATCGACTCTGATTAAATCCACACATGCCCTGGGATCAAGCTACCCAGACTGCACATACAGACTCTCCAAGCTTCTTGCACGTCCATCACATAACATCACACTGTAGGTATGTTTGTGACATGTCCATGCTTTGAAATCGAAAAATCCATACAGCAACATGCAGCACCCTTTGTAGGAGGTAAATGATGTCATGCTGCCATAGCAGTTGGTCTGTGAACTGTCTGTGATCACAGACCCGTTCCCGGTAGCGAAATCAATGAGATTGTGAAAAGTATGATCAAGCTGGAAACGATCGCTGAACCAGCTAATGCTATCTTGATTGTACCTGCATGTGCTCTCAGGACGAATTAGCTGGACATTTCTTGTGCCAGAGCCCCTCGTAATGCAGGATCTTGCTTGCATTTTGTTGAATGCAGTGTGCTCGTATGCAGTTTCCGGGGCAGACCGCACAACTTCGTATTGTACGGCTGGAGCAAAGCATGGAGTCATCCAGATGTGGCACCCAGCCGCTGAACTCCAGCCGGTGGCTGCTATATCTGGATGACACCATGGCTCTGAGGAGGCTGTTGTACAAGGTAGGGCTTGTGTGGAGAGGTGAGCTCTGCCCTGGGCAGCCTGTTCATTTGTGTGTACGTTGTGGCAAGTTTACAACTGTATGCTGAGACTAAGGGCAAGCAAAGTTTGAATTTTGAGGCATTCTGTTGCTGAGTTCCACTTTGCATACATTATCAGCATCTTCTGGAGCACCGAAATAAGTGGAATTCTACTGTGGTGCAAGCAGATCGTTGTGTTGTCATGAAAGGGAGGATTGGATGTGTTTCAGGCAACAGACTCTGCCGCTATGGCAGATGACACTGTGTTCTCACATCCATACATCAACTGCGGTGCCTCATGAATGCTTGCTGCTGCTTTGCTTGCAGACATGTGTGCGGCATACAACTCGTCGCAACTGCCACTAATCTGTGCCAGCGGGAAACTGTGCTGGCCTGCTGCTGCGACTTGCCAAAAAACTATCTGTATCCTCAGCGCGGAGTTTTCAAGCCTTGCCCTGCCTTCAATTGTTCGCACTGCATGCTGATTTATAGTCTGTGAATACAGGAGCATGCTGTGGATGACGACATGTAGGACTGGTTATGTGGTCTTGAATGGACCACGTGACAGGCCTTGCGCAAGGAAGACAGCTTTTGGTCTAAAGGTGTGCCAGCAATATTCCTTCTGCTGCTTCTCTTGATAGAGACACACTGAAGCTGTATTGACGGTCGAAGTCAAGGCAACCTGTGCCCTGCCCTTCAACAAATCTTGCAGCGACAACAACTGGTTTTGCTTTGCCACGTGCTGTAGTCTCCTTTCACAGTTCGTCAAGGCAAGGCCTCACATATCAGCAACTGTGACTTCTGCTGGCTCCCTGAGTCCATGGACTGCTTGCTTGTTCAGTTCTCCCCTCAGTTCATCCGCTCAGTGGTAGAACGAACAAACCTGCGGGTTTGAATTCGCTGCTTTCGGTTCGTTTTATTCATGATCGTCATAATGGTTTACATCAACACTCAACTCGTCATCCACAAGGCCTCTGAGTTGAGTGGGGGTGCAGGGCTGAACACCAGCACGTACTTCCAGGCAAACCGCAACTCGCTGCGGCGCTCGTTCTGGTGATTGACGCTCGAATGTGCGACTGATCACAGAACTTCAGAGGTTTGCCACTTGCAAATCCTCTGCCTGTGTGACCCGTGCAAGAAAGATGCTAGCAACACGGATCAACTGTTTATGTCCACATGATTACATGAGGTTGGTGCGAGGATGACAACAAGAGGCTGTTTCTGATACCTTGTGATTACAACAGAAACTCAAAACGACTTCTTCTTCCACAGAGCACCAGCAGAAGACACAAATGTTCTTCCACACAGCTGCATTGTTCCCTTGGCAGTTCTCAATATTGCACTCTCATAGTGTTGGGATGTCTGATTACTATTTCATTTCGCTATTTTGTATTGTGTCAGTTCCCAACTGTGAGACAGTGACTGTGCTGTGCAGGCTCAGGATGCACTTGATACTTGATACTCGAGGTCGGCTTTCGGGGTTGTACATTGAAAACCATGTAACCGATACTGTTGTTTCTTGCGAGTGTTGTGTTCGAGTGTGGTATTCAGCTGTATTTCAGTACTAGATAGGTTGTTCTGGCGTGAGCAACTCGATGAGGAAGAAGCCAGCGTTGCCGCGGGGTGTCCTTGGGTCCTGCTCGATCAGGAAAGAACCTCCCGAGGCACCGTGCTTGCACTTCCAGTGCCTGGGGGCATCATGGAGCAGCCCTGCTGCAGTCTGAGAGCTGCTAATCATCGCCAGGTACACCTGTCTTGTTGCTGAACTGTACTTGGAAGTGTTGGTGGCCGCTGCGCCCTGCTCTTGAATAAAACATTATGAAAACCCAGGCCGACTTGAAACGCACGGTGCAAGCCATGGTATGATGAATCATTCACAGAGCAATCTCACGATGGTCTTCTGAGCCAACAATGCTGCGAAACTCTGCAAATTTTCTGACCATGGCATCAAACTCGTTTCTTAGCGTTTGAAAACTAAGCATTCAGTGTTGTGATGCAGTGCTGTCTGTGCTGCTAAGCAGGAAAAGGGAGCATTGCATCATGCTAGGGCTCATGAAGCATCAGGGCACATAATAAGAGTGAAAGGTATAGACGGTGCATCTGAAGCACGGAATAGTGGGTACCGGTCCAAAACCAGCACAGCCACTGTGATTGTAAACCAAGCTTTCAGGCAGTAAGGGCTCCATGCCACCAAGATGTGTTGATCATAAAAGTGCTCCAGGGTCACCCCACATGCTTGCATGCCATCTCTGGAAGCGTGTTAAAACATGCATGCTGGCACACTATGGCCACATATGAACCTTGCACCCAACATCACGAACAACCAATGAAAACGTAACTGTGTTACTACTATCGGATAGCAGTCGAGGCTTGTGCGCACTCGCAGCGACGAGCATCACTGCGTGGGCTAGGCAGTGAAGCCTACCAGGATAAAATGAGTACGCGCTTGGTAAAAATGATTGACTTTGGAATTAGGAAGAAGGCTGGCGAAATCGGGTAAAGTGTCAACATTCGGTCAATGAATCCGGCTGGCCAACGATGCCAAACTGCTCACCAAACTGCCGTGATACCAGTGCTGTTACTGAACCCATGCCTCTCTGTGCCATCAGATGCCAAGGGGGGGAGTCCACTCCTACCAGCTCCCTGAGGCAGACCGCTCTGCACACATTAGCGGGCATGCCCCGCGGGCAGCAGCTTCCGGGGTGGACCGCAGGTCACCCAGGCGATCCAAAGCCCTGCCTCGGTTGGCATGGTCGCCTGATGGTCGGGTGATGTCATCGGCAATTGCCCATGTCATCATGCAGGAACCGGTAAGGTTCCTGCATGTGAAACACAGCACTGACCTGCTCAAGGGCAGAGTACTTGGAGAGAGTCTGTGTAAAAGCCCTAGATCTACGGGAGCCAGCCGTGTTCGAGAGCATGTTCGAAGACGTGAAGGCTCAGGAGAACTGTGGTATTCGGAGCATTACCGGCATGCAAAGCATACAGCCGTCCAGTTGCCCCGCAGGTACTGTCCGAGGATGCAGCCAGGGTTGCGTCTGATTGTCAGGCTGTGATATCCATCAAGAACCTGCAGCTACTGCTGCCGCCCCCAACATTTTGCTTTTCTTTCCTTCTCTAGACCCCTCCCTGCACAGTGTAATATCTGGTCCTCCTGTTTCGCGTAAGTATTTGGGATACCGCCGCACTGCCAGATTAGTCGAGTTGCAAGGGTATGTGGGGTGCCACGGAAACCACACACAGAGGCCGCTGCACACGCTGTCATCCGGCAGGCAGGCGGTCGTGATGGCCCTGCAGGGAGACAGATGAGTTAGGGTGGTTAATTCAGAGGAGTTAGGGTAGAGGGAAGAGGCAGCGTAGGCAGGCAGGTGAGCGGAAATGGCGGACTGCCACCTGCACAGCTGCAGGTGCACAACAGCCACCACAAGTGCGCCAAAGATTACTGCGAATCAGCCAGAGAGCTGACCGCCGTGCCCCCACACAGTGCGAGTATGTCCATGCAGTATGACCACAGATCCTCTGACGTTCATTTGCGCCACCTCTGCAAGGCGTGCAGGTTCCACAATAGCTGACAACCCGATTCCGGGGAATGGGGGGTCGGCGGCAGGGTTCGTGGGAGTCTCGCAAAAGGCAGTAGTCTTGCACTGTTCTTTCCGTCCTGTGTTTCTTAGGGGTCCCCTGTTCAGACGTAATGGAAAGAGGGCAGCTGCATGCGTATGGCTGGGTGATGGCACGAGTGCTCAGCTATGGGCTCCACAGGGAGGCACCTGGCAGGCGGCCAGGCAGTTGGGGGAACCCTGCAGCGAATCGCGAGTGGAAGGAGGAGGCGCTGGACACGTGGCAGGAGGCATGGGGCATGGAGAGTCTAGGCGAATCTGAGGGAGGAGCTGGCAGACTCAGGTGGTGTTGCAAGTTGCTGGCACCGACAGCAGAGGTGATGATGTGAGAGGCAGGGAGGGGCAGCGGAAGCCGCGGGGCGGCTGCGTCTTGTACGGGGACTCTAGGGTCTGGAGGCATATGCTCGCCAAGGAAGTGTGGGCAACGGTGCGGTGTGGGGGACCTCGGTAACCCCAGGGACAGTGCCGAGCCTATTGTCTCGCGCACATGTTTGAAAGATTTGTGAGACTTTGTTGTAGGGGCACGAAAAATGGGAGATAAGGAGCGATGCTAGTGGCTGCAACAGAGGATGTGCTCCTGTGCCAAAAGCAGCCTCCTGACTGGCTGATCAGATTGGCCGGCCATCTAGGCAAGCTGTAGACTTCTGCAGTGTCACTTGCTGCTGCAAGAAGCTTCACGTCTGCCAACGGCGATGGTGATGTTGTGCCATTCAAGTGAAGTGCTTTCTTGTGCATGTAGCTTCTAGCTATTTGGGTGCTTGCCCATTGATTGCCATTTTCATTTTAGATTGTAACAGGTTGCAAGAGGCTTGACATCTGTGAATACTCCTGAGTTCCCGCTGGCAGGGCTTGGACAGTTGTGTGCTCTTTGTGTGACCGTTGTGTGCAGCGACACGCAACAACTGAAGTGATTTGCAGATACACTTTCCTGCAGTTTCGTCACGACTCTTCCAAGGAAACAGAATTCTAAAAACTGTGCACCTGAACATGCATGTACCTTGTGTACCCTGCAGTGCACAGGCCCCTGCTAGGTACCTATAGGTACCTAGCAGGGGCCTGTGCACGTGCATGCACTGCAGGTGGCAAGGGCATAATGCATGGGCGCAGGTTGGTGTGGAACCGATGTCGAGCATACTTACGCGGAAGTACGCTCTACATGCTCTTGCTTATCCTGGATACGAGGATTGTTTATTAGGGCATCCTCAGACCCGAGAGCGGCTTGCGATAAACTTCCTGTACGCTTGGCCCCTGTGCTACAAGACTTGAATGGACAGCTGTTGCTGAACTGGTTTGAAGTGAGCAGGATCTAATGACAGCAATGCTTGTTATCGATTGACACTTATGTTGACCCTTCTGACTTGATTCACGGTTACTGGTGTGGCCAGTTGGCATCAGGTTCGTCCTGACGGCATACAGTGCCGCGTCCCAGCTGAACAGACCTCTCTGCCACGGGTACGCCAGTGGTGAAACTGTGCTGAAACAACTTCCTTCTAAGAGTTTTACATGAAGGAAGGATGCGGCGAAGAGTCAGGACAGCACAAGCAGGCTTCGCCTTTGAAGGTTGCCTTAGGAAAAGCGCTCGGTGTGCTTTGCTATGAGATAACATCGTGTTGCTCGTTTTCTAGTTGATTTAGAACTTTGCAGGCTTCAGTGTCCCGTCAGCTTTGATTTTGGCGGAAACAGTTTGAACGCGAAGCATGTTGCAGGAGGTGGTCTGCCAGGGATTGGGGCACAAGCTACTCAGGTATGCACAATTCACAGTGCAGAGCAACAATCACTCGTACGGGAATGCGAGCTGCATTTAGCGGTGCCTTGGCATGCAAGCCACATTGTTCAAGATACATGCAGGTCTCTGCTCTGATGTGGTTGCACACGATCTTGAACTACCAGTACCGCAACGGTACTACGCTAGGGATGTCCCTATCAACACTTTGGCGGGAAGGGGGGGTAGCCAGGCTCTACAGAGGCTTCGGCTTTGCATTGGTGCTGTCACCAGCAACTCGGTTTCTAGACACAGCTGCGAACGCAGGCTGCATTTCACTGCTCGATAGCTATAAAGCAACAGAGAACTATCCACTTGCAGTGAAGACTGCATGTGGGTCTGTGGTGGCCTCGCTGGCGCGCATGTCACTTCTGCCTTTGGATGTCATGAAAACGGTGTCCCAGGTGGAGGGATCAGGAGCCATGGGCATGATTAGGGCCAAACTCCGTTCTGGTGGGCCAGGAGTTATGTTTCATGGGGCTGCCGCATCTGTTACCTCCAGTGTTGTCAGCCACTTCCCATGGTTCTACACGGTATGCTTCAAAGAACTGCTGCATCAATCGTACGTTGCTGTTCCGTACTTTTTTGCTTGCTTTTCATCCCGGTTCACCTTACAAGTGCTCATGTGCAGCATCTCAAGCATATTAGCGACAGTGCATCTGTCAAGCCCCTGCATCATCGTCTTGTTGCATCATACGGTGCTCTCACACCATGCAGTGTGTGTGCGTTGCTACATGGAGCACTCGATGCTGGGTTGCTCTCACTCCTGTACAGGTCAGCAAAAAGTGATATGTGTCCCTATACAGCCATACAGTGATAGACGCCTTGATTGTGTTGACAGATGCCCCCCTCAGGGAATTGTTAGGTCATTCTGGTAGCAGAGTAATCCTTATCGGACTGAACATGCGCATATCTCTTCAGAACACTACGAGCCAGAAAGAGAATGAAAGGGAGAGAAGCAAATAAGCTGTAGTATACACTTGCTAATGGGTTCTTGCCCTGTAACTTACTTTTCAGCCTCTCAGTGTTCTGTGCCAGCGATCCTACAATCTGACCATGTACCATTCCCATCCCTGCAGCGCCAAGCAGACATAATAGCTGTTGAACTACCAAATTACTCGCTGCTGTTGTGCCGAACAGGACACAGGTTTGGCGAGATTACACGAGCAGTAGTTGCAGCCTTGGCAGGCACAATAGTGTGCTGTGTTCAACTCCAAAGGTGCTTGTTGATATGCGTTCTGCCCTGGTGATGTTTTGGTGCTGAGCATTGTGCCCCCCCTACCCCCCCACCCGCCGCCGTCAATGGATCGCTGAGAAGATACATGAAGCTACAACGTGTGTGCAGTACAACGTGCTGGATGCAAATCTACCAGTTCCAAATGGGGTGGTATCCAAGGTGGTGCGGTCAGCTGGCATTGGCTTCTCTGCAGCGACAGCAGCAGCTGTATCTTCAAACTGGATTCGTGTTATCAAGACCTGCAAGCAGACATCTCCAGACCCCTCCATATCCTATGCCCAGGTGAGACACCTTGTCTGCTGTTCGTTTCGTTGCTGTGACATTTCCTAGGATGTTCCATTTTAGGGCAGGACATTATCAGGTGCAGCTATGTTATCTAGCTTGGCCTGCAACGTAGGTAGCACGTCTCCAGCGTACTGGAGCATTTCGACTTGAGTGGCCTCGAGCAGCTGATAAGCTTGGTTTGAAATCGCAATTGAGCCCCAGTGTGTGGACTGCTCTCAGATCAACCTCCATCACAGAGTCAGTGTACTGTTCACTGCTCTCCATGCTGATTTCAATGGTCTTTTTTACATGTGCCACTGCTGTGTTTGCAGATAGTGTCAAGTGTGGTGACCAAGGGAGGTGTTATTGGCCTGATGGGTCGAGGCCTGCCCACCAAGATCATGATCAACGGTGTGCAGAGCGCATTCTTCACAGTGTTGTGGAAACTAGGACAGGAGCTACACCACCAGAATTCTACAGAAGTGGTGTAGCAAGCACAGAGGTCTGCCAGTGCAGTCTGCTTGCATGGTGCGTCTTGCGTCCTGCGTGTTGCATTCTACAACTGGGTCACGCAGGCGCAGCAGTAAGGTGCTCAAGAAGGGGAAATATGGCTACAACGAACTGGGTGAACAGAGGGAACCAGATTTTGCTTATGTGCGTACACGCTTGCCCAGGAAATAATCCTGACAGTCAACAAGGCAACCTGAAGCATGCATGTCTACAGGTTTAGCGCAGCTTCGGCAACCTGAGGTGCCAGCAAACGCTGCTGGGGACCATCTATGCGTGTGGTATTGTGATGTGAGTGCGGACGCTCTGTTTCTTGATTGATCAGCAGTATGCTTCAGTTCTCAGTGGTTTCATTGGTATGTGTTGTGACGCAACACAACGAAGCTCCTAATTTCCCAGGAGCCAGCATAATCCTGTGTGGCCCTTCTGCACAGGACAGAAGCATGCTAGTGTCAATGAAATAGGGAAGGCATGCATCCCTACACATAATAGGTTTGGGGCATCTCATGCCACATCATGTCAGAGCTCCCAAGTTTCCTCTTAGGATCTGGCTGCTCTGGGTGCATACGTGCTCCACCATGCTTCAAATCTCTTCGATTACACAGCAGCTCTTAAGAGGGCGCCCACGAGATGAATTTGCGATTGTCATTGATTCTTTCCATGTTCTTATGTGCAGTGACTGATGTGATGTACTGGAAAGCCCGTGATCTTTGATGTGCCTGTAGAATGGCAGAATAGATGAAGCTGGCTCAGTTCAAAGGGGCCACTTGGTGTGCACTTGACAAGAGAGGTAGCAACGCAAGGCAGTGTGAACAAAACATAGAACATTGTAAGCATTTCTTGCGCACAGATAATGCATAACATGGGCAAGAACCCTGAGAGAAAGATACAGTATCCAGAACAACAGCACGTTTTGCGCTCTAATAGCTCAATTCTAATTTTCTGGCTGCATCTCTTGAAAACTCTGCTGCATCCACACGGCGCCTGATCCTCTCTATCTCAACTAAGTGATCCATAAGTTGAATACTCAAATGTGCTCACAAGGGGCAGCTTTTTGCAGATCTATCCAGTTCCACAGGCGCGGCATCTGTCGCATCCAACACGCCACCGCGACAAATCCCATCTACGACCAGTCCCTCGCACCTCATCTCGCTGCCCTCTCCAATACCACAGCCCACAGCATCCCCCTCACTTGAGCTGAGAATAACGCTCATCTTGGCGCCTCCTCTCGCTTTGTACCCCACCTTCTTGTTTCCCTGGCTCTTGCATCCGTTCACAACAACAGTTGCACCCTGATCTGCAAGCACTCCACACTGTGCGTTGCCCTCAACTGTGCACCACCCAGCCTGCAACTCGCTCCCTGCACCCTCTGCTGCAAACCCAGATCCACTCACAGACTTCAGCAGCGTACATCTATGGAGCTCCGCTCTGGCACCCTGCCGCACGACAACGTTGTCGAGCTTGTTGTCTGAGAACGTGCACGTTGTCATCCGTAGCACCGTCCCCTTGTGCGCCACTTGCACGCCTTCCTCCTCACAGCCTGCTCCACTGCAATCTATCAATTCTGCAACACCTTGCTCACCGATCGCGAAGCCTTCCCCTTGGCTGAGGCTCACGGCCACCTGGACAGCTTTCAGGTTCCCTTCCTTCTCCACCAAACACCCCTTTCCATCACGCTCGCTTGTGCAGTCCTCAAGATTCAATTCACCCTTGGTATGCGCCACAAAACCGGCCACTTGGTTCCCGACACTTTCACATGCATGCGCTGTCAGTGAACCCTGGTCATGCACCAACGCCCCAGACTGAGCATGCTGCAGGAACTTCGTCTCCTTGGCCTCCACGACGCTGCCCACACCATCCACGTACAGCCCCATGGTCCCTAAAAGGTTCATGTTTGTGCGCTCAAGTGTGCACCCCTGAAGCCACCCTTCTGCGCGGCTGCGGAACACAACACAGGACTGAGAGGCGTCCCTCACAAAGCAATTCACTAGCTGCGCCTGCGCGCTACTATGCACATCCACACCAAAGACCCCTCCAGACACTGTAAGCCCTGACAGCTTGAGTTTGCTGCGGTGGTGTGCATGCAGCGCGCGCACAAGGAACAAGTCGCTGTACAGTGGGAGCAGGTCCTTCAAATCACAGTCAGTGAGCTTCGCGAAGGACCCCTTGTCCTTGACCTCCAGCGCGGTGACCGCAACTTCTGTCACTGTCATACCCATTGCTGCAAAGCTTGCACCTGCCTGCAGCACCGCACTGTGCATGATCAAAGGACGTGGTCATCTAGAGTGGCTTAAATGATGTGTAGTTCATTGAGCTGGAGCACATACAGGTACAAGGCATGAACGCGCTTATAAAGTAACCCTTGAAAATGCAACACGGCTTCATGTGGCCGAAAACAATCGGAACAAACAACTTCTGATGGCGCCAAGTGGCGTTGGGGCACGCAGCCCTCGTCCTGGAAGGGGGTAACTGTACCCGGACTACAAGCTTGCGTTACTCATAACTAAACACATGCAAACAACCCCAACTGCCAATCACCGGGCCTGTGATGGGAAAGATGTAGCCAACCTAAGTTACCGACAGAACTCAGAGGGGCAAACACTGGTGCAGACGCAGCAAACGGACTAGAAAAGCACCTGGACAGAGACCCCCTGCACGCCTCCATGGATGCTGACATGCTGAGCCCCGATTGTGGTGTCGAGTCCATGTGCAAAGATGCCGATGCCAGCAGGCACGCCTGCGCAGATGTCCTGCTCAAACGTGCAGTTCTCCAGCGCCACACATGCCCCTTCAATCACCACAAGACTGCAGCACTCGAAAGTAACATCACTGAATATCACAGAGCTTCCTTGTCCTTGGCAAACAACAGATCCACCTGCACATTATTGCTGATGCTTTGAAGAATCTTCCTGTGGTTTCTTGCTTGCTTTGTCCCTGTGTTCGCGAATACAGGTTGTATCCAGACAGGCCGGATGCATTTGATATCTATAGCTTTCTGGGGCCACGCAAGTGATGCTAGCTGCTTATGTACCCTGTGCAGATGAAAAAAAGAAAAAAATGCTCATGTTTCCTCGTGCAGTCTCATTTCACTATCTTCCTGCTCGTAGATGCCGCTCTTGGGATAATTTGCGCTGTTGTAGACAACAAAGCGGGCTTAAAAATTCAGAAAGATAGCCTCTGACGTGAAATTACAACTAATCGGGCACCACGGCATACCCAGCAAGGGCTTCGGGCTCAGCAACCCCAACAGGGCTGGGACATGTAATTCGGAAACCACACTAATGAGAGCACCATCACACTTGCAGCAGCATGTGTGAGGAATTTGAAATGATAGTTGTCTTAGATTGATGCGTATCATTGCCTGATACGACGTTTCATCTCACCGCTAAGTACAAACTGGATGACAGCAGGACCGATGCAAAATAAACAGTCGTGCTGCAACTCACTGCCCTGCAAACATGCAGCGCATTCACCGAACGACACGATATGCTATCAAGCATACCTTTAATGACGACATCTTCAAGCATCACATCTGTGCAGGAGCTGTTGAACACGATGCATGAGTCAGGTGCCAGCGCCAGAGTGCCTCCTGTAAGCGTTTTGCTCGCACCAGACACACTAAACACCATATGTCTTGTAAATCGCTCCAGCTTGAAGAGCCCTTCATCAGCATTCTGCTTGGTGATCTCCTTTTGCACTGGCTTCATACGCAAACTGTTGCAGCATGGCGATCGTGTGAGGCACCTGGGCATGCAGCGCAAACAACTGGGTACAACATGGTCGATCATACACGAAAAAACATTGCTTCGCTGCTCTGTGATGCTTGTGGGGAGGGTTCTGCCCCCAAGGGAGGTGGTGGACTTTGCCCCACGTTTCGAGAATATCTGGCACAGAGTCTGCACATCCTCCGCCTCAGAAACAGCCTGCAAAGCTCTGAACAGCAGTAAGTAGCTACAATATATCAGATACTGTTTTCAACCACAAATGTTGGGATTCTGTGCCTCAGGCAGAATCAAGAACAGGTGTGAATCCGCCATCTGTCCCGCACACAAGCAAGGAACTGAACAGGCAGTGATAACACCAGCAACATAAAAACACGGATGCAGGTTGTATGAAACACTGCGGTAATGTGCGTACTTCGTGTTAATAGATGTACAGGTATCTTACAAAGTGCTTTAAATGGACTTCATGTTCAATTGTAAAAGAAGGCCACACCACGTCTGTTTCCTCGTTTCCAGGTAGTGGAGGCGTTCCAAGCAGCAAGTCCATTACAAACTTTTGTATTCAATGTAGCCAATTTCGTATCCAATATTGGCTGGAATTGTAGCCGTGCACGTGCCTCACGGAGTCGTGCACAAACGCGACTAGTACTGTCCAGTCGGTGCCGAAAGCGCTTTCTTACTCCTGCACCAATGAAGACGCACCTATGTACTTCATCGAAATATTCTGTGAGCTTTGAACAGCTGTAGATATCACACAGAGGGCAACCGACAAAGAGCCATGGTTATGCGAAGCTTGCAGCAGGAGCTCATCTGTCTGAAAGCTGCAGGTGCAGAGATTAACAGGCAGAGATAAAGTTTGGTCCATGATCCAGCAGAATAAGACTCTCACCTGGATTATCAATAATCGTGCCCATTCGAATGACTCGAAACACTGTAGCTGCTGATTCGACAACGTGGTGTCCTCAAACACAAGTGAAAGGCATCAAAGCAGTCATAATTATGTTTCAGGGAGTAGTGACGATTGTTGTAGACGAGCGAAGTATAGCCACGACCTCGTTTGGATCATGTCCAATCCCGAACTGTGGACGGCGAGCGGACCGCACCAGGCATATGAAGGCACCAAGAGATATTAGTTAAGCTGTGTATGTTGTATGCGAGTCAGATACTAAGGTATGTGCATGACGGCCAAGCAGCATCAGCGCTGGTCAACTGGAACCTGGCCTACGCTGTTCAGGTCAGTACAAGTACAATTGGACGTTGACAGCATGTGAGCACACTACTTGAGTGTGTGCTCGTTTGCGAGTGAACTTGTGTTGTTCTCTCGCACATCGGACAGATCCTAGAGCAAGTGCCTAGGCAACGTGCCATGCTAGTATAAAACAGCACCATTCTTACAAATGAGAACCTCATTAACACAGCACCGGGCCTGTCATCAACTATCTCACTGCCAGTGTATGTGACAGTTTGCATTTTTGCCTGGATACCCAGGAATATCACCAAACACAGAAGATGTACATAGACATACTCAAACTTCAAATATTGCCTTGCTTCTTGATCTTATTTGAGTGGCAGCGCCAGTGCCTAGCTGCAGCACATTCTAGTACCACCGAAAAGGTGAACAGCAAAGCACCTCATGTGAGGGGCCACTGGTTTAGCTCCCCTAGCGCTTGCAACGTGAGTTTCACATGCGTGCGTATCGTGGCAACCTTTTTGTCCAGCTGCTTGACCTGCTGTTCTAGGTATCTGGTTTGCACAGCAATGTACTCTGGAGCCTCCTGCTGCGAGCACTCTGCCCAGAAACCCATCAATCCCTTGATCATAACTTTAGAAGTATCCTCCACCATAGCTTCCATCTCTACATCGGAACCAAGCGGTGCTCGTGTGCGAAGAGGAGGAGGCTTCTTGCCAGCGCGCTCACTGGCTGCTCTCTGCAGGTAGAGCCATAGACGTTGTCAACACGGCAGCTTCTCAAAAATCCATTTTTTGGATTTGCAACGGTTCATACTCTCAGATGAGGGGCGCCTGCTTCTGTCCCACTGTGAGACCATGATGCCTTGAGCAAACGCGGCAACAACCACCTAAAGAGCAGCAGTACTACTGTAGATATACTGACCTGCTGTTCCAGGAGCTTGAGACCGCGCTCGAGGTCTAGGTACTCCTGCAATTGGGCCTTCACCAGGCGCCGCTGCTCGATAGTCTTGTGCAAGTCTGGATTGAGCGTCTGTGTGATCCTCTCCTCAAGCCTACGAATTCTACTCGCTGTGTCGTCTGGCTCGCCGCGCTGCATCCGCGCTCTTATTTCCAAGCACTCAAGCAACAAACGCTCAACACTTCAACAGTGGACCTGACAGTGTGCTGCACGTACAACGAAATACTACTAGATGCTTTCATGCAATTGCAACATGATGAACATCCTTCATCGTTTGTGGGTGACAGCAATGGAGGAATCTCGTGCCGTTTGAGATACGTACCGGTAGTATACTGACTTTGGATTCACAATATTCTTTTGCTGTCGCTACCACCGCTCGTTTGCATGTATGCACCTCATCCCGGCCTCTTGAGTGATGTCATTGTTTGCTTCCAAACCTTGGTGCGTAGATGCGCAGCGTGCAGTCAGCGTGTCGTGCTCCTCAAGTCACTGAGTGGTGTGTGCCTGAACACAACCTTCACATAGCCAGTACAACAGGGTCCACTCAAACCATTGCCTACTTTGTGGCTTCATCGCTCAAGCTGGCAGCTGAGGACGGAGCCTCATTCGGGTGGGCATTCGTGACACCAGTCAGGTGCTTGCGGAAGAGTGTTGGCGGACAAAGGCACGCACATGAGACTATATCTATGTGTAAGTACGATTTTGTTGTTGCTGAGCAGTACTTTCTGCAGCAAATCTGCTGGTCAAACAGGAGTTCAAGGGGAGCCAGGACAATGTTCACGCATCCCAGACGAGTCTAAACGTGACTGCGGTGCGCTTCATGCAACAGAGTCAGTGTGAATGTTGATGTGTTGCCTGGGTGTGCTACACGGCCTGCTGACAATGGCGAAGAGCCCTTGGAATCTGACAACACATTCCCCACCCGTTGTTTGTCTTCACAGTGTTGACGCTCCTTGCACCGACCACATCAGGTTGTAAACACTCAAATAACTTGATTAGGGAATAGCCTGCAAAATCGTTTGCTTCATGCCCTTTTAAACGAAACTGCTGTGCGTCGCATATTGTGCCACAGGTGCTCTTTTCTGTTCTCAGTGCTCTCTCAGAGTCAGGTAACCTGAACCGCATATGATACATCATAACACATGATAATTCAGAGATGAATCTACGCCGTTCTAGTAGTTTCAAGATACAGCTGATGGTCACCCTGGGTCACATCATCTGGTGCCAACATGCATTCGCACGACTGCTGCTCATAATATTAAATCAAATTTCGGGCATGCAGGGTACGTTGGAATTGCAGAGAGTGAATGTACAGGGAAAGGATGCTGCTGGAAAGTTGTTCAGCATGAGTACACTCCATGGTGCTTCTTCAAGGAGGGCCCTGCAGATGCAACGCCGACATACCAGCTGTACAACAGCCAAGATGAAGGTGTTCATTCTGTCGGCCTGCTTATGCTTGATATACCTCATTTCCCGACTGTGTTGCTTGTTCACATATCACGAAAGCTTTCATGAGCGCCAATCGAGTGAAGTGCTGGGTCTTCATGCATGTTATGTCTGCCTATTTGATTTCTTGCCCATTGAGCTTGAGTCACCCGATTCAAGCACAAAAACTTGGCTTACCTATGAAAGCACAAAGCTCTGTCATGTTGTAATCTGCAATCAATGAAACGATTAAGATGTGCAGAGGCTTCAGCATGCATGAAGCGAGCCGCATCGTGATCAGCTTGTCCCCAGAACTAGCTTGCAGAAAACTCGAAATTGGCATAATTCAAGACACTGTTCACCTTGTAAAGAACCTGTCACCATGCAGTCTATGGCACTGCCGTGTGCACAGACTGAGCTGCAGGGCGCTGGTGCCGGTGCATCAACACCACATGACCTATGCTACATTTTGAGGGTGGTGTTGAACGTGCTCTATGCTACATTTTGACTGTTATGTTGACTGTGGCCTATGACAGATGATATGTTTCACCTGGCTCTCCCCTTACAGTTGCGTTCGTAGCTACTACGAGGGCCAGTCTGCATGGCAGATGCTGTTCATACGACACGTTGTGCAGGGGGCAGCTTGCGTGGGCACCTTCGGCTCACACAGGAGGGTCTAGAGCACTATGGTGAGTCTTTTCACCAGCTTAGCGTTTCAGTGGCCGCCCACAGCCCCTCCATCTTTCGCATGGTCATCACAGACTCTGCGGACTCACGATGGCGCATTCCAAGCTCAATTCTGCCCAACATATACCCGTCTGGCACCTCACGTTGGCGTATGTCGCAGCCTGAGGGCTCTGCTGCAGAGATGGGGGCTTCTGGAAACTTTTCTGAACCAGCCAGAGCTTCTGAAGCGCCTGTGCATGACAGCACAGGCGCACAGCATGTGTCAGGGCATCACAGTGACCATGCACAGAAGTTGCAAGGGGGCAGTTCCAGGCTGAAGCTAAGGTATGCTGTAGAAGCAGAGCCTTTCAGGGTAGTGGTATGCAGAGCCCATTCCAAAGCTGAAGAACAGGACAGGCATGGACTGCCTGTGCAACACGACTCGCAGGAACGAAACTGTGAGGGTGTTGAGCCATTGTTTGGCATGAAGAGCATGGTGTTCAAGGTAAGCTGCTGTACCTCTCTATCGCTTTGTTAGCCTTGAAACCCTCCCCACTGCCAGCCATTGGGCTGCGTTTGCGCCAGGTTTGCGTTTGTGATGAGAAATAGTTGAAGGTGAAAACGAATGATATTGAGCGCCCATCTGTGATGAGAAATAGTGGAAGGTGAAAACGAATGATATTGAGCGGCCAACTGCTCTTGTTCAAAACAGATCTGACAAAGATCACAAAGGCACGAGTGAAGTGTGCTTGGTTCTGGCACTAGGATGTTGAAAGAGTGATCACCTCCCCATCTTCTGCAGCATCAACCACCGTTAGGAGGCTCAACGCAAGTCATGTTACAGGATCAGTACTTGGAGCTCTCAACCAGCACTCCCAAGGCTAGTAAGCTGCTGGGGCTTGGTGAGCAATCCCGTACTACAGGTGCCGTCGCCTCGCATCTGATTTCTGTATTCAGGTCTGATGGCCTTCTTTTTCACCTCTCCTATTCAGAGCAGAGATCCTACAGATCACTCATTGAAGTGTCTGATCAGAACTGCACTGCAGGTGTCCCATCACATGCCAAACGAATACACCAACATCCAGCACAAGCACGCTCTTTTCAGCTCGTGACTAGGCGGTACTGGTTCAAGCAACACTAATTGTAGCGTCTAGGTACCTCTGTGAACAATATCTGCATTAGTTAATTGCTCATTGTCGTCTTTCTGCACATAGTTGTACTTTCCTGTCAAGGAACCTAGTTTTCATATCTCATATCCTGATTCGGGGGTTCCAAGAGACCTCGAAACCAATTAAGTATGCTCTAAGCTGGTCAGCACCGAAGCCAACACATGCAGCCTGAGTTTCAGGCCTCTTCTTGCCACGAGATGGCCATAAAGTCACACTATGGAATGCGGACTTTGGAGCCATGAACACCAACAAGAATCTGTATGGCAGCCACCCCTTGCTGCTGCAGATCGCAGACGATGGCACCGCTCACGGTGCCTTCATAGCATCTTCTAATGGCCTCGAAGTAACCCTGAACCCCGAAGATACCATTTTCAGGTGTGTTCATTGTTCGCAGACAGTGGCTGGCAAGTGTCCAGTCATGTATCAGCAGATGTTGCCATTGATTCCCGTCATCTGGGTGCTTTGAAGCAACACACAACACTCACTATATGATGGTCTCAAGAGGCTGTGACGTCCCCTTGCTGTTCAAGGTAGACAGCCTGCTCAGTTCCTGCCCAGTTCCATTGACAAGGACACATCAGATAGGTTTCTGTCGGTAGTAGGAAAAGAGAGTGCAAGCATGGCGCGCTGTACAGGATGGTCGGGGGTATGCTGGACGTGTTCTTCCTCGCGGGTCCAAGCCTGGAAGAGGTGGTGCAGCAGTACCAGCAGCTGGTGGGCAGGCCGGCCATGCCCCCTGCTTGGTCCCTAGGCTTCCACCAGAGCCGCTGGGGCTATCGATCTGTGGAGGAGCTCGTCTCCGTGGCACAGGTGCGCCCCTGCCCCACAGTCTCATACTGAACACTCATGCTGATCAAGGCAGCTGTGGTACGTCGCTGCCAGGCCTGTATCGAACACAGAACGGCACATCATCACCCAGCATGCATGCACGCTTGTACTTGTCAAAATAACAGTTTCCCCATCTTGTGCAGCCACGTCAGGGGGTGTCATGCGATGATTTGCTGGTACATGAGCCATTCTATGGAGTTATGCCTGTAACATCAAACATCAGGGCATCTTGATCTGCCAGCAGGCGATCTGCACACTGTATGTTCCAGCCAACCTGTGCTCTGTTAACATGTGAATCGTGTGCGTATCAGTCATCAGATGTGGGTGTGCGACAGTTATCACCAGTATCGCTTAATGTTCAGGGCACGTACCCAAGAAATAGTCCCAGAATAGTCAGAATTGTGTTGTATCTAACTAGACGACACTGGTGATCACTGGTGTGCGATCAAGCGAAGGAGGTGATCCTGTACAAAATGTCTAGCTGCCTTTCACTGCATGGATATTGACTGGTTGCGGTGCAGGGGTATGCAGCTGCCAAGATCCCTCTGGACACAATCTGGTCTGATATTGACCACATGGACGGTTTCCGTGACTTCACTCTGGACAAGCTACAGTACTCTGTCCCGCGAATGCAGCGGTTTCTTGACCAGGTGCATCAAGCAGGGCGCCACTGGGTGCCCATCATTGACCCGGGCATCATGATTGACCCGGGGTACCCGGCTTATGATTCCGGATTGGAGCAGGATATATTCTTGAAGGGAGCGGATCAGAAACCGTATGTTGGGCAGGTTTGGCTTTCATCAAGTGCCGGGAGCATGTCGCACTATGTCCAGTTTCAGACTCCTATTCATTAATCAAATTTCGCATTTTTTGCATCTGAAGAACCCTTCAGTTGTTCCAGCATTTCTCTATAGCATCGCCACACTGGATCATGTCATGTGCATGGCTGCTTCAATGCAGACTCCCTGGTGTTAAATGGACGATCACAGACCTTTGCAGTCTGTTGAGCAGCCACTTCTCTGAAAACACTGCTCTGTGAAGCAGTTGTACTCACGAATTTGCTAATTCCTTGCTCATGACAATTGAAGAGGAAACTGGGGCAAAATGTTTCCAACACTGGCTAAGCCTGCCAGTAAGTTACCATCCGTAGCCAGTAAAGACTTGCACTCAGCTTGTCCACGGTTGCTTCAGAAGCTTTCATATCTGCTTTACAAGCCTGATAGGTATTAGAGAGCAAGAACGTGTGCCTACAGTAGATGTTGTACAACACTGCCAAGGTAGCACATGGGCATGTGTGCCTGCAGTGCACGTTTTGAGCTGTGCAGGTATGGCCAGGAGCAGTGCACTTCCCCGACTTTCTCAATCCTGACACCTTACCATATTGGCAAGAGCAGCTTCGGGGCTTCCGGGAGCTTGCAAAATGGAGCGGTGTCTGGATCGACATGAACGAACCCAGTAACTTTTGCAGCGGGGACGTTTGCACAGCCAAGACCACCACTAAAGCTTCCACACACTGTGAGCTCAGCTGCTACAATTATAGGTACGGTGACACCGTGCTATGTAGCTGCTGTGTTCTGTGTTGCCTGCTGGTGTTCCACTCGAGTGAACTGGCGATGTTACAAGTAAAGGCTTCGAGCCTTACTAGTTGCGATCTTTGCCGTCTCACTGCCTTTGGAACTTGTCAGGAGACTCTTTGTGGCCTGCATTGCACGCTTCGATTGATTCAACGGAAGCGAGCCTTCCATGCACCCTTGCTGGCATACCGTATGGTGTCTAGTGGTGTGGACACAGAATAGACGGTCAATGCACACAGAGTTGAACTCGGATTCGACAACTTCTAGGCAGTATCCAGGATTGTTGCATAGGCATGATGGATGCATGCGCTGGTGTTGTGCCTTTCGAGTGAGGTGGTGCTTTTCCGTGCATGTTGTGTGCTATTACTTGAGTTCTTGCCAATCAACTAGGCCTCTGTGGCTTATAACCCAGGATTCTACACAAGACTATTAAAAACGTTTCGTACATGTACCGATTAGCTGAATTTCCACAGCCTCGCAACACTTTGCAACTTCATGGGTGATTTACTAGGAGTACACAAAGTATTGGTTGCTGGTTTCTAGGTACCTCTGCAGTATCCCACGTGCTCGATGTATAGCGCCTCGATGTATAGTGCCACTACGCAGTAACAATGCATGTTATGGTGCTACATGGGCATCATCAGATCGTTGACAATGACATGTACATTTGCAGAAAAGAGGGCCGTTTCTGGGACCCTCCATACAAGCCTGCCAACGTGTATGGCGCCCTTGGCACACGCACAGTGCCCATGAGTGCCCTGGGCTTCCAACACAACCACCAGTGGGACACACACAACTTGTACGGCCTTGCAGAAGGCATGGTGACTGCCAGCGCTGTGGCCAATATCACTGGACAGCGGCCCTTTGTGCTCAGCAGGTGTGCTGCAGCTTCTTCAGCCTTTTTTCCAGTGATCTCTTCGCAGCCAGGACAGTGAAAGCTGCCATGGCCTGCTAGTCACAGATGGAGGATTCATGTGTTGTGCAATGTGCTCCATGACAGCGACACTTGGAACAGGAGTTGTATGAACATGGAACAAGAGAAGTGGTTGGTTGTGCGAATGGGGAAGCTGCAAACAGGACTGCTGCCCAACTTCACCAAGTGAGAGTTACTGCAAGTAAATTTCCTGGCCTTGCAGAGTTGGTTTCTCAGAGTTTCAGGCACCGTTTCGCTGTGGCCCTTCTGCAGCTGAAACTGATAATCAACACATTCATGTTAACGTATTCATAGCAGTACCATACCATATGGACAAACGAAGCAAACAGAGGCCTTCGCACAGGGCCTATGCAAACAGCGCAATGTCTTTTGCGCATTCAGACCCCCATGTGTTCTCATGACATCCCTGTCGTTGCTTTGGTAGTGTCATGTCCTGTGTCGTTTGTGCGAGGTCGAGCTAAGTTGTCATGCGATGATTTGCTGGTACATGAGCCATTCTATGGAGGTATGCCTGTAACTTTACACACATTCTCATGACATGTCACCAGATCATCACCAACAGCTGTGATATTGCCAAGTATACATTGTTCAGCTTGATTCATCACTGTGGCATGCCATTTTCTTGTTTGTGCTTTCTGCACAGGGAAGCATCTCTGTGTTGTATATGCAGATCTACTTTTTCCGGATCTGGAGCCCACACCGCTCACTGGACAGGGGACAACGCTGCAACATGGCAGGATCTCCAGGTCTCTATCAGCTCCTCGCTCCTATTCAACGCCCTTGGTGCCCCGTTTGTTGGTGCAGACATTTGCGGGTTCATGGTGCTGTTCCAGATCTTTCCGACACTTACAGAATGCTGACATATTCCAGTTCCTACTAATGATTATAGAATGTATACATGGGTTTTCCCGGGGGTGTATGTTCTTGTCCCACCCCTTCGAGGGTGCTGAGGCTGAAGCCCTCTTTGAGTATGGCGTGGTTCCCAATTAGTTTGTTTTTTCGTGCCGGGAAGCAGAGTCCAGTATGTAGACGCAGCATGTACTAGCACCCACCACTCCACTGAAAGGCACAGCGAAATGCATGATATAGTCAATCATTCAACGAAAATAGTGACTCAGAGACTCTCACACCCTGACAAGAGGCAGTCTGCATATCGAGTGACCAAGCTCTTGGTCACCCGATATTGTTATGAAAGACAGCACATGGGCAAGCGCCCAAAGACCACAATCAACACACTTACAACAGACAGGAATTGGCAATGTCATAAGCAATCACAATCATGCTGCACAGCACAATGTGACCACACCACCCCACATCGCACCTGGGCTGCTGCATGGGTGCAGGGGTCTACATGGCCGGAGCTGTGTGCCAGGTGGGTAGCTGCAGGAAGCTTCTACACCTTCTCCCGGAACCACAATGACATCACTGGTACCCCTCAGGAACTGTACCGGTGGCCAGAGGTGGCTTCTGCCGCTCGTCGATCTCTGTCCCTGCGCTATCAACTACTACCATACCTCAACTCACTGTTTGCACGGGTGCATGCGTGTGGTGGGACGGTGATGCGACCAGTATGGTGGAGCCTTCCGGATGATTCAGTGTCGGTAGAGGCTTGGTCATGTATGGATGACATGCTAAAGGATGTTTCATGGAGCCGGTCGCAGGGTGTTGATCAAGTTGAGGAAAAAGGCATGAGTGGCAGAGACACAAGTTTGCCAAACATGCTTGATCCTGTCGATAGTGCTGCATTCGATGACAGTGATTGGGACTTAGTGTCTGAAGGGGACGATTTCAGTGGTCACGTCGATGAGTTCCACCCGTTCAGTGACAGCACAAGCAATGTGAATAGTGATGAAGTTGCAGAGGGAGCACAGGAGGATCAATGGTTGTGGGGTGAGAGTGTGATGATCACACCCATCCTTGAACCAGGGAAATTGTCACGAAATGTGCACGTTCCTCAAGGCTCCAGCTGGCTGTGCTGGCAAGGATGTCCTCAGGGCGTGTCACTGCTGCCTTCATCTCTGCTTGGCAGTGAAGCCATGCGTTCAGAGTCAGTTAGAAGGCAGCATGGGATTACGAGATTGCCAGCAGTGCGTGCCTCTGATGCATCAGGCTGGCAACAGCGCCATCGTAGCCTAAAGGAAGATCAGAACGGTCCCAGCGTGCCTGGAGGAAGAGATGTGCATGTGAATGGTGTGGAGATTGACTTGGTTCCAGTATGGCTGAAGTTTGGAAGCATCCTTCCCACTTCGTCACTGTTCTCAACAGGTCTGAATGTTGGTGTGAATGATAGTTGGGAAATGGATGGACAGGCCAAGGAAGCTGTGATTCAGCAGGATGCACGTGATGTTGGTGCACTCGGTTTGAATTCCAGTGCCACAGCAAGTGCAGAAGAGCATGACAAGTCTGGATTGGGTTTCCAGTTCAGTACACCAACAGCTGAGGAGACGCTGAAGGCTCCATTGAACCTACTAGTGCTGCTTGGAGAGTCCTCTGAGCAGCAAGGTGTGCTTCCTTTGAATCTAGGCAGATCGCAGGCAAGTGTAGTGTGCTTTCACGTCATAATCATGATAGTTCTTGTCATGTAGCTTCATCATCTGGAGCTGATGTGAGGTGACCTACACTGAGCTATGGTGTTCAAAGCTGTGGTATGGTCCTCACAACATTATACCAGCAGGTGGAGCTGTCACTTCTAGAGCATCTGGATTCTTCTATCAAGACGACGGTCAGAGTCAAAAAGCTGGTGGATTACGCAGCGAGCTGATTGGGTCGCGTTCGGCGGAAGGGCAGGGCATTGTGGAGAACTCAGTTGTTTCCACAGGTGTGCACCTGAGGGGCAGAGCAGGTGTAGCTACTACCTGATGCACATGAACCTCTATCTGCAACACTTGGCTGAAATGATTTGGTTGGTGCAGGTTCAAGCAGCTCTTCTCAAGTACAGGCTTCTCTTGTTGGTGGCATCGTTCTGTTTGCGGAGGTTGGTGCCCCGTGTGCAGACATCAAAACCTTCTGGTGGCAGCTTTACACCACAGCAGATGAACAAACGAAAGAATGCAGATGCTCGGGCCACAACTGTAGCACTTTCGTAGAACACGGTGGGTTGCTTGTAAGCCTGTCTAGATGTCATGTGCACATGGACGTTCCATGGCGCTTGGACTGGGCATGTGCCTGAAATCTGTAAGAAACTTTTGTTTGAGGGTTATGCTGTGCTCAATATGCCCAAATTTACTTAAGAAGACCCTTTCGAAGCTATAGCTTCGAAAGCGTCCATTTCACTAGCTTTCCACTTGTGAAATGGGCATGCATGTTGCCCAGAACGTTACAAAATGGTGAAGAGAGCGTAAAGAAAGAAAATTTTCTACACAGCCAATTACTGTCGGCACATCTACACTGGCAGCTGTGCTCGAGCGTCGTCAAATGTTTGTTGGTCAATCCAGAGTGCAGGCATCACTCTATGGTTGCATATGGCATACCAAGAACTCTGTTGTGAAGGACCGCAGTGGTACATTCGCTTTCACCGCTGACATGAAATTTCTGTAGATTATAACATTTTGCATGACGTGCAGCAAGACGGCTGCCAGGGCTCTCAGTCGAACACATAAGCGTAGCTCGGAAGCGTACGCTGGCATGGTGCTACTTTGAGGGCATAAGCTTGGCATGAATACCGTCTAAGAGGCTACCCATCGTAAATAGCAAGATTTGAGCGTGCTGAGCGTCCCATCCACCTCTTGCCTGGGTAAGCGCAGTCTGACAGGATGCGAGTATAGTGAGCCGAAAAACACGTGCATCACAATCTATAAGGCGCCTGAATAGAAGAATGGCATCTTTACCGTGGCTCTGACTGCTGACCTCGAGCCAACCGGACCAACGGGAGGAGCCTCACCTCCTCCCGTTGCTCTAGTCCCAAGGTAACGACTCACCCATCAGCTCTGACACCACAGACGACACCGACATATGAAATTTATCGCATTGCATTCGATGTGGTGATCTGTGTGGTACCCCCCTTGTGTTTATGGCAGGGAAGGTGCACTGCATGGACAGTCCAATTGCTCGTTGAGAATTTACAATGCTCTGCAGTGTTTGGACAAAGACATCCCACCCGAACCCAACAATTCACTCGCTTCAATTAATGATCATATACACAGGGAGGCTTTCCGTTATGCTTCACAGACGCAGCAAACAGTGGTGTTCACACTGACTCGCTTGTCGGGTGTGGTGTTACAGGTCTATAACAACTTCAGAAACCAGTATGTTTGTGCACCGCTTCGCTCACAAGAGTACGAGGTGGATATGGTCTGTCATTTCAATTCTCATGCTGTTCAGCCACCTGCTCCACTGCCTCGCACTGGAACCACCTCCCCTTCCTCCGCCAAGTATGCTCTCTTCTGATCATGACCCCGGATACAATACAACGGTAGCATGTATCATTTTATTTCGACTACTGCTGGTGTTACAGTGTGTTACAAACATCAAGAGCGATCCGCTCCTGCGAGTTGTCGCACAGAGCATCTGGTGCAGTTGCACGTCCTTTTGCCAATGCAAGAAACATACCAGGTAGACATCTTGCCAGGTGAAGAGTTTGCAATCATAGAAGATTTGATTTTTGCGCATTCTCAGTCGTGTACACACAGAGCCTCAACAGAAACGTCAGCATGTACGTAGGGCCACCACCGCAGCCACCACCGCAGCCACCACCGCAGCCACCACCACAGCCCCCACCGCAGCCACCGCCACCGCAGCCACCACCAGGGCCGCCAAGCCCCCCGCCGCCGCCACCTCCCAGCCCTCCACCACCACGTCCCCCGCCGCCCAGTCCTCCTCCGCCGCGCCCACCTCCACCAAGCCCTCCGCCCCCTCGACCACCTCCACCGAGCCCTCCACCGCCTAGACCACCTCCACCAAGTCCTCCGCCCCCTCGACCACCTCCACCGAGCCCTCCACCCCCACGACCACCACCATCACCTCCGCATCCCCCTCCGTCTCCACCGCTGCCTCCACCACCTACACCACCACCCCCACCTTCACCACCACCAGCTCCACCACCACCTCCATCCCCACCACCTCCCCCAACTCCTCCCCCCTCTCCCCCCCCCCCACCTTCACCACCTCCGGCTCCACCACCTCCTCCTAGCCCGCCGCCGGCACCGCCGCCCCCCTCTCCTCCACCCTCACCCCCTCCGCCCCCAAGCCCTCCACCCCCTTTACCACCGCCACCATCTCCGCCTCCTCCACTTCCTCCACCACCGAGCCCACCCCCTCCACTACCGCCGCCTCCAAGCCCACCCCCTCCACGCCCACCACCACCGTCTCCTCCACCTCCACGGCCGCCACCTCCAAGCCCACCACCTCCACGCCCACCACCACCGTCTCCTCCACCTCCACGGCCGCCACCTCCAAGCCCACCACCTCCACGCCCACCTCCGTCTCCACCGCCACCCTCTCCACCACCCTCCCCCCCTCCTCTTCCGCCACCGCCCTCCCCACCGCCCTCGCCCCCTCCTCTTCCCCCGCCACCCTCTCCACCACCCGCACCACCCCCTTTTCCTCCGCCACCTTCTCCCCCACCCGCCCCGCCACCACCCTTACCACCCCCACCGGAGCCTCCTCCCTCACCTCCCCCGCCCCCAGCACCACCACCAGCACCGCCCCCGCCACCCTCCCCGCCGCCCCCTCCTACTCCGCCTCCTTCACCTCCACCAACACCTCCACCATCACCGCCACCAACACCTCCACCAACACCTCCGCCATCACCTCCACCATCACCTCCACCGCCGAGCCCACCTCCAAGCCCACCTCCAAGCCCGCCTCCTCCATCACCCCCACCATCACCGCCACCTTCACCACCACCACCGTACCCACCGTCACCACCTCCACCGCCGCCCAACATGCCGCCATTCCCTCCGGTCCCAGCATCTGCAGATGACATATTCGCCTTTCCACCTCCACCGATTTTCCCAGCACCTGATTTCCTCTCAGACTATGACGTGCCCGCTCCAGACCTCCCACCAGCTGAACCAACGGCTCCTTTTATCACGGTGATAGGAGAGCCTACCTTGACTGTGTATGTTCCCGGACCATATTCAGACCCCGGTGCCTTGGCGACTCCAACATCGTTGGGCGCTGAGCCAACCACTGGAATGACCACATACGGTCTCCAGACCATCTCACAAGCTTTGCAGGTGCTCACTCAACTCTTAAGGCAGCCAGCTGTCCCAACTTTGCAAATATGCTTGCATTCTGTGCATGATATGCACCCAGACGGGCTTCTGAGTTAGATGTGGACAGTGTTTCACCATTAACAAACCCAGGGCACCAATCCAGCGCAATTAGAACCCATAATTGTAAAAAATCTGCTTTACACCAGTTAAGCATGATTTTGTCACAGAACCAGTGCTCCTATGGGGAGCAGTAGTTGTGTATCTTGAGTCATATGAAAGCAGGACGAAAGTCACGAGCACTCAATCCTGTCAGCTGAGGCTTACTGACTGACAAAGTTGTGTTTCAGGAACCAAGTGCATTCGAGTTCTTGCGCGATGATACCTCGGGGCTGCTTGGACCGTTCACCGTTGAGTATGTTGCAACAGATTCCCTTGGGAGCACAGCCATCGCAACAAGGCTCGTGTACCTTAGTACAGATTGCCCTGGTGGGGAGGTGAGATGTGATGACGGCATGTGTAGTGGTTCAGGTTTGCCTCCTTCCCCCACTTGGTCACCCCCTCTCGTGCGCCTCTGTGCTCTTTGAGCCTCGTGCAGCTTTCGAGCTCACTGCATGCATGCTATGCAGTTGTTTTTCAGTTACATCTCATCAGATGCATCCTATTCAGCTATGCTGTCGTTATGCCTAAGGATGCACCGTTTTCATCCTGACGATTTGCGCGACATGGCGATCTCGAATAATATTCTTTGGGGGGAAAAACGCTAAAGTTGGAAAATCAGATAACTGATTTCACAGATAAGCTGAAACCTGTTCTATTTGACTTTGTATGTTTTTGGCAAAAATAAGTTCAACAGTTGTTTGTATGACATTTTGATGACTCTGAGGGCTCAAATGGTGCAGTTGTCGGTGAGTGGCTACGGGGTGTTGTCACTGACTCAGCACACCAAATACATTGAACTGGCATCTGGAGCGCCACCCCAAGCACTCCTCGTCAAAAAGAGTGCATATTTAGCATCATATGCACGTAGTACCTCATTCTGATCCACCACTGGGGCGGAAAAGGGCCATTCAGGCACTTTTCCCGAAATATTTTCCGAAAGTCAGAACACCCTCCATTTTTTTCTCTGATGTTGCGCAAAGCGTCATGATTCGAACGGTGCAGCCCAACATACTGGGTGAACATCTGTGGCTGTCTGCTCATGTACAGTTACCTTGAACTTGTTGCTAGTTTGATGTAGTCCCTTAAATCGCAGGCGTGAAGGGCACCCGTTTTCATAGTAACGTGTTACGAATGCCTTGCAGGTGGGCTGTGTGGTATCAGTGCAGCAGCTGCTTTTATACTGTCTGGCAGCGAAGCAGAGGTAGTCGAATACGTGCCGGTTGTAGACAATGTTCCTCCTGTCATAGACTTGCTGGGCGAGCCTCCAGAGCATGTGCGTGCATTTGATGCGAGCGGCAACGTGATGATCATCACCACTCATGAGCTTGGTACACCATATGTGGATGCGGGAGCCTTTGCAAGAGACTTTGTTGATGGTATGTGCCATACGTTCGCCACATCTTGAACTGAAACCTGAGCATTGTGAAAAGTTACCAATGAGGGAGTGCTCCTCAACATCCTACATGCAGTCCTGTGTAGGATGTTCCCCTGACTGGTTTGTGGATTCCGGACACCTGGCTCTTTCGCTTCTTGGCGTCTGTATGGTTTACAGCACTTGAAGAAAATATAATGATGGAATGTGAATTAATTTTTATTCTTGACACAGTGGTTGTGCATCAGGTGATGTTAGCGGAAAGGTGTCTACCAGCGGCCTGAAAGCAGTGCTTGTTGCCGCTGCTGCCGGTGATCCCACTCCACCGAACCAGCCCATGGTTATCAAGTATGATGTCACAGACAATGCTGGCAACGCGGCCGACACCAAGATTCGCCGCGTGCTGCTTACTTGCCCACAGAGTCAGCTGCTCTGTGCTCGAGAGGTTCGACTATCATGTATTCTTTTGCATTACATGCACACCAATAGCCGTAATACGCTTGACCAACCTCAAAACGAAATCGTTTGAGGGTTTCAATTATGTGTACATACCAACCAGGTTTGTATGCAGACTGATCCTGGAGAGTACTTTTGCAGCAAGACAGGAATTTGTGTGGAGGCGACAGGGGGCAGTACTGCAAGCAGCATCGAGCTGCCGCCTCCCACAGTTGAGCTCATCGGACCCTCACTTGTGTACCTTAACGAGGGTGAGTCGTACTTGAAGTGCCCCGCACAGGCCCCCTTGGACGTCGCATGCGACGCCGGTGCGACTGCGTTCGATTCTATTGAAGGCGACATCAGCTCTCAGGTATGCATGCGCGTCATGCATGTTTACCAATACACAACACACAAATAAGAGTAGGCAGCGGTGGTCTCTCCACCATGCTTTAATGGACCATCATCAGGTAGCTTCGTGTAGTTTCGTGGGTAATGACCTTATGCTGTCCTGTTACAGGTGGATGCCTGTGCCCCTAGGGCACGTTTTGTCACCAGCGGCCTTGCAGCATGCGGCATTGACACAAGTAATCCGGGCAGCTACGCTGTGGAGTTCTCTGTTCTCGACACGGCTACAAGCACGCGTGTTACGCAGACACGCACAGTGGTAGTTCTTGGCTCTTGTCTGGTTAGTGAGCCGCGGTGCATGGACCTCTCATGTGGAAGCGGTGGTGCGTGTTTGGATGGAGAGTTTGTTCTTCCAGACAACTCTGAGCCGGTGCTTGAGCTGAAGGGCTCAGCCAGCGCAGATGCATTTGGTGTGGTGCAGCTGAAGATGGGCACTGTGTATAAAGCTTGTGAGCCAGGACAGGTGGGAATCTACATCTATCAAAAGCTTCTTACTCTTGATAGCAGCGAAGTAGGTGTCGCGTGTTGAGAAACAGCATTCTTTCATCGGTTTTCTTAATGCTGGAGCAATAGAACATTAGAATAGTGTGGTTAGCTGCAAGGATGAAGCCAGGTTACACTGATTTCCTCTGTCCTTCAAGGCTGGGGCTGAATTTTGGTAGATAGCCTGTGTGTATGGTACAACTGTATTGCACTGTCGGTAGTCCCTGTGCACGAGGTGTATTCATGCAATAAACTGCAAAGCTGTTATGTTGTTCCTCGTAAATCTTGGGTCAAGCTTATGACAATCAAGTCTGAACATTTTGCCATGCAGGAGGATACATTTGACGCTCCTTGTGAGCCAGGAGGCGTTGCAATTGATCCTGAGGATCGAAACCTTACAGATGTGATCATCACCTGCCCCCCAGAATCCTGCCTGGCAGTTGGCTGCCCTATGCACTCTTTCCTCTTGAAAGGAATTCAGGGCTGTGGCATAGATACAGATGTTGAGGAGCCTGGAACCGAGTTTCGGCTTGATTTTGCCGTGTGGGATCGCCACATTCCTCCCAAGATGACAACAGCCCACCGCATCATCCGCATTGCAAGCCCATGTGATGTCCAGGAAGTATACTGTACCGGCCTAGGTGCGTGCCATGCTGCCGTGATGCTGCTGCACCATAATCTGTGAGACAGGTTCGATGGCCACTTGTTGAAGGTGTGATATGACATATTGCTTCTATAATATAGAATCTATATCCAGGCCGGCAGAAGCCAATAAGCTTGCATTCTGTGGGAGATATGTGTGCTCAAAGATTGTGAACATAGCATGCTTCAATGCCTGACGGTGCAACCAACATACATGTGCGTACGCAGATGAGGAGCTGCGGTGCGGTGTGACAGACTGCGTAACGCGCACAAAACTTGCTGCATTTGCCCTTCCCACAGAGTACCCACCCCTTCTAAAATTTGTTAGTCCACTTGTGGACCCCTTCCTGACATCCGAGGGCCAAGTTGAGCTAGCCACCCCTTGTGGCGCCAGCCCACGTGTACACATACTACCGTGCACCACCAGAGTACCAAACTTTGACCTATGCGGCGTGGACGTAGTTGATACTGGTATGTACCCCCCTGCTTCATGATTCAGCTCTCTGGCTCGTGCCAGTATCTTGTTTCATTCAATTCTGCCAGCTTGATTCCAGTTCTGGCGCTTGAGCGTGTGATGTTCTGGAATGTTCTGGAATGCATCGCAATGTGCTGTGTAGGTAGTGATTTTACGGCTTTCTGCTTCCACTGTTAGTGTATGTGACCCATGAACAGCCCCTTGCAGAACTCTTTGATTCAGATGTCGACCTGTACGATGCGTCCAACAGGAACTGTATTCGAGAACATGTGCCGCACTCTGTAATTTTGTGGATGAAGCTGTCTTGGCGTTTGGAATTTTGTCCATTATTTACCTTTCTGGCTTGTACCTTGTGTATCAGACAACTTCAGGTGTATCAGAGCCAGTGGAGACCCTGAGAGAAAGGATGGTGATGGACAGCCAGGGCACTTGCGATTCAGAAGGCATCGCCAACGGCACCTGTGTAATATGCCCCCCTTCCATGATCCAGAGTGGGGAGTGTAGCCCAAGTCAGTACCACATAGACTACCTTGTTCAGGTTATCTTCCCTGAATTTCCTACTGTCTTGGTTTCACTGCTGTATGAGCAATCCTGGTCGCGTGTTCATCTGCATCACCGACTATTTTCTGCAGCAACGTTGTTTCTCCAGGCAACAAATTTGTTCGCACAAAATAAGGCAGTTGACAGCCATGCTCATACCTACATCACAATGCCAACTTGGAGAGTCAAGGACGAGGTAGTAAGCATGTCAACTCATACAGGCTTGCTTTGGCAAAGTCTTCTGACATCTGGGATCAGCTACTTCATGCATCTCCCCCAGTTTCTTAGCTCCACGTTAAAGGCCGGTCACTGACGAAGACACCATGCTGTATAGAGTGCAAGCGGGCTCTCAGCAAACCCATTGAAGTTGCTTTACTCAGTGATGTCTGGAGTTCTTGAAGCTACTCTGTCCTACGCGTACACTGTCGAATTCACAGCGACAGATTGGATGTGGACAGATGAAGCCGCATCTGCTGCTACAGCCCCTCTGTCAGGCACCTCAGCATACACAAACCCGGTGCTGCAAGCATTGCGCCTTGCACTGCACCACGAGCTTGAGTCAGCTGGGGACCCCTGCAACCATTTGCTTGGAGTCTCGGAGCATAGCGTGACCATTGTGGCGCATGCAGCTCTACCTTTCAATGTCAATTTCAGTACGTTGCTGGTTCTGCACAGCAGTGTGCTTCTGTATTACAGCATGACAGTCTTGTGGCGTCTTGCCATTGTTCTGCACATGGGGTTCTACGCACTTCCTGCGTGTAGGTACCAATGCCGGACAATCCATTTTCGATTCTGTGACCAGTGAGCCACCCAACATCGCAGTATCCCTGAACAACGCACTGAACGGCTCAGAGCTGGCCACAGCCACTTTGACTGCTTCTGGTGACCTGTCAATCACCTTTTCCCTTCCACCAGGCCACCCAGACGTTGATTTCAACTCAGCAGAGCTGGCCGAGCTGCAGACCTGCACCCTACAGGCTCTCGACCGCACCGTAGGCTCCATCGTCGCACCACCTCCGGTTTTCTCCCAGAACCCCCCCCAGCCGCCGCCTGCACCCCCAGATCCTCCTGGACCCCCTATGCCACCTCCTCCCTTGCCTCCACCGTCTCCCCCACCACCACATCCCCCACCACCCCCTCCCTACATCCCCCCTCCGCCTGCTACACCAGCGCCAGACCCTCCTCAAAGCCCCCCCAACCCCCCACCATCCCCTCCCCCACCCTCTCCACCTTCCTTGCCCCCTCTCCCCCCCTCTCCACCCTCTCCGCCGCCCTCGGCTGCAGCAATAATCAACACCGTTCTTGAGTTCTCATCAGATGCAGCGCAAGATTTTACAGTTTCTGCGTTCACATCTCAACTCAAGAGCTATCAACCAGTTGAGTGCCTAGCTTTGGACACATTTGCTGTGTCTGCTGAAGGGCTGCTACAGGCAGTACTGAGTGGCTCAGTTGCCATGTCACTTGGTCTTCCGCCAATGTCAAATACTCTCTCACCGCTGTCCACGCATGAATCTGACGTGCAAGTGGCATTGGAGGGATGCGACGTCATAGGTTCTGCGTACGCAGGCTTTGATCAGCAGCTTGTTCAAGGTGTCCAGGCTGGCTCTGCTCTTGGACAGACGTTTGGCATGACTGCAATCATTGAGATCCAGGTAATTCACCAACACTACTAAGATTTTCCTTGCTGAACGAACTCCTGGTTTCCGCCATTGTCACCTTGCTGGCATGCATTATTGTACACGGTTTTGTTTGTTGTAGACAGTATTCAGCTCAGGTCACATTCCATTGCAGCAGAAGCACCAGGCTGCCGTGACTCACCTCAGTGAGGTTCAAATATATCTACATGTTTCCAGGTGTCAGAACAGTGATGATAGTTCTCAAATCCAGCTTATTCAACAGCTCCGGTATTCTGCTCATAATTTTTGCATTTCTGGAACCAGTGTTCGATCGTGAGTGTGCATGCAGGCGTTCTTGGACATCGCACTCACTGAGTGCGACAAGCAGGCTGCAGTGGTGCAAGGCGGGGAGCCAGAACCAGAAGCTGAACAAACCGAAACTCACTGGGCTGCTGCGTATGCTGATGAGGAGGGGCTGGTGTCCACCAGCAGCCTCAGCTTCCTACCAGTGGGCTCTGAGCCTGCTGCACTCAAGAAGCACTTGCTAGCGCACAACAGTCGCGTCGGCTCAGAACCCACGAGCCTCTTCATCAATCCAATGCATAATGCTGTCACAAAATCGGGTATGATTATGGGCAGTACACATGCAAGCTTGCGGGATGCAAGGCATGCAGAAACCCCTGCGCTTGATGGTAGGAGCCAGGACATCGCGGCGCAGGTGGAGGGACAGGGACGCCAACTCTTGTCAAGAAGCCGAAAACGGTCTAATGCTGGACTGCAAGGAAACTCAGATGCAGTAGGAACATCTTCCTTTGTGGTATGTTTGCTGACAGGTCCTTTGCACCAGGGAATGGGTGTTTTGTATTGTGTACAGGATGAAAGGCTTGAAACCGTTTCAAAGGGTGCATCGGCGCGTTAAATGCAGTGCTAGGATTGCCGTCGGATGTGACCTCTTATTTTCACCCAGAAGGGTGCTCTTCAGCGCTTGAACTAATTCGTTATATTTCTGAAGGTGTCGAACTGTTGAAGCTTGGAACATGCACCAAACCATGTTTTCAGCAAGCCAATACAGCGTAGCTGCTCACTGTATCGACTGCATGTCTCTGATAGTGCATGCACGAAAACCATGACAAAAGAGAAGCATCCAAGACGTATACTTCTGTTTCACACTCAGGATGCTGCTGTAGAATATGTTTGAAGATGAGTTGGTCGTGGGTGTCTCTGAAGATCTCAGCTTTGTGCCCCCAAAGGCCCGCATTCTTGGCAGTCTTGCAAGAGGTAACGAGTTACTCTCGGGAGTTTTAGTCCACCAGCAGCGACGTGCGGCGTACACATCATGCGCGGATGTGTTCGCTAAGCTCAACATCTACTGCTCTACTGGCAGACAGGTGTGTCTGCCTTTGCACATGTGCAAGGGCTGTCTCATAGAGGTTGTGCTGGTCTTCTTTTTTGGTCCTTCCCTGTTTCTGCCTTTCAGGATCTAAATGTATGCTGCGCCAGGCGCTGAAAAGGCAACGAAGAGCAAGAAACTGAATCGAAATTTTACCATATCCTAGACAGAGCTACTTACGTAGCATTACACCCCATCACCATCAAGAATGGCGTTTCCAGCAGTCTTGGGGACCCTGAAATTGAATGGTCAGCAGTGTGTGCAGTACAACCGCATCGTACAATTTTCTGACAACTGGCGCATGGCACAACCATAGTTGCAGATGTAACCTTCACTCATCTTTTGTTTTTCCGTTTCCATACCTTGTAAATGTGAACACTAATCATAAGCTGCCTGCTGTGGAACGTGATGGAGCAGTGTCTATAGTGGCTTCACACGAATTGCGTTCTGCTTACTGTGAACTAATAGGATTGTCTAGCTGGACGAAAGCCTGCAACAGCACGCTGTGAAGACTTCAAATCTGCAGATCTACCAAGGAGAGAGTCTCACCGGCACTGCACCTTTCGGACGTGAACCCGCCTTCAACTCACTCAAGCCTCAGTTCAGCCCCAGCGTCATTGGCAGGGAGGCTGACTTTTACAACACCTCTGCTGGAAGCACAGAGATGGCCACCACTGGCCACCCCTTTGCCTTCTTCCCACGGCCCGTAAAAGGCCTTCCTCTCGGATTTCCTGTCTACTTCAATGTGTGTCTGTTCGCTTTGGCTTGCTGGTGTTCACCCTGTCACCTGCACAAAATACAAGTATCATGCTGATGTGTTTCGGCCCTCTCTGAGATTCTTACACAGAAATCAGAATCTGGTCATCACTGTGGATATCAGCATCCAGAGACGCTGCATACACACCTTGAAGCAGCTTTGCTGCATGATGTGAAGATCACACACAAGCCTTTTTGCTGCACTCATGTCACAATGTACACTCATGTCACAATGTTTGTACTGATACGAACACGTATTCTTTCTAGCTCCCTGCTCAATGGCAGATTTGCCTGAGAACAAGGACTGTGTCGTCCTGATTATCTTCATACTACCTTCGTTTCAACTTTTCAATAGATTCTCATTGCAGGCATTTGCTGCTCGCGCCACTGCCATCAAAATCTGGCAGTACCTATTCTCAGCCACCTTCTTCGAGGGCCGAGCCTCGGTCATCACAATCATCACAACAGCATACAATCCCCTGAGGGATGTGGTCTCGTATTGGAGCCTCGTCATAAAGCAGTCTCCTGGTGGTCCTCTGTTTGGTAGCGCCCAGGTGATATCTGTTCCCAATAGGGTTTATGACACTGACACGCCGGAAGGTTTCAACAGACTCCTGTCAGATGCAGCAGTCGCTGTAGTCACTCTATTCAACCTCTTCTGGACGCTGTTGCATGTTCTGGTTATGCTTCGGAACAGATCTTTATCCAGCGTATGCTTCCTGGACCACATGTGATGCTCTCCTGACATGACATGATATGCAAGGCAGCGATGCAGCAGTTGAAACGCTGTCACGGCGCAAGTGTTGATTATGGTATACATCAGCAAGAGCTTCCGCACACCACAACAAAAGGATCAGCGAGAAAGCATGTGTGTTGCAGAAATACTCGCGATCAGGAAATACAGGACAGCTGCTTCTTGAAATATCGATGGTGATCATTCAAATCAGCAGCCTTTGGGCAGCAGTTGGCTTTGCCCGTTGCGTCATTCTTGACCCGCCCCGAGTTCAAGGTGGGCTCAACTTTCACGTGTATGACCAAGTTGCTAGCGCCAACGCAAGGCCACTGTTGCCCAAGAAACTGAATGCTGCAAGCGGTAACCTACCTGCTGCACTTCAATTTGCATCAGGCACGTCAACTGCATCGGAAGGAGAGGCTGAGGGGGTGGAGTATGCTGCGGGGGCGGAGTATGAAACATGCCCAGACACGTACTCTGAAGAGAACATTGCTAGATGGGCACTTAAAAATGATGAGAGTGGAATTGGTAGCTTAAGAGAAGAACAGGCACGATTGACTGGTCCTCCTGAATTCAGCAACTTGCAGCCTGTATTTCTTGTTAACCGCGTGACCAGTCCATGTTAGTTCGTGAATCAACACATGCTGTACCAGCAACGTTGCTCCAAATCACTTTGAACCTATCTACCTTCGCAAGCAACCATAGCAACCACAGTAACCACAGTATGAGGTGCATATCGCTGTCAATGCTGTTCTCAACAACTGCATGCGATGTGAGGTAGCAGTGTAGTTGAACTTGAGGATCTTGTCAGTGTTGCATGCTTTCACTTGGTAAGTGTCGCGTGCAATGAAAGGCCAAGAACTCGGACTAACAAGATGTAATGTCCAAAGGAACACCAATCAGTTCATTTGAATGACTCTGAATGCCTGTCCTATCTACTGTTGCAAGTACTGTTGTACCCACTGCTGCAGGCTCGCTTGCCACTATTCTTCATTGAACCTTCCATGATGTGCAGCTACGCACGTGGAGAGCTGCATCGTGGCTAGTGCAGTGGAGAGTGAGTCAGGCAGTCAGCGTTCTGATAGGTGTCTTCAATTGGCTTGTGCTTGCGAGTGAGATTCCTGCCATTGGCGTGATCGCAAAGTCCCTCGCAGCAGCCTCAGTAACTATATCAGAGTTGCTCATCATCATTGCTATCATTCTTCTGCTGCTTGGTGTACTTCTTAATGCATATATTGGAGAAAAGGTGAAGAAGTGGAACAGCTCTGTTCATTTTCTGCAAACAGTTCTCAGGCAGTTTGTGGTCGGTGTGCATCTCTCTTGACATGCACTGTTGAAATGGTGTGAAGAATCTTGACATCTTTTCAATCAAGGCTCAAAGACACCATCTTGTCCTTGTGTCTACGTATCTGCATGAATCCATTTGTTTGTTCTTGGTTCTTTGCTCGCCTGTGATACTCGAACAAACTTGATCCATGCGTTAATGTCATACGGTGGGAACGGGAAGACCAGTTCCCCACGAGCCACAAAGGCCATTAATGTGCAAGAATCCAAGTGGCCATAAACTACATGCGCCAAACACTACCACTTCACTCGTATAGCACAACCGTACCATTACAGTTTTTTCCAGTACTCTTGGCCTGACTGCGATAATACTGACAGAAAACAATGCCACGACCACGAACCGGAAGGTAGTATCAGAAGCAGATCATCTGTGAGGTGCATGTGTGTTTATGTTGCTTTGCAAAGCACCATCACATCCTGTCTGTTCCATGATCATCCTAATCTCAAGCCTTCTTGTACGTAAAGCCGTATTCAGACATGAGTATGTTGAATATGCAGATGCTTTTGCGGACCTCAGCTTTGACTTCTTTGGCAGGCCAGAGGAGCGCACATTCTTGTACTACTTGATTGCATACGTGCTTATCTGGGGCTGTGTGATTCTCGTCATCTGGCTGCTTCTCAACTACGTGATTGCTGCCATATTTCGTGCATACATGGCACTCCAGGACGAAATAAATCAAGCGAAGAGAGAGTTCGCCTGGCATACACAGCACTTAACGGTCCGTTTGCTTCACCTCCTGTCATTTGCGGGTGTTTTTTTTGTGTGGTCAAAGCGAGGGGAAAGGAAGCTTGCCTAAGGCAAATGATAGAATCAAAGTGTTACCCGTCCCATCTCATGTCTCCTGCTAAGGTCGTTCGAGCTTTTAACTAGAGCACACTTGGGACTGCACATGGATATCTGCTGTGCCAACCTTAGCCTGACTCCGCTCAGGCAGCTTTTGGTGCAGTACTGGGATGTAATTCTGCCAGATCCTGTACACTTTGGAAGCCACAAGCGCAATCAGTCTGTATGGCTTCGATCAGCCGGTGTGTTACGGAGCTCCTCAAGTCGGAAGATTGTCCACAAGACCTTCTGGAAAATGCTACAGCACATGCTTGGTGCTGTGCTTCACTTTCTGCTTGAGAGCCTTATGGAGGTGTGTTGTCTATTGCTGCTGAAGTGTAACGAAGCATCGCAGTGTTTCTTGGGCGCTTTATCGATTCTCCGAGCTTTGTGCAGTCATGTGTTACCGTTCAGTGCTCATGTGTCTCCTCAGCTCTCGTGAAATAGCAAGACCAGATTGACATTGTCTTACTAGCCAAGTTTGAAAAAAGCGTCTGTACTCTCTGCTTCTGGGACAGCATCTAAGCGGAACAAATCTACGATTTACATGTGTGTACAGTTTGCTCATGCATACAGGGAGCCGAGTTTGCAACAATGTTCGATGTCGGTGTTCCTGGCACAGAGCCCTTGGACTCTAAGCAGTCTGATAATCTGCTTCCTGTCACCATCAGAGCCAGATTCAGGAAGAAGAATGGTGCGATTTACACCTTCTCCCTCTTCTCCTCCATGCCCAATTCACTCTAGCCTGCCACATGTTTCCGTCTGCATCTGTCCACACCTGTTCTCTAAGCATCTTACATAGCTTGCTTGATTGTTTTTGCTCATTGAGTTGGGCCACTGACCATGTTTTGCTGGTGGTCCTCATATTCAGCAAATGCATGCAGCTGATGGTGAAGCAACTGTGAAGTGGTCAAAGCGACACCACATGAGCAAAAAGCTACTGGTTCCACGTCAGCTTGTTGTGTGCTTGATTGTGGCAAAGTTTTGGAAGCTACAGCAAGTTCGCCTGGAGGCTGAAGCTCGAGAAGCAAAGGAGCGGGACATCGCTCGCAAAGTTCTGTCCTCTTTCAACGTGCTCCAGTCATTCAAAATCAAAATGACCGGCTTCTCATCAACCATACACCCCTCTTTGCATACCACAGTCAACAGCGCAGCAGGTCCGTCATCTGTCATACAAGTACACGACCCTTCGGCACCCAGCGAAATGCCTTGGCGAATGGCAGCCCCGTGTGCGGTCTCTCAGAATATTCAAGAAGCTTCCGTGTCACCAAGAAATGACGTGCCTGCACCACAAAAGCCACGCCACTGTGTGTCCTTTGCTCCAAAGCAGAGTTCTGTTGACAAAGCTGACACAGAGTGTCAGCAGCGTTCGTCTCCCCATATTGCTACAGGAGATGGGATAGACGGCGGCGAGCCGTTGGCGGAAGCGTTTGAATCTGACCACCTCCCAGTATCAACGTTAGTGCATCGGCGCACAACTCAATCACACCACTCCTCGCACTACGGTAGTGGAATCATCGACACACCATACATTTCATCCAGCACCGGGCATGTTGCTCGTACAACAACCCATCGCACTCAACCTGGAATAATGACATACTTGCACAGGGTACGGCAGTTCTTCACAGGCAGGGCTGGACACTGGCAGATCACAGGGTCCCGTACCACACAGCCTCGGCAAAGCAGGAGCGAGCACGGGGGCGACGGCATGAATAGTTTCAGCGGTGTGAGTGATTGCAGTGGCACCATCGAACGTGGGGGTGCTAGTGGCAGTGCTGGCTTGCCAACGTGGATTGGTAGGCGAGCAGATGCGGGCTCTTCATGCAATGAAGACACTTCTCCAAGACAGTCCTGGTCGAGTGTTATAGCTGCAATGGACGGGCTGGATCACTGGCTCCCGCGCAGCCCCAGATTCAGCAGAGGTGAGATCTCTGATCAGACATGTACAGGTCTACTTGTGCTTTGCAAACTGTACGCTATTGACCTGGGTAAACTAGCTGATGCACTAGTATTGTGCCCCAGTATCAACCCAATAGCAACCGCAGAATACAGTTTACTCCAAGCCGCGTCTTTCAGCACTGGATGGCAGAGCCCGTAAATGCAGGGTCTGGAGCGCAGCAGCATGGGCACTCGAGCAGCGGCTCGGGCACTGAATTGTCCCCTCGATCATCTGCGCTGCTAGATTTGCTCAGGAATGAGCTGCCAGAAGTTCAGCAAGAGTTATGGGGCCAGCGTCACAGTGGATCACGATCACACAGACAGCCCGGGCCGGTCGCAGAGGGCTCCGAGGACGCGCACAGCTGTGTTGCAGATCTGGGCGCATCTAGAACATCTGGGGACGCACAAAGCAGTTACCACAGGCAAGAATCGGATGCCACAATTGCAGACACTCTTCAGGAGCTGCAAAGTTTGGGTCTGGAGCAGCTTCAACTCCTTCAAAGGGCTATCGATGAACGCTTGGAATCCTTGGCAAGAAGCGCTGCAGTACCCACGCCCACCTGCTCGGCAGATCCTCGCGAGCCTGTAGAATCAGCTATTGTACTTCCAAAAGATGCAATTGAACCACTTCCTGTGGACGTAATCGATCGCCCCAAGACAGCCCAGAACCCAAACACGGGTACAGGTGCGGCCCCACTCTCCCCTCTCAGAGAGCGCATCTAGGGTTTGTCTCAGAGAAACTCGTGTAGTGCTCTTATAGGGCATGCCCTGTGACCCAGCTGCACGTTATGCTCCTGCCGAAAAATCTTTAAGGCTTGTAAGAAAAATGTTTTATTCTTGTTTGGATTCACCTTCACCAAGCCGCCGGCCTGTTTTCGTTGAAGCGCTTCTACTCAAGGTCCAGAGGTCGAATGCCGGTCCGGCTAGACTCCTCTTTTCTTCGAGCTTCTGAGCCTGGTGTGTAAAGGGTCTCTGGGGGTTTTCCCTTCAGCGAATCGCAGGAATTCCGCCACTGTGGCGCTGCAGCAGAAGCTCAAACTGAGTATGGTGTAGTCCCCGAATAATTCACATTTTGCACCAAAAAGTTAGTCAAAAGGCAAGAACTTTTAGGCTTGTATCCTCGCACAAAGCATTGTCCCCTGATGATTGAAGCAGTGTGATGCCCATTTCTCACCCAAAGACCTCACAAAGGGACTTAAATACAGAAATCGACTAGTGTATACCGTGTGGACTACTAAATGGCTCAGTCCCTGAATAATTTAGTTTCAACCACTTCCAGATCATCATCCAGAACTACTGCTGCATCAAGAGTGTCACCAACACAACCCATGTTAGCCTCGTAAGAACATTCAGCGCTTTTTGGGCACTCGTATTCGAGCACATCTTACAATCTTCCTGCTCTTGTACAAGCAAGCTCTCTCGCTGTGCTTACATGTCCGCTCTTCATTGAGAGCAAGGCTGCTAGCTTCAACACCAAAATATCTCCTACTTTGGAACATTGTCACAGCACAAAAACAGAGAAGCCTCTTATCATACGAGAAGAATAACAGCACATGGCGATGTTGGCACCCTGATGCAGCCGGTTGTAGAGCTATACCTTCTCGTGTTGAAATGCCCGATAGATTTGTCCAGGTCTTGTCGTGAAAAAAGGTTCATCTGCATCAGAACGTGAACCTGGCTGGGCAAACTATGGATGTGAAGACTGATGTATTTAGCAGCGATTCATTGACTGTGCCCTGCATGCCTGCACAGGGACGGACAATGGAGACGCCCAGGAACAGCCAAGTCACATGACAGGAGCCTGGAAGAAAGCCGTGAAACGTGTGTCCATGGCTGCTGAGCCTGCGCAAGCCAGCAGCCAGACAGGTCTGTGGCAGCGCGCTCAGCAGCGCGTGTCTGACAGGCCAGAAGTAACTGCTGCTTCCACGAGAAATTCTGGCCTGTTCAAGCTACAGCAGCTTGTTGCAAGTGCTCAGAGCAGCTCCATCCTGAAGGCCCAGCAGCCGTTCCTGTCGGCCCTATCAAAGGTTGGAACCTCTCCTCTTTATGCGCGTTTTTGCGCTGTTCGTCACATCATGTGGATCGCTGTTTGCACATGCAGCCCATTTCATCCAGTCATCCTCCATCATGAATGGTTGAGTACTTTTGCACACCGCATCGCCCGCTTCTATTAGTAGAACAACTATGGCTTCCCTTCCGGGTCATGCATATGTCTGATGACACAGTGCCCACGTGTCAAACATGGCATTATCTCCTAGAGAAGCTCGGACGTTCGAGTTATGCGTTCGTCACTCATTTTTTGATGCAGCTAGAGGCGTATCACAGTGCTGTGGTGCGCAAGCGTGTCACCAAGCAGCTCACTTTACTGAAGAGTGAGGCCGCGAAGCGTGCTGCCACTGCTGGCAAAGCTCTGGCAACCAGACCTGGTACACCTGATGGGCTCCTAGAGGACGACAATGCTGAAGCTAGTATGTTTTCATTGTCCCTGGCCCTGACTTCATAGTATAGTCTTGGCATGACCTTAGCGCATCCATCCAGCGCTCCTGAACGTCCTGGGTTCGAATCTCGTCTTCGTCACGCCACCTTTCACTTTTCTCAGCTGATGCAGAGAATCAGCTCAGATGTTTCTGGTGGTTTCGCCATGAGAACCCTAGACTTCCTTGTGTTTGTCCGCCACGAGGCGCTGAGTCTGAAGCTGATAGCGAGTATGACGTAGTCCACGAATAAATTGTTCGTTCGTGGACTATTTGTGCCTGACCGTGCATCGCCTCTGTTGCTGCATGCGCTTTCCAGGGAGCAAACGTGTACAGGACCTGCATCGAATTCTTGCTGTGTTGAAATTCCTTGCTTGGCATATCTCCTGCCAAGTTCCCAGAGTGCGCACTTTCAGGGACCCATGCCAGACGCGCAGTACAGATTGCCCGCATGAGTACGATGCGCATGGGCCCATTGGGGACTGTCGTAGCTCCCTTAGTGTGCCAAGCAACAACATACATGGAAGATGCTGGCATCAGGTACTGCTGTTATCCTATTTCTGTGCTCTCTTTAAGAATACAGATATTTTTGACCTAGAACCTGTTCATTCAGCATTCTGATGTACTTCTGCGCTTTGCGAGGTGTCAGGGACACCAAGACCCCTTGTATGAGGTCAGTACACTTAAGATTGTGCAGTTTTCCAACCAGAGAACTGAAAGGCAACGAATCTGCGTACACAGTAATTTGCGGATCTGTTGGTACTCCATTGTACAATGTGTGTACGACTTGTTTTTGCGCTCTAGATATCCGTATTATGTCGATGTGTCACAAGCTGAAAATGCATGTGAAATTTCATTACGTGAAACTTGAACAATTGGATGTGTAACCTTGGATGTGGTGCTGCAGTCTGCCAACAGCTCCAGGAAGATCTGTGCTAGTGAGTCAAGTTGGCTCAGAGATCGAGGATGAAAATACTGACCTGAAATTACGGCAGCAGGTGCTTCTGTCCATTGTAGACAGGTTCAACGGCCCAAGAACAATCAGCAAGAACAATCGGTCGATAAGCGGCAGGTTGAGCTGGTTCAGTGATGCTTCTGGAGAGGGTAAGTTTCCTTTCGACAGCGGATTTTCCTCAATTCAGTCTTTCTGCCTTGCAAACTGTCTTCCATGGGTTGTGACCTGAACCACTGTGTGGCATTCAAGAGCTCACTAACAAATTATAGAAGCAGGAACCTATTCTGCAGTGAGAGTGCTGGCTCTGAACCTGTTCTGCATACCATCAACGCACACAAAACCCCAACATTTACTTTTGGCACCGAACCTTTACAAACGGATGCCCAGTGAGTTCTGTTGAACTAAGGTTGGGTAAGTACTCACACTAATTAGTGTGCAACCGCTGTGAACGCCACTGCTGTGCACCAGCCGAACCAGGGTCACTTGCAGATCCTTGGACGTCGCTCAGGTCGAACTTGAAGCAGAAACTGCCGAGCTTCCTGCCAGGAACCGTTGCAGCGGAGCCTGAAATTTCAAGCCAATCTCCCTGGAGAAAGCTTCATCAGTTGCTGCCACCCAACCTTGGTGGCGGAGGCGCTGTGCAGCCTCTTGACTGCGACCCTGACGTCCCCACAGTCAGCTGGTCAGCAATCAACAATCGAAGCTCGGAACAAAATCAGGCATCTGTCACGCTGCTTCTGCCTGATAGAGATGATTCCTTCATGGATAACTCGCCCAAGCGCGAGACATCCGACTTTGACAGCGACGAGGATTCCCAGGTGACAACAGAGCCTATTCCCTTTCTCGTCCCAAAAGCGGGCATTCAGAGACCATATCATCACGCCATGATGTGAACACTTCTTTTTTATTCCTGAGTTGGAATTCATTGATTATGATAGTAATTGACTCCATTTTTCAGGACTGGGGGTCAGAGGGGCTGGAAAGGACTCTGAAGGTGACAACATCAAAAAGGAAAACGGACCGATACCTTCACGAGTTGCTGGGTGACCAGGAGTTGCTGGGAATGCTAAACGTTTCAGCATCAGAAGCATCTCAAGGGGTCCTGGTGCTGGAGGCTCTCTGTATCAACAGCTTATGGAACTTTGGAATCCCCTTTGAGAGAGTACGCTCCTGTGTCTCTGTACTGAAATTTCGTACAAGGACACCTGATGTGTCACAAGCCAGAAAGAAATGAAACGGGAAAGAATCCGAAACGTCAGAAGCTGCTCACGCAAAAACCAACCGCGTCACTTAACTTGGCACGAAAGTATTTCCCAGCAATCACGAATGTATGGACACCACTAGCCATACGAGTACCAAGTGCGCAATAAAAATCCATTACTGGGTGAGTAGCAATATGGTATTTACAAAATGCATCCCTGAAGCAATTGAAGCATAATGCTGTCTGTGTTGTGCTGAAGCTATGCATTTACTTGTCACACAACTGCTCCGTTCCTGTGTTCGGACATGCTCTGGACAGGAGTGTCCTCCCAATGGCTGGTGAGTGCCACTAATCACGCTCAGTTTGTACACATGTAGGCAGCATTCGATCCACAATTCAGCAGTGATCCATTCTCGAATCTTTTCCGTCCTAAGATAGATTGTCAAGAGGACGAGCACAGGCGGCAGGATGCCATCGAAGAACAGAACCACAGGTTGAATGTGGCTGTGGGAATTTTGCCTGAGCTCGTCCAGCACAAACTTCAAGATGATGACGAATCAGAAGAAGAACCCAAAATTCCGGTGGATATGTTGAGAGAAGACTACGAAATGCTTCGAAGGGGGGTGGAGAAGCTGGCCCACCGCACGAGATCATCTGCAAGAGCAATCAAGTACGACTTGCACCCCACACTTGCTTGAATGGCACTGTTGTACTATTTTTGCTTCAGCAAGTTGTGTTCGATGTGTCATTACACAGTACATACGTAAGTCTCAGTCATGTATATGTCGGTCTTTGGAACGCGTCCATGCGGCGTATGTCAACGACCTGGGTTCGAATCTCACCCTGTGCAGCGCCACCTAGGCTTCGGTGTGCGGTGCTACGCAAGACCACCTTCTGGGTTTCTGGTGGCTTCCCCCTTCTAGTTCGCGCAATTCCTTGCTTATGTTGTCCCATGAGGTCGGCACTCGTGGTGAGTGTGTGGTAACCCCAGAGTAAATGTTCTTTTAAAACTCAACGCAAGAACAGCACTGCAGAAGCACATATCGTTTGGTAGGGTGCAAATGCCTCCACGTCCTCTACAGCGTGCGCGGTGGGTGCACCGATGCTGGTGCAGCACGGGCACACAAGGAGGTGTAGCACAGGTTCACTGTGTATATGTGTGTAGAAAGGTGACTGCGGATCTACGAAAGTGCTCAGACAGATTCGTGCAGCTGTCGCTCCGCGCCAGCCATTTTGCAGCGAACCCTGCCGCTTACATGTTTGTCCCACGGGCGATGCATGTGCTGCCGCCAGTTGTGGCAGAGCATGTGAACATATCCCGAAAACAGCAAAACTTCTACAGCAATTACGTAAATCAATTCGAACGCAACAAGGGAGTGGCTATGGTGATCCAAAACGTGCGGGACAACAGGCAGCTGGGTGATCGCGAGCGCAGAGCTTTTGCTGAGGCGATTGCACGATGGGGCAAGGTTCGTTTGGAACTCACAGAGGCACTGTACAAGGAAGTGTTCAGTGACAAGAAGTTGTAAATAGCCGCAGGTGGTTCACTTTCTGCACCAGGCCGGCCTTCTGTGCGGCGCCACTATTCAGGCAGAGCCATTGCCCCCCAGATAGACAATGTTAGAAGAAATGGTTTGGAACTAGTGTGGAGCAGAAGGTAAAACATGGAAATGCTATAGTGATGTAGCCAGGAACTGAGCAAAGCTGAAAAGCAACACTTAGGGGCACTGTTGAAGCCATCTGCAACAAAGATGGAATTGGGATGCTGCCCGCAGCTGGTGTGTGTGGCTGCATCACAAATATTACAAGAGGGAGGTGAAGTTGTGAGCACATGCTGGGTACAGAACTCTTCATAACAGTGAGTAATAGGTGGGATTCGTAGACCATGCTTGCAAACCTGAGGATTACACGACGAAACTTGGTGAGCCGGGACCTGGACGAAAATTTAAGCAAAAGGCGACAATGCGAAAGCTCTGAATGAATCTACTGTGGAATAAGTCCTACTTACTACAAGCTTCCCCCCATTGCGACATGGTGAGTATATACTTGTTGGACGTCTAGTGAGATCCAAGGCGAAAACCACCATGAATCTCAAAGCTGACATGCAGCAACTGGGTGGCTATCTGGGGCCCCTGCGGGCTTAGCAGGCGTACGCGCACAGCTGGGCCTTGTAGAAGGTACATGAGGCACCGTACAGCTCAAATAGATGGGACAAAATACTATCAAGAGTTGTTGCCTCCTTTGGCCAACTCCTTCGACAGTACACATCTGTAACTCCAAGCTTATGCCGTGCATGCGTCCTTTTGAATCACACGGAACTGCAGGTCATACGCAACCACCACTGAATAGTCGATCTCCGACACCCACACCACATCCAGGTGCTTCAGATCCAGAAGATCTAGCGCTGTGTCAGAGTCGCTGCCAACAAACCCTTTCCACACTGGCAGCCACAAATTCCGTAGATTCTGCAACATTGAAACTGTCCGGAAGAACAGTGCTTTGGTTTCAGGGGTGTATGAGCTTCGAACTGCTTCCGGCACGTCCCGCTCCCAGTCATCGAAGCCCCACACTCTCAGCTCCTCCAACGAGAGAGACATGCTGTGGAAGACGCGGCCGAGGAGGTGCAGGTGGTGCGCATGGATCGGCTGCATGCAACGCAAAAGTTAGAATATTTGTGAGACACACATGTGTGCGCCAACCCACCATCCGACGCACCCATGACAGGATATGGTCTATGTACCAGATCTGATCGAACTTTGCTTGATAAAAAAACGTCACCAACGTTCATCTGGACACCAACGTGCGGTTCATTTATCCGGCACGCAAGGGGGGTGGAGGGGGGATGTGGCACACCAGCCGATTGAAATCCAGCACACGCAAATGCTTCAAATGCATGCAAGCCGAGTCAAGCGCAGTCAGAACCCATTGCAATCCAGTCAGCTCAGTAGGCGCTGCAGGATGCGCTGAGCACCGCACAGCGAGCGGCCCGCCCACCGCAGCAGGCTGCGCATCAGCCTCCCCCGCCTGCTCAGGTTCAGGCTGTGCGCGGGCTCTTGCCAGATCAGCTTCAGAAGCTGCCGTGCGAGACGCTGTTGCTTCAGGGGCTTCCGGAGCTTCAGGAGTGTCCACATGGAGCTCCAGGACCTCAGACACATGGCTGACACTGTGCAGCAGCTTGATCCACTCCTGAAGAGGGCACAGAAGTTCACTACGATGCATTCTGAAACCAGGACAATGAGTGAAGTGGCGGGCGTTTGTGTTGGTTGCATCTGCCTGTTTGGGTTCTTGCCTATGTACTGCAGTTCCGGTGTCTTGTGGTGACTAGGAGACAGAAACCACTAGGGGACACTGTCACAGCAGAAGGCTGGAGGTTGAGCCTGGAAGCCTCTGGTCCCACCAGAGAGCACACCTGCCAGCAGGAGGAGTGTGTTTGCCCAGAAGGAGTGCTTGCTGTGGCGACACTGTTCAACTTGCAAGGCGAGCCTCCAAATCAGCACCCATACTTCACATTTTGCACAGGAGCAGAAGAACACTACATCGCCCTCTTATTGCAGGCCCTGGGAGCTTTCCTTTTGGCATTTCAATGATCCATGCCCACCAACAAGGCACAAGGCACACACACAGAGCCTCGTGCGTGGCTTAGCCAGTTCTGAAGCCGCACAGCGCAGCTTTTCTTCCAACCACAAGCATCCAAAAACTCAGCCTCTTTTTACGAACCGGACAGGCAGTACAAAGGCAAGAGCCCGAGCATAAATCAACTAGAACAGAAGATCCACTACTTCACTTGAAGGTCACAACAGCACCATCACGAAAGGCTGTCGCAGCCCCCGGCCTCCACTGCAACGCAGAGGACTGCTCCCCAAAACAACCAGCTAGACTTCGGCCTCTGCCATGAACTACAGCCAAGGCCAGCGAGCAGGACAGCACAGGGCTCAAGAGGCAGGAGGCAGGCAGGCAGCACCTGGACTGTGAGCTTGGCGCCAGTCAGGTTGATGCAGGGCGCGTTAGAGCGCACCCACGTGCACAGCAGCGCAGGGGGCAGCTCCACGGCGTAGTAAGCAGCAGATGCAAGCACGACTTCATTGTGGAAGTGTGAGTACACACCAGGGCACAGAGGGTCAGGCAGCGCTGATAGAACCTGCATGTAGACGGCCCATGCTCTGGGCCTTGTGGAGCTCTGCACGTATACCATAGCCTTTCTAACCTTGGTGACATATCTAACCTGGAGCTTTATCAGAGATTCGTTGGGGCTAAGCTACTTGTACTTGTATTTTCTTGAGTGTCTAGGTGCCCCTCCAGCTGCATTCAGCGTGATTAAACTCGAACGCCAAGAACCCTCCCCCCCTCTTATGGAATACTGCGAATGGTGCTCTTGAAGTGATCTTGAAGAAGAAGTTCAAGAGCAGAATTGGATCTTTGCGGTTCACATGGGTTGATTGGGTTGAACATGGGTTGAACAAGGGTTCAACAAAAGGAGCACTCAAGCAGCAGACAGCACGCTGATCCCTGAAAGAAGATTATGAGTCTCCAGTCCTCCCGTTTCGCCGGCTGCAGAAGGACCAGTTGCTCTACACAACTGGTCCCTAGAGCCCCCCCCCAGAAAGAAGATGCTCCAAAGCAGCAACACTACGCAAGCCAGGAAGCTTCTGAGCATGCCTTGATGGCTCTGTATCATCGAGGGGTCTCCTGAGAACTATGCTAGGAGGAGAACTGTTTCTTCTGTCACAATTGGAGACCTCGTGTATGCATGTCGACCATACGCCCACACCGCCACACCTTCTGACGCCCCAGAGCCACTATGAACTCTTCCAAGCAGCCCACATCTAGTATCTGTCGCAGAGCAACTCTTACAGACCAGGAAGGCAGAGCAACCAAAGTGCTGAACGAAACTCGTGATCGCAGCAGCACCAGAGGGTGGTTTCAGCTGCGGACCTGAGTATCATGCAGCATCTGAGCCAGCTCGCGGGCATCAGGGGCTGCCCTCTCATCTTCAGGCTCCTCTGCCACCAGCATTTTGTGGTTCAAGCCACACAGAGAGTGCAGAAGGCTTCGCAGCCAGTCTGTGATGCGCTCCCGCTGTTCAGTCACTTGCAGAAAGTCCGCCATCTGCACCACACTCTCAAGTTCTGCTTGTGATGTGAGGTGATGGTGCAGGTGCTGTTGATGTGGAGCTGCTGTGACACTCGAGCAAATTTCGTGGCCTTTTGTAAAGAAAACAGAACAAAAAGTGATAAACAGAACAAAAAGTGATAAACAGAACAAAAAGTCATGGTGGTCCACCACCACAGAGTGCACGGGTGGATACAGTCTGTTTGCCTGCTAGGATCGTACGGCCCATGGTGCATTGCAGCTGCCTCACAGCACTTCCCTCGGGCAGGATACATACAGAGGGTATGTGTAGGCCTGTGGCAATATATACGATTCTGCATTTGCCACATCGTGTATTTTCATGCACCAAACATATCAAAGTGTCTGGGGGATGTAGCTGCTCAAAAACCAGTGTCAAGATCCCCATCAAAAGGAGGAAGTACGAGCCTGTACGATGCCTCAACTGCCCTCCGTATCATCTCACATGCCCTCCATGTATTAGCACAGGCCTAGCTATGCGCATTCGAGCAAAACATGAAGCATGTGCGTAAAAGATAGATCTATCTAGGCGTGAAGTAAGGCCTGGTGCCGGCGAGATATTCAGACATGTGCTGAGACTCAAACGTGGGATGTTGGCCATCTGCACCACTGTGCTTTTGTGAAATACATCCCAGAGTGTTGCAGCAAATAGCTGCATTGAAAGGAACAGGATAGAACTAAAGAGTGCCTCTGATGCCACGTGTGCTGGCTGCCCACTATCGGGTGTGCACTGCAGTGGTGTGAGCGCAGAACTACCACGGTTCTGTGGTTTTCAATGTTTTTACCATACTGGTGGTACTGACTGCGAGCGACAGTCCATTCCATACAGCAGCCCATCCCTTCTGCCCTGAAGAGCAGCCAACTCTGATAGGAGTCACTTCTGTTGGAGGCACATACACGTCAAGATTCATCCACAGAATGTGGAACAATCAATCACAGTTGTACGAGTTACATCAGCCGCTGATGATCAGCGTTCTTTACTTGTTCTGGTGTTGCTCCTTTGGATGTTGCCCTCTCTCCACATGAGGCAGGAGCATCAGTGCACAACATCAGTGCACAATCAAAACAAAGAGACACAGCAGAGCAGAACTGTCAGGAACAGCAGCCACAACGTGGTACTTAGTGGGCATGGCCTTTAGTGGCCCACTTACCGGGGACGCCTCTTCAGTCAGATTCCGGTCCCCAACCGAGCAGTCTGCGATGCTGTATTGCAAGGACTTTAACTAATGGAATGACTTCATGTGCATTGCATGAGGTGTGGTGGTGTTCGTATGCATGTGGTACCTCATCGATATCTGTGAGTGGTATACACACCTGCAGTGTCAGACCTGCTAGACTTGGGGCAGAATCTGCTCCACCCAGCCAATGCTGCATCTTGACAGATCTCTCCATCAGTAGAAGGAGGCTGAGCAGGCCCCAAGCGGGGCATGGGGCGTGGAAGTCGGTTTTCTTCCTTCCTCCAGGCATGTCAACTGTCGACTCATAGATGTCTGACAGCAGCGGGATCTTGCGCAAGAGAGGGAGAGATACATCAACTATCACCTTTACAACTCCCGGGTGACTGTTATAGTTGATTTGTGCTTTGAAGGCCTTTGGTGGGCGAGACATCAGTGCATTCAAGCATTGACGACACGCCGTAACGTGCGTGGAGCATGGAGTATCAACATTGTCCACTTCTATACGTGCACATTTATGCGTAAACTCTATCGTGCTGGACATTCGCGAGGGATCAAGCTTCGCAGCTTCTCTTGAGAGAACCATGAATCTGTGCCTATCCCGCCTGGATGCACACGACGACGCAACGGAAGGTGATACTAATGTGTCCATAGAACCTGAACTGAACTGTGAAAGCTCATTGTACGCAACTGATGCAGGTGTAGGGCTCATTGGCATCTATGGATCCGGAAAGTTCAAGCGAACAGGTCGCAGCACGTCCGCAACGTCAAGGCATTGACGCGTGTAGCTTCAGTCAACCACATCATTGCGAATGCTTTTATGAGAGTGTCCTGAACCATGCACCTGCCAATGAAGGCTGACTTGCGACGCAATTGTGCAGTGGCTAGGAAGCTTGAGCGCGCCCGAATTCTCAATTTCCAGGGCATGGAGGAAAGGTTACCCCCACGACCAGCGCAGAGCCACAAGAATCATGCTTGTGTAAAGAATGTGACCAGATAAGAAATTGAAGGTGATCGTATCGACGTGCCGGTCCTCACCAGCCAACACATGTGATTCGCAATGTGATTCCCGAACCTACCTGTGCATGCGTACCGCGACCCGGCGCCCAGGCGCAACGTTGGCCAAGCCCGCGGTGACATAAACGCCATTGTCAGCCCCGGACCTGGCACGATGGCCCTTGGCACTGTTGTCACCTACCCTGGCGGCGCAACTATCTCTCGCGTGGAGCCGCCTCCTCCACCGCCGGTGCCTCCGCCACCGCCGCCCGCATGCGCAAATGTTCCCAATTCAGCGCGCATTGGGTGCCCAGCCTCACGTTTCGTGCTTTGCTATGGAATCGTACGGCTACCTGGACTCTCAAGGTGTGGAGTATCTCAGGCTCCTGGCCACTGCAGCTTCCAGCACCAGTCACGTGTCCTTTGGGACTTTCCTGGCCAGTGCCCACCGGGAAATCAGTGTTGCTTTGTGCAAGCGTAGCCACGCTCTATTTAGGTCGGGGGTGCAATTGTATTCCCGTGCCAGTGGCGATGCACTTCTGCCTGGCCTGTTGGTTCCAACGGCTGAAGTAGAGTGATGCATGTGGAGTTATGACCAAGTAGCTGTAATTTCTTGCTATCTAGCATTCCTTACTGCTTGGTGCACCTGCCTCTGCGTCCTGTCGATGTCACTACCTGTGCATGCGCCCCTTTTGATTTCCCATGTACAAATACGAATATCACTGGTGAAGAGCTGCAGCAGGCCGCACGTGTACAGAGTGTCGGTTCAGCCTCTAATCTAAGAAAGAGCTGGAACCACATCATTCGGTGGCAATGAAGGAGTGAATACGGAAGGACATGAATACGCCCCACGAAACCCAGGAAACCAGCCCACGGGCTGCTAATCCTGTCCAATGCATGGTTCCCATGCAGCCCTGTCTCGACTTGCTTCGGTAAATTCAACCAATCCTCAGGTGTTATCAGGTAACCACAATTGTCAGTAGTTGCATTCACCTCAGCCCATCCCTCCACACCCACCTAACCTGCCTGAAACAGGCTCTTTAGCCTCGCTGCTTGAATCCATCTACCCACATCGATGACCTTCCGCCGCCTGCCCCCTTCCCCCCCGCGACTTGAGGCTGCAAATCTTATTGGTGTTCTGAGAAGGGCTGGGAGTGTATGAGCAGCCGGCACATGGGGCCCATCCCATGCCAGTTGGTCTTGGGATTGACCTTAACCTCAGCGGCGGGCCCGTGAGCGCTGCAGCGGTTTACCACGAGGTCCCAGGTTCAAACCACGGTCCGGCCAGAGGCACCTCTCATCTTTTCTTCGAGCTTCTGAGCCGAGTGCGTAAAGGATCTCTGGTGGTTTTCCTTTAACGAATTGCATGAATTCCGCCACTGTGGCGCTGAGGCCGAAGCTCAAAATGAGTATGAAGCAGTCCCCAAACTGTATCATTTATTGACGTATTTGATCACCCACACTGGTGCAGATTCAGATTCGAGTATTAAAGTGTGGATTTGGTGGTTGGAGAAGCGCGACCAAGTGATCTCTTTCAGCACGCACCAGCCTATGAGAGCGTACGTTGATCTCATGTTGGTCAGAATACACATGCGTGCGGAGTAGCCACCAGCGGCCACTAGACGTCCCCACCACCCACTCCTCACACCTGCCTACTCCTCGAGCCTTCCCTTTGCCTCCTTCTCCCCAAGGCCCAGCGCCACTATGCTGCTCTCTCCTACACTGCGTAGTTTATCCCACGCGGGCTGCCCCCTCCCCCTCCCACTGGATCCTTGTTGTCCAACTTCCCCTGCTGCCCGTCCTACCGGCTGCTGCTACTTGGATCGTTCTCGTACCGCAATCACCCATGTTGATGAGTGGGGGCCGCCCTTGGCGGTGCCCCGCCGGCAGGGGGGCTACGGCGGTGGGCTGTCTGCATCCTGCTGTGGTGTACTGGGGATGCTAACGTGTGGTGCGTATGTGTAGAGGCTCGGTGTTGTGGTTATGATTGCTTCTTACAAGTTCTGGTTGTGCTCAATTGCTTTGTTTAATCGGGAGGCGTGGCCTTCGCGAAATTTCAGTTGATGCTTGTAGACCCATGCACTCCTTGTAAGTGTCGATGCAAGTTTCAGCTTTGAGCTTGTTAGCGTGCCTGGGCTTTCACAACCAATAATCACAACACGTTTCCGATTCTTTTGATTCTTTGGACATCTTCCCCTTTGTCTGCAGCTGTGCCACGTCTCGATGAGTTCGTCTGAAGAACCAAGCGAACCCAAAAACGTATAGGAAGAGCACTTACAGGGAGAGTACTGCAGTGCCTAAGGGCAGCTTTCATCTACCTAGGTGCTCAGTGTCGGAGGAGCTCGAGGCCTGCAGTGCCTCGCAGCTTTGGTGCATAAGCGAACAGTACGTGCATTTTGTGGCACTAGGATTCAGACATGACTTTTTCAGGGGCGCTATGGAGTGCTCGTGGTCGCAATGGCATGGCCACAGCCGGTGCCCTCCTACCTGCGTTGCTGATTTTTACACTGGGACAACTGCAGGTATGGATACATCAAACACCGTGTCGTATGGTGATGATTGTTAGGTATAGTTCACACCACGCGTGGGGGGTTGCTTGCTTTGGCTTGTACACCTCCACTGTCAACTTTCGCCACTCAACGAGAACGTTGTGCACTCAGGCCCTAGGCACAGCGAAAATCCCAAACTATTCATCAAAATGTGTCCGTCCCTCAACCTACGGTGCTACTGCCTTCATTGGCCATCTGATGCTGCCTGTAAGACGTGCTATGGAGCCCTGGAAAACCACTGGTCTTCTACAGTATCAGGCTAAGAATTAACTATGCGCGCGTACTTCGTTTAAATTCAGCATTCTCCCAGCGTGGCTGCTCATATTCAGGGAGTACTAGCGCAGGCGAGCATGGGGCAGCTGCCGGACAGCAACGTGACATACATCATTTCTCCAGAGGCACTCATACAGGCCGTAGAAAGAGGAGACCCTTACATTGAGATAGTCAACCATCTGGACTTTTCAGACTTCTCCCCCAAGGCTATTGGCAATGACTTCAACAACAGTGCCACAGTGGTCATCAGCAGCAATGTTCGAAGCATCCGGGTGCGGTCCCCGCTGTTCAATCCTCTGCTGTTACCATGCGGTGCCGTACATGCGTGATGCTGCATCTGCACATTCTTCAGTAGGCCCCGGGCGTCGGTTGTGCCAAGGCGGGCATGTATATTTGAGCTCATTGCCGCATTCTCCTGAATAACGATGGCTCAGGGGCTGAATAAAGACACCTCAGGGGATATGGGGTGGAGGTGCCCAGTAGGGGCGTAGAGGGGACGTCAGTACAGTTTCCAGTGTCCCGGGGCCCCACGGGGGGTGCGCTTGCGGGGGGTGCGCGAGGCTGTTGGCTGCTGCTACGGCCTGCGCTCCAACTGTGGCCCAATGGGTAGTCTTAGGAAACCTAAAGGGTGTAAGAGGTTGCTATGGGCAGGCTGTGGAAGATGAGGGCCGCACATGGGAGCGGTGGGGTGGGGGGGGGATCACCAGCGGCCAGCACCGGCATATACTCACATACAGGATGTGGGCAGCCCGCCATCCTTGCGCGGTGGCGGATGAGAGGCGGGGCGCTTGCAGTGCACCCACACTCAGATCTTGGTGTTATTCTACAGTCTTCTGAATGGTTCTACCCCAGACAAGCGGGCTGACTGACCGGAGCGGTGGCGGTGCAGGGCAACTGCGAGGCGCCGATGCCTTCACTTGCACAGCTGCCCGCCACCGACACTGAGCTGGAGCTGTGGCCTCAGAAGCCCCGCCAGTGCCTGCTGAGCGGCTTCACTTGTGGTGGTCTGCATGTTGGCGCACGGCAAGGCCACCCTGTGTGGCTGGATAACCTGTACATCCGCGAAGGTGCTCCCACGCCTTGTTTTGCTCTTCCTTGCTCTGTTTTCTACCGATAGTTTCGGGGAGGTTCTGGCCGACCACAGCGGCAGAAAGCAATCGACCACCCTTTCCTACCACGTGTGCTCATGTCCGAACAGTCTGTACCTTCAAGAATAAAATTCCCCGTCCTGCATTCCTGTTTCAATACGTAGTCGTACCCCTGCCCCTCTGGTTCGCTTTCTAGTGTCTCCCCGTGACGCCGTCTCAGCTTGCATGCTCCGCTGGTCGAGCCATGCTCCTCTTGCTGGGCAAGAGTGAACAGTGACTGAAGCGGTGTGCGGTTGCTGATGTGGCGTGCATGAGTGCGTATGCATGCTTTAAGTAGATCATTGTCCAATACTGGAACTGGCATTTTCACTGATGCCTTTGCTGTAGTGTGCACCCATGCATGTCTCATCTGGGGCGGTTGTGGTGCTCTCGGGCACGCATCTTCAGTACGCCACGGTGTTTGTGTATTCGAAGCCTTCGTGCCTGAACACATGAAGCATGTTGTTTTATATTGATGGATACGGTTTCCGTGATGACATCCATAGCGACAGTGACAGCGACGCGGGCATGACGCAGCATGAATGGCCAGGAATCAAACTAGGGTCGGCATCGATCAGAGAGCAGGTGCATGCTATCTGCTCCACCTCACTAGTGGGAATGAGCAACTCTGTAAGATGAAGAAATGTGTTCTCACACTCATCTTTCATGACAACATTTCATAAACATGCTTTCGGGGACTACGAATATCATGGACGTCTGCATATAATGTCATCGAGATAAACAGATGGGGAGCAGCAGCAAGCCTGCGAGGCCTCTGGGACATGGAGGGGCTGGGATCTGAGAGATAGTTGTGTGCAGGCCCTGAGCGAGACAATTTCGAGTTTCTCGTGAATCTGGGCAAGTGGGGGGCTTCGTACCCGGTTGATGAGGCATCGTCCACCTGGGCCACCAACCTCACAGTGCAGGGCAACGCCAGAAGCAGCTGCTATGGTGTGGGAGTGGCCCACAGGGTGCACATGGAAGGTATGTGCCCGTGTTGCCTTGTGCTCCTTCAGGCACAGCAGGGCTTCTCGGTATGACAGCTGAAACGTCCCCAACACTTGTGGAGTATCCATGTGTAGAGGCCCGAACTGTAGACCACTTCTGGTGTCTCGTGATGCGCAGGCAGTGTGCCATTGCCGTTGCTGTGTGTGCTGGTGAGCAAGCGCACTTGTTGAGGTGTGAGCTGCAGGCGTGAGACTCAGCTTCAGACTGCCAACCGGAGGAGGGTGTGTGCTGCAGATGTGGTCGTGTCACATATAACAGGGCCATCAATTCCACTGTGGGTGCAACAGGAGGGCACAACAGCAGTGCTTAGGAACGCCGAGTTCTCGTCCATCCTGAACTTGACTGAGGGCGTTCTGGTGACGCTGGGATTCAGCACTGAAGAGAAACCGGATGATTTTGCTGGACTTTTAATACACAACATGACCCACCCCGGAACCGTGAGTTGGGCGCATGTTGGTGCATCTCCTGGCACAGAGGTGTTTTCTGACGGGCAGGAAGTAGTGTTTCGATATTCGGCCGACGGCATCATCGTTTTAGGATTTCGGGGACAATTCGAGGTGCCGCAGAACACATCCCAGGCGAACGCGTCCTCGTTACAGTTCCTCACTGCGTCTGATGGGCAAGATCTGTTCACGGTGTGCCGCTGCGACCGTGTGGCGCACTTGCCCCCCTCCCCCCCTCCCTCCAAACAATATGCCGATGATGGCCAGTTGGTGGTGATGACCAACTGGCCTTGGCCTGAGCCGTTACTTGCTTGCGTCAGCAGTCCAGTCTGGTATACAGAGATGCGAGTGAATATTTAATCTTGCTGCTTCACCAGTTTTCGCTGCGTGCTTGGTGACCGGGGGAGACATGCAGGCTGCAGAAGCCGCACAGGCTAGGTCCCCCCCTCCGCCCCCGCCTCGTCCACCGCAGCTAGCTGCAGAAGCTCCAGCAGCAGTGGGCGTTGACATCATCTCAGAGCTGGACGCAGCTGGATGCTCCCTGGGAGCGCGCGAGACAGGCTGCGCCTCCCCTGACAGTGGCGATGGGGGCATCAGCACAGGCGTTGTGGCTGCAATCGTGGCGTGCGGTGCCGCAGCCCTGATTTCTGCTGCGGCTGTTGTGTTTGTGTGTGTCAGGAGGAGGCGGAGAAGGATGCTCAGGACAGCGAAGAAGCAGCAGGTGCGTGCCCCACTCATCTAAATCGGTCGGTGCGTCTTATTCCTGCTCATACGCTGACATCTCGGGCGTTGTTGGTGCTGGCAACATGCACTTCAAGTTGGCGCCTTGGTCAGCACTTCCACATCTGCTGCAGTGGTGTGGCAGTGAGGTGCACGGGGTGGCAGAACAGCACCTGAACTGTTCTGGTGTATGCAATAACCTGAGGTCGCTCTCTCTCTACAAGCTTGCTTCAGCTCACACATATCACACACATGTTAGCACACAACAATACTTAGGGCAACACATTACATGCATGCTACATCAACGCCCTCATGAGTGTATCCATCTATCAAGTGTGTGCCGATGACGACAACAGTAACATGCATCAGCGTGCTTGTGGTGTGATACTGCAAGTGGGGCACGGGGTGCGGCTGCCGTCCACGCGGCCCCAATCACTTCCGCGCTATCCAAAGCTCAGTCCTCACGTAGTGGTGAGTTGACAGCCCTCAGGCTTTCTCATCGCATGCTCTCGCCTTGAACTCGTTTTGCTGCAAGCTCCAGCATCTACATCTCACTTCAACACGTCCACTGCTGTCATGTTGCACAGCCAGGGCTGTCCCGGGCTTGTAGGGGGGTTCTTGGCATGCATGTCTACAGGTGCTTCTCCACCTGTCACAGTGCGTGCAGGGGGCTGCTGTGGGGGCCAGTGTGCCACCCGTGGGCAGCTCTAGTCTGAGGGCTGCCACTGAAGCATCTGTCACCACCACCAGCAGCCCCTCTCCCACCGTCACCGTGGCTGCCGGCCCTCCTCTGAAGCCCCCCCACAGCCACAATCAACAGCATGATGCACACATTCATGTGTGGCCCACATCAGGCCATGCATGCGCTCCTCATGGTGTGTATGACTCCCAGAGCAGGCCGCGCAGCAAAGGGAGCATGACGCTGCACTCTGCCTCGACCATCTCTAGTCCAGAGTGCGAAGCCTTGCGAGGCTGCCTGCTGTGCTGCCACCATGGGGCCACCTCCATAGCATCATGCACTGCTGCTTGTGCTATGTCGCTGCCACACACCTGAAGATGCGGTGTTGGCAACGCATGCCTCACACAATTCATGCCGCAAACAATGCATGCCTCACATAGTGCCACAGCGCTGCCAGTATGTCTCTTGGACCCTATGAAGATTCTGGGTGCCGCATGGTGCCTAATAGGACCCATTCTTGACCCTTGCGTGTGTTAACACCTGATGTTCAGGCCAGAAAAACCTGTGGCCGCAGAATGGCAGTAACCTTGAACACCTTGTTGTGAAGGCAAGCAGTCAGGGGCTGTGCAGGGGGGTGGCAGCGACTCAGCAGCTCACTGAGGCGCTTGACAGCATGCATGCAGCAAAGGAGCGGCTGGGAGGCCGCTACATTCTCGCTGGCGCTCAGCGGCACAGCACTGGTAGCCACGGGGTGGTACAAGCGGCCACTGTGGCAGGTTCATCGGTGCGTGCTTGTTTGCGGCGCAGGGGCTGTCACAGGAGGTGCCTGCAGCCATGAGCGCTGCCCCAACAGCGCTGCATCTTGGCAGCGGCACACCCCTCCTGATGTCACGGCCCCACCTGCATCGTCTTCCTCCCCCCCCGCCCTCTCCCCCGCCCTGTTTCGTATCTGTATCATCATACACAACCGCAGGAGCAACAAGAACAGAAACATGCAGGAGCGGGTGATGGTGAAGTTCTTCATAGACCAGCAGGCGTTTGCCATGGAGCAGCACATCTACTCCCTGCCCTCCCTGCAGCACGTGCTCGCCATCCCTGCCGCAAACGCCAACACTGACGGCTCTGTGCGAGCACCCAGCGGCGTTCTGCTGCCCCCCCACACGGTGTCGGACGTTGGGGAGCCCCTGCAGGAGTGGATGGCCGCGGGCAAGGCCACCGACTTCATCACCACCGTGCAGGTGCGCCGCATAATGCATGAGCCTTGCGCACCGATGACCACTCCACGTGAAAGCTGCTGTCCTTCGCTCCCCTGCCCGTGACGTTGTGTGTTTCACCCCCCCGGTTCCTCATGACCCTGCAGCAGCTGCGGGTGGGGCCGGGGCATGCCAGCACCAACGCACTCCACAGCACTGGCATGCATGCAGCTGATGACACAGATTCTGCGGTCACTCAAGGCGCTTCACGAAGCAGGCTACGCCCACAACAACAGCAGGCCCTCCAACATCATCCGCCGCATACAGCAGCACGACTGGGTGCTCACTGACTTTGGCTGTGCCGCCCCCATCGGTGCGCCTCGGCTCCCCCCCCCCATATATGGCCATATGAGGGTGAGCACGCTTACCCCCCCTTTTCAGTCATATGTGGAGGCCTTTGCTGGCTATCTGGCTGCTACCATGCGCTACTGTCTGTTGTGTTTGATACATGCGTAATGAACGGAGCTGATCGCACCTTTCAAGTTCCTTTCAGTCCCACCCTTTCTTCGCCTCGATCTGCAAAATACAAGATCCTCACAGAAGTTTGTGCACACACGTCGTACAATCGTGAAACTGCGGAGACACATATGCATGCACAATAGTAGTTCGTGTAAAGTGACTGAAGCGCGAACGATGCACACGTGTTGATGTGCTATCGGTGCGTTGTGCACTGACACCGTTGGCACTACGAGTGGCAGGCAGCACAGCAGTACCCATGACACACCTGAATCATTTCAGTACATCATTTTAGTACTAACTTGTTTGTTCGCAAGCTGGGTTAAGGCTCTGCAGACAACTGTTTCCCGCAACCTGAATGAATACTCTGTCCAGCAATAAAGTAACAGCACAGCGCACTGCTACACCCCAGCGCCAGGAATTATGAACACGTGCATCTGCTTTTGTTTCGGGCGATAAGTACTTAAGCATGGTATTGCTACGTTGAAGCCTGGTGAAATGCTCAACCATCAGCGCGAATTCGAACGCCAGCGACAAGCATATACTACGCTTGCAACGTAAGCGAATTTATTATTATGTGTTTGGTTCCTTTCTGGCCTTTCGCTGCGTTTCATGCTGTTGCGTACCGACTTCACTGTGCGATGCTGGCCACTGATTTCAAAATTTCCACGGATAAACGTACGAGTACGCACGCGCACGCGTACGCAGATACATGTACACACTCCCATATTTTGAAAGAAGAAACCTTGCGTTGAATACGACGGGCATGCCCCAGCGAGACGATTCCTATTGTCTTGCTGTTGGCATTGCGCAATTGCGCAAGGCGCCTTCTTATTGTCGAATGACAATGTTGTGAGTTGTGCCCATGGGCGCCCATCAACCAGTCCACTGCATTGTTTTGTCACTGAGCGAAAGCTTCGAAGAAGGTTTCACGAGGAAAAGGCCAGCCAGGGCGCGAAGCTTGTTCAATATCTAGCCGTTTCTTCATGTGCTTCCCTACTTATACTGCTTGTCCCCAAGGCTGCAGTTGCATGGACGGTGGTGAAGCATTTCTGCGCAGCCAGCCGCACACATGTGTGCCCTTATTGCGCAACACCGCAGCAGCATGCGATGCCTGCAGGAACGAGATGTGTTCGATGCATGGAGCGCAACAGGCTGTGGTATTGCGCGCCTGAGATAGTGGCAGAGGCGCCCCCCCACCTGGAGCATGCATCCGCCGCGGTCACCGCCCAGGCCGACATCTGGGCGATGGGCGTCATCAGCTTCGAGCTGCTCTCTCAGGAGCGCGCGTTTCCCCCTGAAGCCACCACGGAAAGCATCAGGGAGGTGCTACGAAAGCGGGCGCTGCCGTGGGAGGGTGGGGCGCCAGGGCATGCGGAGCGCTGTGAGAAGCTGCGTGGCTTGAGGGGGTCTGTGCTGGCGTGCCTGGACAGGGACTACAGCCGCAGGCCCTCCGCAGCCTCCCTGCTGGGCGCCTGGAACCGAGTGTTTGACAAGATGGTCACCCAGGGCACCTTTGCCACCACACGCGCACCGCAAGGTTCCTCGCACATCCCCCAGCTTGCCTCATGAGAGTGAGCGGTGGCACTGCGTGCGTCTCCACCTGTCCCGTGCAGTTCCAGCCTTCGGCCCCTGCTAAGGCGAAAATTTACATGCATGAGAGACCAAGAGTGAGTACTGTTAACTGTGTTCACTCTGGGGGTGGGAGGAGACGAGCGCAGCCGCCGTTCTGCTGCCATCTCTCACCTCCTCAGCATTTTGGTGGATGCGGAGGGCTGGTGGGGCACTGACTTTGCCATACTGGCCCTCAAGCCAGAGCAAGCCTCTTCGTGGTTTGAAGGAAGCCCGGTGCAGCAGCGAATTCGAAGAGGAGAGAATGGTCATGGTGCAGCCCACTTGCAGTGTTGCTGCTTGGGGAAAGAACTCGCACCAGTGTGTGGCAATGGCGGCCGATAAAGCAGAGTCGTGTTGAGAGATTGGTAGCTGCATTGTGAAGTGCACCCATACAGTTGGACTTCCTTCAATGGCCCGTCTCAAAGCCCTGTTGCAACTGCACTCACCTTGTCACCCTTGCACAACATCACTGTACTGTAGTTTGTAGCGAGGATGAACCTGCAAGAAACGGAGCGCCCATGTAGGCTTCAGGCAGTCCAAGTTTGGGGTAGACATCATGACAGTTCATATGACAGTTCAGCCATGTGATCATATGATAGTTCAGTTCAATTTTTAGTAGCTAAAGATGGGTGACTCGAACCCGGTTGTCAATCTGGAAGCGCCACGCTCCATTCACTACCTCGAGAAACACTCTGGTAGTGTTCCAACACGGTCTGTGCATGCCATTTTCCAGAGTGTGGCGTGGAGGGTGAGGTTTAGAGGGTTATATGCAGCTTGGCTCGTTGACTCTTGGCAGGGTTAGTTTGAAAGATTAGTAGCTGTTCTGGATAACAAAGTGCACCCACGTTATCGCAGTTCATGCACCCGTCTCAGGGTGCTGCTCTGGCCCCACTCGCCTGGTCACCCATACAGGCACTGTGGCCTATGTGCCTCAGCACAAGGGTCACCCCCCCTGTTGGGTTCAGCTGTGTTGAGACCCTGAGATTACATGTGATGTATTAATAATTCAAGACAATGCGCTTATGCCATGTATGCTTGCATGTTGCTGCTACCAAGCATCTCTGGTTGTAGCGCTAGGTTATACGCTGCCAGTCGTTGGCACTCTTGGAAGGTTGATTTGGAATCTAGTATGCATGAATTCGTTGTAAAGAACAGTACCACAGTCTTGCGTTTCAATTATCTAACACGCTCAGGGAGTCACTCAGTCTACTCCTCTGTGCAGGAATCTGTCTCGCATGGCGCACACTCAACACCCCCCCCCCCTGGAAAGTGGCCATCAGTCTCAACTGAACAGCTGAGCTGAAAATTTGCAACCTGAAAGTTTGCAACAGAAAACAAAAATGTGAACAGTGCTGCAGTCCGTGAATTGACAGAGCACCGCATCAAGTGAACCTATGGCGGGCGCGGCTACGCACACCCCCCCTCTGTGCGCGGTGCTGGGGAGTGTGAGCCTCAACACAGCAGCAGCATCACACACGAAAGCGCTGCAGCCCCATTTCAGAGTGCACACACACACATCAGCATCTCGCCTGTCCGCCCCCTGGGCCCTTACAGCGGCATAGGTGGACGGAAGAACCTTAGGAAGGCACGAACGAACGGTTTTTCACGTGTGTGAGATCATCTGCCTCACACAAGCCAGCATGCTGCAGGAAAACACTGCATGAATGATAAATCGCTGCTCAGAAGGTCTACATGTAAAATATTATTCTGCAACGTGTCACAATGTGTAAAACAGTGTCGTGGCAAAGGTGCCCTGGGTGACCATCTTGTCAAACACTCGGTTCCAGGCGCCCAGCAGGGAGGCTGCGGAGGGCCTGCGGCTGTAGTCCCTGTCCAGGCACGCCAGCACAGACCCCCTCAAGCCACGCAGCTTCTCACAGCGCTCCGCATGCCCTGGCGCCCCACCCTCCCACGGCAGCGCCCGCTTTCGTAGCACCTCCCTGATGCTTTCCGTGGTGGCTTCAGGGGGAAACGCGCGCTCCTGAGAGAGCAGCTCGAAGCTGATGACGCCCATCGCCCAGATGTCGGCCTGGGCGGTGACCGCGGCGGATGCATGCTCCAGGTGGGGGGGCGCCTCTGCCACTATCTCAGGCGCGCAGTACCACAGCCTGTTGCGCTCCATGCATCGAACACATCTCGCTCCTGCAGGCATCGCATGCTGCTGCGGTGTTGCGCGATAAGGACACACATGTGTGCGACTGGCTGCGCAGAATGCTTCACCACCGTCCATGCAACTGCAGCCTTGGGGACAAGCATTGTAAGTAGGGAAGCACATGAAGAAACGGCTAGATATTGAATTGGGGCGAAAATACAGGTGGGCCTGAAAGGAACTTGAAAGGTGCGACCAGCTCCGTTCATTACGCATGTGTCAAAGACAACAGACAGTAGCGCATGGTAGGAGCCAGATAGCCAGCAAAAGCCTCCACATATGACTGAAAAGGGGGGGTGAGCATGTGGGTCCCCATGGGGCGGAGCCGAGGCGCACCGATGAGGGCGGCACAGCCAAAGTCAGTGAGCACCCAGTCGTGCTGCTGCATGCGGCGGATGATGTTGGAGGGCCTGATGTTGTTGTGGGCGTAGCCTGCTTCGTGAAGTGCCTTGAGTGACCGCAGAATCTGCGTCATCAGCTGCATGCATGCCAGTGCTGTGGACTGCACTCGAGTGCGTTGGTGCTGGCATGCCCCGGCCCCACCCGCAGCTGCTGCAGGGTCATAAGGCACCGGGGGGGAGAAACACACGACACGTGCAGGGGAGCGAAGGACAGCAGCTTTCACGTGAAGTGGTCATCGGTGCGCAAGGCTCATGCATCATGCGGCGCACCTGCACGGTGGTGATGAAGTCGGTGGCCTTGCCCGCGGCCATCCACTCCTGCAGGGGCTCCCCAACGTCCGACACCGTGTGGGGGGGCAGCAGAACGCCGCTGGGTGCTCGCACAGAGCCGTCAGTGTTGGCGTTTGCGGCAGGGATGGCGAGCACGTGCTGCAGGGAGGGCAGGGAGTAGATGTGCTGCTCCATGGCAAACGCCTGCTGGTCTATGAAGAACTTCACCATCACCCGCTCCTGCACGCTTCTGTTCTTGGCGCAGGGGCTGTCACAGGAGGTGCCTGCAGCCATGAGCACTGCCCCAACAGCGCTGCATCCTCGGCAGCGGCACCCCCCTCCTGATGTCACGGCCCCACCTGCATCGTCTGCCGCAACAACACCAGCAGGTGCAACAACTTGAATGCAATCTAGCACGCACCAATGAACCTGCCACAGTGGCCTCCTGCACCACCCCGTGGCTACCAGTGCTGTGCCGCTGAGCGCCAGCGACAATGTAGCGGCCTCCCAGCCGCTCCTGCGCTGCATGCATGCCGTCAAGCGCCTCAGTGAGCTGCTGAGTCGCTGCCACCCCCCTGCACAGCATGCATGGCACATGCCTCGTGCTCGTCATGTGCGCCAGGCGCTCGACCACCTGAGAAGCCTCGCCTAATAGTACAGCACTCACAAGCACAACTCAGGAATCTGGAGGGGGGGTCGCATGCATGCAGCGTCCACAGCCTAGAGCATGCATGCAGTGCCCCACAACGATGCAGTCAGAATCCCCTACATCTTAGTCCCCTCTAATTGCAAAATCGCGAAGAATCTGTGCATACCATCATGCTGAGTTCGCAAATAGTGACAGAAGTGAGAAGAGTGCACAGGTGTTGTCATGCTGTGGGTAGTGTTGTTATTATGAAACCAAGGTCGCTGACCACTGAGACATGTAGCGCTACAAGTCTAGTGGTCAGCGACCTTGGTTTCATAACAGTTGTGCACAGTGCTCAGCAGACAGCAAGCACGTTCAATCATGCACCAGCTCGCGCAGCACATCAAGCGCACCACTGCTAGCAGTCTCCAAGGCTAGGCGTACGCATCAGACAGGCAGCAAGCAGGTATGCACGCAGACGGCAGCCTGTTCAAGAGCACAGAGCCACTGTGGCTCCTCTGAAAGCAGCGCAGCATCAGGCCACAGTGAAGCACAGCAGGGGTATCGTTATTGACAACTTGTCAGCCACTGTCAGCCAAATTAATTAGCTTCTGTCGTGCTCACCCCGGAAAATAATGAATTCTTGGATGCAACAGCACCCAAAATGAATACTTTGAATGATTCCGCTGACATAATTAGGCTTTCCCCATTCCTTAACTATATCCCTGCAGCACAGGGCTGCTGAACAGACTTCAAAACGTTTAGAACAAGCTGCACCTTCGTAACAAGCTGCACTCAAAATGGGAGCAAAGTAACGCATCCAACAGAGCAGGCATGGCGGCAACGACGAGGTAATCAACTCAGGAGGCAAGGCCAAAGCGTGCCGCACTCGGTGGTGCTCATGGCTGGGACAGAGTGTGTGCCGATACCACGGTCAGGCACGCCTCTGGCAAGGGCCCTATAAGGCTCAAGGTCCTGCAGGGGTGCAGATGCAGCGCTGTGTCTGTACAGGCTACTGCTGTGTGTTTGTTTCAGGGGGGCAGAGTGCGCCTGCGAGCCGCGCGGCGTCGTGTGGTACAAGCGCTCATGCCATGTATCATGCTCCATGCCGTCGTTGTCTCCGGCCTGCTGCGCGTCAGTCGAGGTCCTCCCCTACACGCATGGTATTCATGCATGGCAATCACAAGCGCACCCGTTCTGACACACTCCAGCTGGCACTCCATGGTTGGGGGTTGAGGCCTAACAGGGCATCGCCTCTGTAGGTGGTGGCTCCTGCCCCCAGCTACAAGAAGGGTTGTAATTCCTGAGCAATCAAGCAAACAGATGGATTCAGTGCAGGCTGAACTGGTAGATGTCAGACTGGGTGAGAATTGTGGATGATGATTCAAGTCATGCACAGCAACCACAGAACCAGCTGTCCACGAAAAAACTGTGTGAGGAAGGCGAGGCAAGGAGGCATTGCACTGCAGATCCTGAACGCGCTGTGCACACACCTGTAGTGCTGTCGCCACATGCTGAGCACTCCGCTGCCTCTGCCTGCGCCTGATGCACGAAAGCGTGATGGCAGCTGCAGAAAGCAGCACACTGGCGCAGCACACCGCCACAGCTGTAACAAGCTCCGTGTCCAGCCCCCCTCCAGCGGGGGTCGACTCACCAAAGTGGGGGGCCGGAGGGGACCTAGCGCGTGCGGCAGCTTCAGCCTGCACCCCTCCCTCTGTCACCTCCCGTACCCATCACCGCACCGGAACCTTCACATCTATTTCCGTTGAAGAAAAAACCAAAAACCGGCAAGAACAGCAGCTGCTCAGCGGCTCTGGCCCGAAACAGAGGGAGAAAAACCAGGCAATGGTACATATGAAGGGGTCACAGGCGTACACGAACGAGGTCTTCTGCATCAGACGCAGAAGGAAAGCGATACTTCGACGAGCCAACATTTGAGGCGTTCTGTGCGACTTCAAAGGCTCCAGGGTAACGCACGCCAGGGTACTCTGACCACACAGTTCCATTGTCGAACCACCGCATCACAGCGGCGCCCGAATCAGAGAACACCTCGGAGTCGTTCATGGCTGCTACGGGACACAGGAAAACAGAGTCGGTGTAGCTGGTGTTCTGCAGCAGCAGGCCTACATGGTCTTCTGCCTGCTCGCCGGGCCAAACGAACCCAGCAAACATCAGAGGCCAATTCTTGGTGCTCAAGACCGATGCGAACTCTACGTTCCGGAGGACTGCTGTGGTGCCGCTCTGTTGCACCGACAGCGGGATGGTAGGCCAGTTCATGTGGGAGATGAGGGCATCTGCTGCGCGCAATGAGGATTGTAAGCTTGCGCGAGCGCGCATGCATGCAAAAAGAAAACATCAACCATCACGCCAAACCCTAAGGGAACGGGCCTCAGCACTGCAAGGAGCGGGGGAGCAGGCACCAGCACACAACCAGCACACTCTGAACTATTTCATGAAAATTCCCAGAAAAAAAATCGTGTAAAAATTTTTCATACAAAAAACTTTTCACAGCACATGGTGTATGTTACACATGTTCATTCTTCCTACTAGTGCGATCCACGATATAGGACACTACCATCCAACTACCTAGCAGAGTGCTCTGCAAGTTTGAAGCAAACCGCGCTGCAGCTGCTCACCCGCTCAACGTCCCAGCTGCTTGCATAGGATGTGACTACTGAGTGGCAGCCGTACATCCAACACATGGTACAGCAGGAGGCGGGCAGCTTGAATGAATGCTGCTGCAAAGCACAGCTCTTCTGCGAAACACATCTAGCAACACAGCAGGAAAAGCAGCAGTTGTTCGCACACAGGGCTCCAGCTCAACCTAACTGCACATCTGAACTCAGGCCCTCTGTGGTTATGGCAGGCAGGCAGCCAGGCAGGCTGGCCTCCAGCAGCTGCTGAATTAAAGGAGGAGCTGGGTAGGGTGGAAATGTGGGCTCACCTTCGATGTACGATCTGCGTGACAGCCCAATGCCATGGCACTGGGATGCCTTGTTGCCCTGCACTGTGAGGTTGGTGGCCCAGGCAGAGGAGGCCTCATCAGCCGTGTCCGATGGCGCCCACCTGCCTAGATGCACCAGGAACTCGTCGGTCAAGTTGATTACGAACCGGTCGAAGGTGCCTGCACACTGTGTGAGCCCATCATGTGCCAGCCTGCCCCCACCTCTCTCAGTAGCTGACATTAGAAGCACCCACATTACACCCACATTAGTATCACAGGAGAGTGGGACTCAAGTTTGTTGAGTTGTACCGAGCAAGTCCCTCATGATGCTCGAACGTTGAGCGAGCCTTCGTCGTTCCCCTTGGGCCCCAACGGCCCCCAAGGAGAGTACTGAAGCCTGGCTGAACTTTGGAACTTCATGAGTGATTCGTTCGGGCCGTGCAGAGCATTTCTTGGGTGCGCAGGCACATGTGCAATGCCTAGCATGCTGCTATACATAGCGCCACTGCGGTAACTGTTGCAGGCGGCAAATCAGCTGATGATGGCAGAACAAGGCACCTGACATGGCACCCGACCCAGTGCGCCTGCCTGAGAAAAGCAGCAGGGGGTGTGCAGGTGGTGAATGTGTTTAACATAGCCAGTCTACTTTAACCACTGGACATCTGAGCTCAGATGTCCAGTGGTTAAAGTAGACTGGCTATGTTCAACAAAAGATGTGCTGGCAGTAAATCAAAGTTGGAAAGTGTAGCCCCTGCCCTCAAGTACGAAGCACACAGCTTCATCGGGCCACACCTTTGATCGTTTCTCATGCATGCTGGTTCCGGCCGGTGCGGGTGCATGTTACAATGCACAGCGCACTGCTCTGATCTGCTCATCAGCACTAGGAGCCCTGGAATGAAATCATCATGACCAGGATTCATCAGACACGCGCCTGCATGTCCTAAGATGCAGACAAGACAAGAGCAGAGAGTTAGAAGATGAGAGCACCTTCGCGGATGTACAGGTTATCCAGCCACACAGGGTGGCCTTGCCGTGCACCCACATACAGTCCGCCACATCTGAAGCCGCTCAGCAGGCACTGGCGCGGCTTCTGAGGCCACAGCTCCGGCCAGATGTCGGTGGCGGGCAGCTGTGCAAGTGAAGGCATCGGCGCCTCGCAGTTGCCCTGCACCGCCACCGCTCCGGTCAGTCAGCCCGTGTGCACGCGTGTGGGGCAAAAAAGACACTAAACTATTCAGTGAACCACACGTCAACACCGAGATGTGCGTGCCTCAGTACCCCAAGTGCCACTGAGGTGCCGGTGCAGAGGCACCACATTCCCACACTTCTGTGTGCTTGCACCGTTGTTGTGTCTACTGTGCCCTGAGGGCCACCGCATGTTGCTGTTATGTGGATGCACAATGGTGCTGCGCCATGTGCTGCATGCTTCTGCTGAAAGTTGTATTTCTTTGCGGGTGATGCTGTGCTCGTGGCGGAGCCTCATGCCCAACGCTTCCTGTTCGCGCGTTCAACAGCTTGCCCCGCAACGGCCCCCCCTCTCCCAGCCTCAACGACGGTGCACGCCATGGCATGCGCATGTGCTGGTGAGCCCACCCTGCCGATATGTTGGGCTGAAGAGAAAGGGCACAGCCCCCCCCCCTACCTCTCGGTTGCTTGACATCGCAAGCAGCTGCCTGTTAGCAGACAGCTGGTTGCAATGTCACATATCTCACCCACCCACCTATCCCTGCTATATCTCTGTACACGTCCGCCCCCTCGTCCCTGGGACATCTTCCGCAGCAGAGAGCACATGCCTGGAAACGCCATTATCATGCCTATCACTGTGATAGCATCTATCAGACAGAGCCCTGATTAAGCAGGCAGATGTGCAGTCACACAAGAAAACCCAACAGCTTACAGCACGTGAACAGGAGACGGGCATCTCACCCGAACGCTGCGCACGTCGCTGGTGATAAGCAGCGCGGCGAAGGAGCCTCCAGGGTTTGTGAAAGTGAACCCGTTGCCACTGGCCTTGGGTGGGAAGTCCGAGAAGTCCAGATGGTTGACTATCTCAATGTAAGGGTCTCCCCTCTCTACGGCCTCTATGAGCGCCTCTGGGGTAGTAATGTATGTCACGTTGCTGTCCGGCAGCCCGTTGTTCGTCTGTGCAGGTACTCCCTGCATACCGAGCAGCCACACTGGAAGAGACTTACACCCACTGACAAGACGAGCATCACAACTACTTGGTACTGTAAATCAAGTTTGAGCGTGGCGCTGCAGGGATGTTGCACATCGCCTTGTGTGGCATGCTGGTGCGCTTCACACAGGTCTGCACTCCATGGCATTGCTGATGGCCAAGCACAGTAGCAGCACAACTCATCGAGAAATGAAACCTTTGCATACATTGCCGCTTGTAGTTCTGCCAGAACCTGCGCTCTGCAGGCGTTCGCATTTTTGCGCAAAATCAAATACAGCAAACAGACCGGAACCGACACTACACGCCAGCAAGCTGACGCAAGGAAAAATAAAGGAGTCGAGTATGTTGATTCACGGCCTGATGTGGTCATACCTTGAGTGTTATCATTCTGAACAGCAGAATGCAACCGCAGGCTAACCGCAGCGTGCTTGAGGCCATGCCACGACGACGCTGTCTGCTGCACACTTACCTTCCTAAAGATTTCATTGTCATTTGCACACTCATACATCAGAGCTCCGGGGGGCCAGGTGATGTTGCGTCACGAGGCGCCTGTCTTCCCCCGTGGCAACCGAAACATGCAGATTGTGGTCAACAAAATACTGTTAAACTGAAAATAAGGAGTGCAACTGTCCAATCACGCCCTTTTCCGTGCGGGGGTGCAGCTATACTCTCGTGCTGCTGGCAGGGCCCCTGTGGAGGGTTTACTCCCCACGGATGAGATTGAATTGTTTTTTGGGTTACCCCTGTTTGCCTAGTTAGTGTTTAGTGTTGCCTTGTGCTCCTTGGCCTCTGCTAGTTATCTTCCCCGTTACCTCCTTTGATTCAATTTGCTAGCTTCAGTTTCACTGTCCAGGTCCTATCGATGTAATAAATTCAAGTGCCCTCTGATGTACTCTCTTTACCGCGACAAGATTGGAATCTTGCTTCTTGTGAGCTTGCAGTTGGATGCAGGTGTACACACGTATCTGGACGTCCGTATCTGTAACGTGACACGTAGCATGCGTATGGGTCCATCTCTGCAGTGATCCAGACAGAGCTCTGTCTGGATCACATACGGGATGAGAAATAGTCATGTTTCGTGTCCGATTTTGTTTTAGCTTGTGAGATCTTCGGCACCCTTTGAATCGATATCACCTTTTACCCGCGGCCGGATCTGTATGTATACCTAGCAGAGACAAGATGAGCGTAAAACGTACATACAATGCCATATATATTTGTTATAACACGGTACAGGCTTATGGCTGCCTGGAAATGCTATTCTGGAGATGAACGTATTCAGACTGACCAGTACGTACCAGAGTTCATGGGTATGAATGTGTCGTCGTAAACTCCGCCGTGCACACCGAACATAGATGCATGTAGTGGAATCAGTCTTCTTTTATGACGAATACCTGGTTCGTCGCGTGTGTGATGGTGCTCAGAATCGGGGTTCAATGGGTGACTTTTTCAAACGGTGTTCTATTTCCCATCGCACTTCTTTTGCATACTCTGGGGCACTATATTCCCAATGCACTTGCTTTGTTCCATTGGGGTACCAAGTATTATTCTTGGTAACTGCGTGTGCCCTGCAATGCCCACAGCAAGCCGTCTCTTTTCTTAGGACCTCGGGACTGTAAGAAGTGTGCTTGTGTCACCAACAGCACACAGTACAGACAGAAATCGACAAGGTAATTACATAACGTGTACTGCAAGGACAGTGAACCAAAGGTGAGCTGTCAGCAGGACGC
>JAUMHD010001342.1:2591-18373 GCA_032359135.1 Ulvella scutata
TAGTAGAGCAATTATTATCCGGTGCTCTTGATTCCGGATTAAATGTTATCGATACAGCCGAATGTTATTTGAGAAGTGAAGAGTTGATTGGTAAAGCAGTCGGTCATCGTCGCAGCCAATATTATTTATTTACCAAGTGCGGACATGGCGCCAACTATGGAATTGAAGAATGGAAAAAAGATCAAATCAAAAAAAGCATTGATCGCAGCTTGCAACGATTAAACACCGACTATATAGACTTGATTCAATTGCACAGCTGCTCTGAGCAGATTTTAAAACAAGGTGAAGTGATAGAAACTTTGCAAGAGATCAAAAAAGCTGGTAAAGCTCGCTTTATTGGCTATAGCGGAGACGGACCAGCTGCTGTTTACGCTATTAAATGTGATGCATTTGATACGCTGCAAACATCTGTCAGTATTGCCGATCAAGAAGCTATTGATTTAACCATTCCCCTAGCAGCCGAAAAGAATATGGGCGTAATTGCCAAAAGACCAATCGCCAATGCTGCTTGGAAGAATAAAACTAAACCGAACAATGAATATCATCAAGAATACTGGAAGCGCTTAAAAGAGCTCAAATACGATTTTCTAAATGGCAATCTTCCTAAATCAATCGCTATGGCTTTACGATTTACTCTCAGTATTCCTGGAGTAGATACAGCAATCGTTGGCACCAGCAATCCTCATCGCTTCCACGAGAATGTCGAATATTTAGCCAATGGCAAATTAAGTTCTTTAGAGTTTAGCAATATACGAACACGCTGGAAAGAAACTTCTCAAAACTGGGAAGGTCAAACCTAGTGAATTTGTCACCCCTGAAACGTTTTTTAGCGATTTTTTGGGGAACAATTGTAATTTTTTTGTTGGGCTATACCGATTTAGCGTTGCCTAAAGTAGCCATTGCTTCCGATTACATTACTTGTATTTATCCAGCTGCCAAATTAATTGCTACCGGCAGAATGGCAGACTTATATCCGCCTTTAGAAACAAATACATTCTCTGATGCTCCTTATGATCAATTTGCTCACGCCCTACTAACAGATCTTCCGGAGACCATCACTGCTTGGTATGCCTACACCCCCATCGTGGCTGCTGCTTTCTTTCCGCTAAGTTATTTTCCAGCCAATATTTCGCTTTTATTTTGGCAAATCATTTCCATTGCTGCTTTGTTCGCCTCTATTACAGTTTTAAACAAGCATGAAATTAAAAACGCATTTTGGCTTGCTCTATCATTTCTACCTCTTACCATCACTCTTTGGATTGGGCAATTAGGAATAGTTTTTGGCTTAGCCGTATTAAGCCTAGGTTTGCATTTTATACAAAAACAACGCTTTTTAATTGCCGGCTTAATTTGGTCAATCTGTTTGCTCAAACCTCAATATTTTGTGGTCCCTCTATTTATTTCATTATTTTATGCATTACAAAAGAAATTCAATTGTTTATTTGGCTTGGTAATAGGCGCTTTGGTTTTAAGCAGTATAGTTTTTCTAATATGTCCTTCTTCTATATTGGCTCAGTGGCTTCATGTATTTCAAATAAGCGACGCTGTCTATGCCAATCCCAATTCTGGTGTTCCCCAACATTTAGTTATTAGCTTGTCTCGCATAATTCTTTTGCATTCATCCATAGAACAGCATACATCAATAAAATTATTAACCTATGGCATTTCTGCTTTATTTTTTGGCATTGCCCTTTTTGTATGCCACCGATTAGCTAAGTCCAACTTAAATAAAAATTTGATATTAGTAGCAAGCATAATAGTCTCATTGCTATTAATGCCGTTAGTACTGCCCTATCTTTTTTATTACGATCTATCAATATTTTATTTTGGTTTTTTAGCATTCTTGACTTTAAAAGAAGAAGAAAAAAGCAGTCTGAATTTATCTATTAGAATAGTTTTTTGGTCAACTTTTATTTATGCCCTGGTATTCTTAACAGCCAAGACTTTTGCTGAACCTATTTTATTGATAGCAGTTTTTATATTTGTCTATATTCAATTGTTGATCAAATTAAACAAATTAGCTAAAGCCGATGATGTATAGGATCGGTCGGCACACTTTGCGCATCCCAGTTGAGAAAAGATAGAATTAACTGGGTACCAGCAATTACTGGCAAAGCAGCAAACATAACTATCCCAGCTGTAGCAGGAATATGGCGGGTAGCAAAATGATACCAAGCCCATAAGCCGAAGCCCGTACCGCCTAACAAAAGTAATAGTCCCATGAATAATTCAATTGAGAAGATACTAAAATTCCTCAGCAAATAATTGTAGAAAATTCTTTTCAATAAATTGATAAAATGATTCGCTAAAAATTCAGGAATCACTCTGCTAATCCTCAAATTAGATGCTTCCCCACAATACATAGCTCGCATTGGCACATCTACTACTACAGCGCGCAAAGTGTTCAGCCTAAATAACATATCTGTTTCGAAAAAATATCTTTTGCTTATTTTGTCTAGGGGCAATTCTGCCAGTACTTTTGCTTGTATGGCAGTATAACCGTTAGTAGGATCAAAAATATTCCAATAACCAGTGGATAATTTAGCCATGAACGAAAGTACTGCATTGCCAAAAATTCTAATTGGTGGCATAGGACTAACAGCATCCAGTCTGTAAAATCTATTTCCTTTTACATAATCAGCTCGCCCTTTAATCACTGGCTGAATAAGAGTAGGAATAAATTGAGGATCCATTTGTCCATCGCCATCCACCTTAACAATAATATCCATTTTATCCGCCAGTGCTTTTTTATAACCGGCAACCATGGCACCGCCGACACCCATATTGCGTTCATTAAAAATGACTTCTAGCCTAGGGTCTGCACAATTTTCTTTCACATATTGTCCTGAATTCTCCGGACAAGCATCATCAACAACATAAATCTTTTTGACCTGAGGACCAATTTGTTCAATAACTTTGAGGATGTAATTCACAACCCTATAGCAAGGTATAACCACCGCTATATGTGGAGCAGAATGCGCCTCCAAATCTTTGGTAGTGCTGGATTGCGGGGCAATGTCTAGAACGGATTTTTCCATATTATTTTACTGATTTGCTTGCACAAATTCAGCTTGCCAATTAGTCCCTCTATCGCCATTTATACCAAAATTGCTCAATATATAACGGCATATTTCATAATTATAGAGGCGCTCAGGCATAATTTTTTTACTTTGTAGAATGAAACCTTCTGGAAAATGCTTTCCGGTGCGAGTCACTATCTCTTCGAAAAACTCTAAAAATTTATTGCTTCTGCCATTTATTATAAACTCGGTATCCGGCTTCACTTCCCCGGTAAATTCAATTCGGTAAAACAATTTATTGTCTTGTAGGGGATCTAATTCTACATAAAATAATTTGTTTTGCAAAATACTAGCTTGAGTCAAGGAATTATACGCTTTTTCTTTTTGTTCTTTGGAAGCAAAGAAAATATGAGCATCACTAGTCATCAGCGCTTCTACTCTTTCAAATTCAATGCCCACTGAACGTAAAAAGCGCTCCGGATCGTACGGACGATACAATATCCAGGGATTATCTTCATTCGTATTGATTTGAGACAAACCATTCGCCACCAAAACAATTTCGTCACCTTCTAATTGATCGAAAATCTTGCCCATTGCTTTATCGACAACACTAAAAGAATAAGCTAATTGAGGGGTGATTTTATCCGATCCTTCCCGCCAATAATGATGTTGCGTATGCGCTAAAAGATTGAAAAAAACAATGCTAAAAGCAGGGTGGTATTTTTGTTTATATTTTGCAAAAGCAGCTGCCGAAACATATTCGAAGAACGCACCGAGCACCATATTTTTCGGTCCAAATTTCAATACACCTTCAAGCAAGATCATTTTGGCAACAAAAAGATCATAAAAGCCTATTGTGCTAAGTAAAAACCAAAAATATCCGAAGCCATGTTTTAAAAGAGCAAAGAAAGATAAGTTCAAATAATTTTTGGCGATATACTTTGCTAAATTGACAGAATTGACTAGATTTTTTGGATATGGCTCTTCACCGAATGTCCAAGGATCAGCAGCGAAAAATTGGCAATGTTCGGCATTCCGTCGAGCACCATTCATAATTCCCCAAACACCACTAGTAATATCGTGATCACTTAGAGTTTCCCAAATTTGACTATTGTTCAAATTAGGTACATCACCCAGATGCTTTATCAAATGCTGTTCGGAAGATACACCAGTGTGAACTGAAACCCATTGCACCCAGGGCTCAAGATAGCCACTATCGTACGTATCATCGGTAAGCGTAACTGATTTAGAATAATCAATTAAACGACTAAGACTGGGAAGATTTTGTGTTTTAGTAGCATTCACCAATAAATCATAATTGACTTCATTTAGCTCCAATAAAATAATTTTTGATTCTGTCTTAGCCTGTGCTTTATTCACAAACAAAATCCCCTTGGGGCTACAGCTAAATAGTAAAGACAGCTCTTTTGACTGCCAACTCTATCATAACATAAACCTTACAACTTAATACTGGCAATGGTTTGAAGTCTCATCTAATGACTTTCGACAATCACAAGCTTCTCTTTAGAAGAAATGACTATTGCGTACAAAAATACAGCTAACAAAAGTAAAACAATAAAATAGGGGTTGACTATTCCACCTTTAAGCAAATATTGATAATGGATTCCTAAATAAAATGGTAAGGCAAACAAAAACAGCCCTAACGCTATTAAGGCATTTATCCAAACTGGCACTTTCTTTACTACATTGCTTTTGCTAAATACCAATATAGAAGGTATCAATAAAAGCAAATCATATGTGTGACAGTGTACAGCCACTACCAATGACAGGGGCATTATCGCCACCAATCCACACTCAAACCAATATTTTTGTCCTAACATGGACCGCCCCATAAACCAGCTCATAGCCGCGGCAAATAGCAGAGCAACAGAGCTTATTAAAGAAACAATCGAGCTTGGCAGGTCGGGAAAGCGCATTAGTTGCCCCCTTACTGTTGCTCCCAATTCTGTTTGCATCCAAGGAGCACACAACTCTTGATTGCTTACTAATTGAATATAGTTTTGATAGCCAGAAATACCAAGTAAAAAATAAGAAGCTATCGCTAGAATAGAACTAGCCGCCAAAAAACCTAAAATTATCTTGTAACGCTTTGCACTAACAAAATAAATAATCAAAAATATTAGTTCTTGTGGTTTCAACAATAAAACCGAGAGTAAAATTCCTGCCAAAAAATCTTTGTTCCTTTTAGCTAGCATCAAACTAACAACAAGACTCAATAACATGAGGGGCGCAATTTGGCCTATGCGCAGACCTTCATATACTGGACCACTCAAAGCAGTAAAGCTCCAGAAATAAAGAGCCGCTCGGAAGCTAAGGCGAAATAATTTAGAGAGCAATATTATGCTCATTACCAGAGCAATCCCCAGCAAAATTTCCCATACGTATGGAATGATTTTTGTTGAAAAAGCAGCCAGCGGTAATAACAAAGGAATAGCAAAAGGAGGCAAAAACAAGCCAATGCCTCTGCCTTGCAATGCCGGAAAATACAATTGTTCTTCCCGCACCAAAGCCTCCAAGTTATAGACTACAGCCCCTTTTCCTGCAAGCATCAGTTTTGCTGCTGCGTAATACTGGGGCAAATCATTTGTCTGAGCAAACGAAAGCAATCCCCATACAACCAGAGCTATCAGCACCAAAAAAGCAATGCAGGCAAACAAAACAGCTAGCGTTGTTTTTGTATATGTCTGAAAGCGATCTGACAATATTTTCAAATTCCTCGCAACAACATAGCGCGAGCAATTCTTTCTAAAGCAACAGTATAAGCTGAAACCCGCATGGTGAGCTTACGCTCTTTAGATACTGCCGAAACATTATTGTAAGCAGCAACCATAATTTTTTCCAGCTCAGCTCTTACTTTTTCAATGTCCCAATAATGGTTACTTAGATTTTGTACCCATTCAAAATAAGAGACCACAACACCGCCAGCATTAGCTAGAATATCTGGGACGATGAATACGTCTCTGTCTTTCAAGATGGCATCAGCTTCTGCATCAGTACAATCATTGGCAGCTTCTACTAAAATAGATGCTTTGATTTTGTGGGCATTTTTGGCAGTGACTGCTTTTTCCAAAGCACCAGGAATTAAAATATCGCAGTCTTGCACTAATAATTCTTCGTTGGTCATCCATTCAACACCAGGAAAACCTTTTAGTCCTTTGTTTTTGCGATAATAAACTTCTGCTGCCACCAAATCTATACCTTTTTTGTTATAGATTGCACCTTGCGATGTAGACACACCTATGATTGTTGCACCTAGCTCTTGCTCAATAAGCCGAGCACCAAAAGAAGACACATTACCAAAACCTTGAAAAACTACTTTAGCATTTTTCATATTCAATCCACGCTCACGCGCTGCCTCGCGAGTGGTAATCATCACACCGCGACCGGTAGCCTCATCTCTTCCCAGAGATCCACCCAGCTCCAATGGCTTACCAGTTACAACACCCCATGATTGTGCTTGTCCGTGCTTCTTAGCGTATTCATCAACAATCCAAGCCATGATTTGGCCATTGGTGTTTACGTCAGGTGCTGGAATATCTACATTAGGTCCAATATTGTCGCCTAATAATTGAGTGAAATTTCTGGTCAATCTTTCTAATTCAGTGGTACTTAGTTGTTTGGGATCACAAGAAATTCCACCTTTACCGCCACCATAGGGAATATTTACAACGGCTGTTTTTAAGCTCATCAGATGAGCCAATGTTCTTGCCTCGTCAACTGTAACTGTTGGATGAAATCTAAGACCACCTTTGAATGGTCCGCGCGCATCATTGTGTTGAACTCTGTACCCTTGAAAAGACGCGAATCTTCCGTTGTCTAAGCGCAATGGCACTTCAACAATTATTTCCCGCTTTGGCTTCACAATGGCTTTCAACAAATCTTGGTCTAGTCCAGAATTTAGACTTTCCATTTCTTTTATAGCCATTAGAGAATATCTAATAACAGAATCAATATTTTCAGTTTGACTTATTGTAGGGCTCATTTATGTCTCCTGACAAGATGCAAAAATTCCATACCAGTAAAGATTAGTCTATCAAATTAACTTTATCTGGATAGGGCAAAAGTCTAGAATTAAATTTTGGACAAAGCAATTTTAGCTAGCGTCGCACATAACAATTCAACTTCTTTTTCAGTATTGAAATAGCCAAAACCTACTCTCACCAACCCGTTAGGTAATGTATTAAGACTAGTATGTGCCAGTTCGGCAGAATGCAACCCAGCTCTTACTGCCATTTTAAAATCAGTATCTAATACTTTAGCGATACGTTGTGGATCCATATTTTTAACAGAGAAAGAAAGAACAGCCATTTTTTCTCGGCTTTCATTTCCATAGACCTGAATATATTTAACACTTGCGGCCCAATCTATAAATTGGCTAGCTAAACTCTGTTCGTGATAAAAAATTGTTTCAAGCCCAACCGAATTTAGCCAACTAAGTCCAGCCCCTAAAGCAGCGATTGCTGGTCCGGGTAACGTTCCCGGCTCCAAATGATCTGGATATGCAGTTGGCATTTCAAAATTTTCCGCGTCACCGCTCGTGCCACCACGCACAGAAGGTTTTAAATTAATTCCATCAGCAACATAAAGCAAACCTACACCCGGCACACCCATGAGCCCTTTATGTCCAGAAGCTACCCAGATGCTAATTCCTGATTCTTGCAAACTAATGGGAATTTTTCCTGCCGTTTGAGAAGCATCTACCAAGAGTGGAACTTTATGAGCGCCACATATATTAGCTATAGCTTCGATGCCTGTTACTTCACCCGTAACATTACTAGCGTGAGTAATAGCACAAAGCTTTGGTGAATAATCTAATAAATATTGTAATAAATCATGCAAATCAACAATATTTTGTTTTGCATAAGGCAATACGCGAACAACAATACCTATTTCTTTTTCCAATTGCTTTAGTGGACGCATAATTGCATCATGTTCTAAAGCAGAAACAAGTACATTGTCGCCCCGTCTAAAGTTTAAGCCCTTGATTGCCATATTAATTGAATATGTACATCCAGGGGTGAATATAAGTCGTTCAGCAGATTTAATACCAAAAAATGCAGCTAATTCTTCCCTTATTTCCGAAATTGTTTTTGTGGCATTCATGGCTATTTGATGACTGCCACGTCCAGCATTGCCTGCATTGAGACAAAAATTTTCTTGTGCTCTCAATACTTGTTGTGGTTTTGGGAAACTGGTAGCAGCGTTATCAAAATAAATCATGGGTCAATATTCAACCCCAAAAATAAATCATGCATTATGCTAGCATTTTGCCTACTTTGTAGGGAGATATGTTTAAACCATCTCTTATCAACCATTTATATAAACCTTTTTCGGTGGTAAGTAAATTACCGCTATTTCTTTACATCTTACCCTTGTTTTTGGTATTCTGCAGCTGCAGTTTGCTTAATTCACCATCAAAATCAAATCTTACTTTGTCAATGACACCACTTATGGTTGATGCAAGTGAATCTGGTTTGTCTCAACTTTTGGATAATTTGTACAAACTCGACTTAGCGGAACAAAAAGCACAAATGGCTGCTTTCCATGCTAAAGTTTCTAACTCAATTTTGCAACAAAAGTCAGCTTATGTTTTAGGACGAATTTTACAGAAGACTAAATCAAGAGAAGATTACGAAACTGCTTTACCTCTTTTTGAACAAGCAGCGCAATTAAATCCAATTTGGACTCTATCCAATTTTCACATAAGTGAATGTGCACAGGAATTGGGTAACGAAAAAAAAGTTAGACAAGCCTTGACGGCAATTATTGATCGCTCCAAAGACGACGAAAGCATAGCCAAAGCAAAATATGGTCTTGCTCAAAGCTATTTAAGAGCTAATGAAAATGATAAAGCCCTAGAAACATTTTTGTCCATAAAAAATAATTATCCCAATTCACAATTTGCCTTGGGTTCATCTTATTACATAGCTGAAAATGCTCTTGCCAAAAATAATTCTGGCACATTTCGCAATTTATTAAAACCGAGTCAAGATGCCATAGCCTTATTTCGCAATTATTTAAAACTGAGTCCGGATGGGCGCTTTGCTCAGGAGATAGTCAACGAACTTTCGAATTTGCCAGGCTTTACACCAACGCCAGCAGATCATAATTTATTTGCAGCAGTATATTTTGCGCAAAACAATTATAAAGCTGCTTTAAAAGAATGGAGCATTGGCAAAAATAAAGACCATTGGTATCAACAAGCAATTTGTTTGAAAAATATTGGTAAAGCAAAAGAAGCACAAATTCTTCTCGGCAATGGCATTCACGCTTTTCCTAATGATGCTCATATACCAGACGCTGTCGCAGCGCTTACTCAAATGCTTCCTCAAGCTCAGTCACTTGCTGTATATAAAAGTCTTGCTTCTCAAAGTTCTAAATACAAAGACTTGGCTTTTTACAATATTGCTATTCGCTCGCCGCAAAATCAAGGCTTTCCTTATTTCAAACAAATTGTCGTTGCTTATCCAAATTCCGACTTTGCCCCGGAATCATTATGGCGTTTGATGTGGGGTTATTGCCAGCAAGGAAATTTCAAAGCTGCTCTTACTTTGAGTGATATTGGTCACGTAAAATACACCAACGCCAAAGCTGCTCCTCGATATACTTTTTGGGCCGGCAAAATTTACGAACGATCAGGTGATAAAACAAAAGCTGCCGATTTATATCAACTGACAGTTGCTAATTATGGCAATACATATTATGGTCACCGCGCTAAACAAAGACTTGAAGCTCTTAGCGGCAAACATGATCACGGTTGGCAAACAGATAACAATCGTCATTTATCTGGCAACACTTTAAATTGGTCTTGGCCAAATACAAGTGATTTAATTGCTTACGAAAATATCAAACAAACAGAAGGTCCTGCTTTAGCTATGTTATTTGAACTAGCTCAGTGGGATGAATGCTTAGAAATGCTGCCCGAATCAAATTATCCTTTATTGCGATCTTTGTGTTTAGCAAAATTGAATTTACCCCTAGAAGCAATTAACGCTGCTACACGTTATTTGAAAGGTATTCCTAACAATGAAAAGAAATGGCAATTGGCTTATCCATTACTTTATGCTGATTCTGTAAGTAGAGAATGCGCTGTTAAAGGTGTAGATCCTTTTTTAGCACAAGCTTTGATACGCGAAGAATCACGCTACAAAAAAGACGCCATATCTCGCTCCAATGCTCATGGGCTAATGCAATTATTACCAAGCACTGCTGCTGCTACAGCCAAACATTTAGGTATTCACCTAAGCGGCAACACTGACTTACATAAACCAGAAACTAATATCAAATTAGGTGTGGATTATTTGTCTTATGTATTACGACGTTTCAACGGCAATGCTTTATTTGCTGTAGCTAGCTACAATGGTGGACCTAACGCCGTTTCTTCTTGGTCTAAACGATTCAGTATGCAAGACCCAGATATATTTGTAGAAAGCATTCCTTATTCTGAAACTAGAGACTATGTGCGCAAAGTCTTTGCTAGTTATTGGAATTATCAGGATATATATAGGTAGGCATTTAATCTTTTAGATTAAACAGCTTGATCTTTTCCCTTTTTACCTTTGCCAAATAATTTGGCAAGACCAGCTCCCACAGCCGCTATGATTACAATAATAAATTTTTTGCCGATAAGAATAATAGGCAAAATCATTTTCGCTATCCAACCAAAAAAGCCCAGCTTTGCTGCTGCTGCTAAAGCTCCTCCGCCCAAGATTAAACCTGCCAATCCTAATCCAGAATCTTTATCTTTTCCTGGTTGGAATTCTTCATATTTTTGTCCTGGTTGAAACTTAGTAGCATTCAAAAGAGAGGCAATTGCCTTTTTATTGTCTTGCAATTTCACTGGATCACTAACCAAGATCATAGACAAAACACCTTTACGCCCTAAAATACGAGTGTTATAGTTCACGTCAGTGACTACTGCCTCCGGACTATCTTGTTCTTTAACTTGAATAGCCCAAATTACTTCATGGTTTTGCTTATCATAATGAGGTTTTTCAGCCCAACCACCAATATAAACTGGTGATATTCCCTGAGATTTTCTTTCTTCATTTTGTTCTTTTGTGCCTTGTTTGTAAGCTTGCAAAATTTCATCAGCATTAATCTTATTTGCATCAGTATCTTTTACATAACCAATATCATCAAAGCGGCAGATAATGGCATAATCATTAGTCCCATTCATACTGGCTGCTTCATCGGGAATTATTGCCCCTAAAACACCTTCTGGATTACCACAACCTTTTTTGACGATAGCTTTAGCTGTTTTTTCGTCGATAAAACCAAAATGTTTAGTAGATCAATATTAGCTAAGTCTTTACCAAGACTGACTTTATTAGGACCCCAGACTGGTGGAGCAAAAACTTCGTCCGCTAATAAAGGCTTCAACAAAATAAAAAAAACAAACAAAGACATGAACAGCGCAAGGAATCCCGGAAACAACCGATGACTGGCAGTTTGCATAGTAATAATTACCTTGTATAAGTATGTAAATTAATAGTATGAGAGCGCTTAGGTCTCGCCGAGAGCTGGCTCTTCGTGACGATTGTCTTGGGCTTTCTTAGGCTTGGAACCGAAGTTAGAGATCCAAGAAGATAATGCCATATTCTGTCTAAGATTTTGAGCAGCGTTGCCCGGAGCTTGCTTGTACTTAGCGTTATGAGCAGCAATATCCAATCCGCATGTCGTGCAGGCATGCTTATTGACGGGAACTTTAAATTGGCATCGAGGGCATAATTGATACATCATAACTTCACTTTCACCTACAATTCTTTGTCTATCAGGTTTTAAGAAGCTCTTTTAGGTTACCCTGGGCCTTAATTCTACCCTCTATAATTCTGCCACAAGAATGTTAGATGGGTGTTAACTGCCTGGTTCTAGTGAGCACTTATTATTTCCTTGACTCTTTATTCCAAGAATTTAGGAGCAATAAACTACTTAGAAACCAATTTTTCTATACGTAAAAATCTATTCTCTCAAAAATCAGCAAAGCTTGCTCGTCAACAAGATATTAAAAGCCACTTGAAAAGCTGGGTGGATTTATTATCTGAAGAAGAGAGTAAGTTTATTGCCACTTCATTTATACTATATTTACTAGTAGAAAGTTAAAGAACAAAAAGAGCAGGTAGGAAAAGGCTTCCTACCTGCTCGAATTTATCATTGGTTTTGTTGCTGTTAGTTAGTTAGCTCATCCCTTTTTGATTATTCAGCGCCGTCGTGAAGACGCTGGCTATGGCGGGCACGCAACTTGCGACTGGTAAAACTGTCGGTAGAAATCAAAAACTCGACTTCAGTAATTTCCACCGCTACATCGCCAGGCAATGAATACACACCAGTAGCACTGCGCACTCCAACCCCACAATCAGTGCCGAAAACTTGCTTGAACAAGTCCGAAAAGCCATTGATTACTTTCGGATGATCAGCAAATCCATGTGCCGCATTCACCACGCCGGTTACCTTCACCACCCGTTCAATGCGAGTAAGATTACCGCCCAAAGCTTCCTTGGCTGAAGCCAGCACAGCCAAACCAATATCGCGGGCAGCAGCATAGGCGTGGTCAACGGTCCAGAGAATACCGACTTTGCCCTTCAAAGTCTTGTCCTCAGGAACCGCATCATCTTGCGTATGTCCAGAAATGAGCAATCGATTCCCGATAATAAGCGCTGGTCGGTAATTACCCGCCGGCTGGCAAGGCTTGGGCAACACAATCCCCAATTCAGCTAAACGCTCTTCCGTATTATCGTAAGACGCAAGGATGGTTTCAGGCTCTGCGGTCTTGGTCATGATTCTGTCCCTTTAGCTGCTTTTGTTTTGTTTGGTGTTTAGCCTTGTTTGCTGACTGCTTACTTAGTAACATTCACGTCGGTAAAATAATCCTTACCGTTGCCAGTCAGAACAGATACCCTGGTCTTACCCTTATTTTGAACAGTAAAGCCAGCACCAATAATCGAAAAACCATCCGGAACTGCTCGCCAAGTTTGAGATAGCATAGAATTGGAACCCCATTGCAAAATATCTGCGGGATCTTCACCCAAAGAATCAGCTGTTATCGAAGAATACGGATGGTTATTGTGCTCTGGTTTGCTTTCTACAAAAATAATGGTTTCGCCAACTACCGCTTCTATCACTGCCGGCAACGCAGCAACATTGTAATGCGTAACGCGTGACGTTTTTGCCGGAACAACCAGCTTGCTATTAGATAGCGGGGTTATTTCCCGGCGAACCAGTAAACCTTGAGAGTCAAAATAAGTATGCTCTTTCCTTCCATCAGCATAGAAAATCTCTTCAGAGACCTTCTTGCCAGCTCGGTCCACATACTCGGTATGTTTGATTTCATGTTTGTCTTCATTGGGGGCAACAGTATTTGCTTTCAGCCCCGGCTCTCTCTCGTCTGCCATGGCACTGATATTCAGGCAAATTAGCGAAAAGAAAAAAGTGAAAGCCAAAATTGTTCGGTGGTTGATTCTCCAATATCCCATAGAAGCCTTTCTATTTTTTGACGGTTACAATGAAGATGGAAGGCAAATCAGAGTCAACGTACTGAAGTGTTACCTGTGACTCACCAGGCTCATCCGCCATGAAAGCACAAAAACGACTGTATCCAGCTGGAGTAGTTCGAGAAAAAGGCAGTTTTGACACACTGGCTGTAGAGATGAAACCCAGCACGTTGTTTTTATGTCCATCTCTTGTACCTTCAAACATACCCAGGGCGGGCTTTTTATTGGCTTGGTGAATGAAGCAAAAGTGATCACCCAGGGCCAACTCCACGTCTTTAGGCGGATTATGAACGTCGTAATAGTGAATCTTTTTACCGCTACTGTAATCTTCCACCACACTTTTTACGAACTTGCTTTGAGTATCGTAATAAGTGTCTTGACTGAAAGTCTTAAAATCCGTAGCGTGTACTTTTTCAACGGTGCCGTCGCTAGCATCGTTTGTAGAACGATACATTACATTGGCGGTTACACCATCGGAATAAACAATTTTCGCGGCAATCTTTTTGCCCGCTTGGTCATAACACTCCGTGTGTTGCACTTCGTTCTTATTAACATCAGGAGCAAGGTCTTTGTAAGTATAACCAGGCACTCTATCTTCAGCTAAAAGAAAGCTGTTGCTAGACAAAGAAAAAAGCAAAGCCAAAACAAAAGCGCATAGACTAATCCCATTTCGCACTTTCATGCCTGTTCCTCAACGTCTTTCTATCGTTGTGTGGTTAAGCGCAAAGTCTTTGTTGTTGACCAATTAGCTCTAGATTTTCTGCCAAGCGAATAGTTGCTTGTCCAGCGGCAGCGTCAAGACGAACAATAGCAAAAACGGGAACCCAATCCACATTCTTGTGCTGTTCAATCCGCACTGAATAAATCGGGCATTTAGCAACAACAATCCGGGCTGTATTATCGACAGCCATATTTGTTTCCCGGTTGCCATAAAAAGTCTTTTGGTATGGTTCCGTTCGCAGCAAGGCTAAACTACTGCCAGCCTCGGCCCGAAACTCACCCCATGCACGAGTTAAACAAAACTCAAGGGAATTAAAAGGATGCTGGATAGCATCACCCTTCACTTGCATTTGCACAGGTTGATCAAGAGCAACCTCAACCAATTCACCTTTCGGAATAGAAATGCCGGCTGCAGATCCATTAGCATATTGGATAAAAGCCGACGGCCGTTCCATAGGAACATCGATGCCAGCAAAGTATTTCCGAAATAAGGGGAAAAGTTCCGCTTGCGACAAAATACAATTGAGAGGCATGGCATTGTATTTGCACTCCGGCAAACACACGGCTTGCCTAGCAGGCTCCAAGACTTCCATTTTGAAAGCCCATTTTGACCATAGCCCAATTGCATCCGCGTTATCATCTTGCGGATAAATAATATCTACAGCTTTAGCGCGTTGAAAATGGTTTTTCCCACAAACACAGAGCCAATGCCCTTTTTCAATACCCAGCAAACGAGATTGGCAAAGCTCAGCTTGCAAAGCTTCTGCTGCCCTAAGACTTTTTTGCAATTCACTGGCAATTATTTTTGTGATCATGAATTCCTTTCCTTCGTTGAGTGAAAAAAGTATCTTGAAAGTAAAAAAGGCAAGAGCCTGCCAGCCTTTTTGCTGACAGACTCTTGCTAATTCCAGTCGTGCCTTACTGAAAAGTAATTACTTCTTACTTCTGTGCTGCTGCCGGCTTACTTTCTTGCGGCTGCAGACACAAACAAGGCTGATCAGACACATCTTGCATATCCATAAGCAAGCCTTCTCGAATGTGATGCTTTGCCTGTGGCGTGCAGTAAATGTGAATCGATTCTAAGGTGGGCTGTTCATTCAACCCTGCATACACTCGTCTTAAAACATTTTGCAGCGCAACAGCCGTACTTCGGTGCGGCAAACTTCCACCAGTGCCAGGGTTAGAGACAAAAGGAATGCTCAGTGTTGTAACACCTTCGCGAATGGCTTGATCAATAGCAGTTTCAAAAATGTGGCAAGCTACTTTGCCACAATAATTTTTGGGCGAACCCAATCCAATCAAGACGGCTTTACGATTTACTCGATCTGCCTGGGGAAGATCAATGGTTAAAGTGTGACCATATTTACCCTTAAAACCCTGCTCAGCAATAGAACGTTGAAACGCTTGCGATGCGGCTGCATCCTTGGGTCGCAGACTGCTATGGATAGACATTCGCTGCAAAACAGGAATGACTACCAAGTCAGCTCCTCCATCCAAAGGACGTCCAGCGTGAAAAGTAATTTGTGGCAGT
>JAUMHD010001353.1:0-18369 GCA_032359135.1 Ulvella scutata
ACTGTGCATTGTATACATTCACACTATTCAGGATGTTGACTTGGTATGCCTAGCATGTTTACAGGACACCGTAAAGAGTGGTGAGGGTGTCTAGAGGGTTCTGTGCAGATGGGTGGTAAATGGTGAGTAGAATTTGCTTGTGCGCTCGCATGCGCTGCGTCTATAAGTAGCTCTGTGAAGGTGACAACAGACGTAGTCTCGTCTTGTCACTCTATCACCAGGTATCTCAAATACCTTGGTGTCTTCACATGATTATTATTGTCCTGCTGTTCGCATTGACTCTGTAATTATTTTTTGAGGTGTGCCGACAAAGAAGGAAGGCGACAGAATCGTCAGTAGACACGTTGACACGGGAAAAGCGAACGTTAAGATGTTCTAGACAAGCCATCCGCATTGAAACAGCTACGCTCATGCATACTTTAGCACTGTGATTTTCCAATCGGGAGGGCAGTATATGGGCGCTGTGAAGAGCCCGGTACACATCATTATTTCGTGGCTGATCAAAGGCGTCAAAGAGATTTTTGCGAGGAGAAGGCAAGACGGGGCACTTCGCGAGCCTTGTACAGGATACATGCGTTCATGTCGGCCGTCCATATGCATGCAACATATGAAGCACACCTTCATGATCAGTCTTGTCCCCACGCAAGATCATCCACAACGCGAAAAGAGAGACACCTGAGACACCAATTAGCACCAACATCGTTTGGTATCTCTTCCTATCTGAATTTGGAGGGCCCGCCAGATCAGGAGGGTCCTTGTGACAAGGGGCATCCGCGGATGCATCCGTCCGAGGGGTATCCGTCGGAGAGGTATCTGTGGGAGGAGTATCCGTCCGAGGGCTATCCGTCCGAGGGTTGTCCGTCGGAGTGGTATCCGTCGGAGGGGTTTCCGTCGGAAGGGTATCTGTAGGAGGGGTATCTGTAGGAGGGGTATCTGTAGGAGGGGTATCCGTCGGACGGGGGAGCAACAAGACGCGCACGGTTGTCTCGTCGTAGACACCTTTCTGCAAGACAGCTGCTACATGTTCTCCGGTGACAAGATCTGTGGCGACCGTGCTCTCTATGTAACCTTGGGATATCGAGGGCACCACTGGTCCCAACTCTCCAATAGTGCCTGATATTGGATACTTGCATGGACTCGCAGGTTCTTCATCGTGCCAACGAGGGAACACCTTTTGTTCAGCTGCATCTGCAGTTATAACCTTAAATTAACCGTAACTTTGAACTTCGGGGTACCTACGGCGCCTTCTTGCACTTCCTTGGAACTGCCTACAGGCTCTTTGTAGCGACCTTCGTCATCCGTGGAGTTCTGTCGACTGCATACACACGATGCAAGTGTGGCGAGTGCGCGTGTGGCAAACTGGGCCATGGGACTCTTGGACTGTTGCTTGTTGCCTGCATGCCATCAAACGAATACTAAGCGCCCTTGTCGAAACACCATAGGTTTGAGTGCACAATCCGCTGTAGATCTGATAGATCTGAAAGACAAGTTGTTTTTCACATCAAGAGCAAAAGTTGTTCGAAGCTTTGCGCCGTATTACAGATAATTTGGGGCCTTGGGAAAATAAACAGAACAGTGGAGCTTTTGTATTCGCACCAGGTGAGGACTTGGTGCTTCCCTGAGAAGACTTGGGTGCTGCATCATCGGGAGGCCCATCCGAGGCGTCATACCATTCACTTGATCCCACTGGTGTTTTGATGGAGAGAGATATGGGCTTCTCAGAAGAGAGACCGGTTGCGGGGGTATCGCATTCAAGCTCAGCAGTTATCTTTAAATTATTGGCTGGGCTGTCACTGTTCGCAGCAATGTCCTGGCTGCCGGAAACCAATGATATCCCCTGTAAGCTTCGTGACTGATCAACTCATCAGTTGAGACGGCCCTGCTCATTCATATATTCATTGACATGAAGAGGGTTGCAACTGGATCTGCGGCTGTTCGTGCCAGTTCTTTTGTTGGGCCTGGTTGTGCAGCGAGAGCAAGTTGAGGATGGCAATTTTTCCACTCCACGTGGTTAGCAATGCTTCAGTTAACGAGAAAGGCGGTATTTAGCTCAATGGCAAGGTGAAGTGTTGTATGTACAGCAACTGAGTAAGAGAGCACCAACACATGATTCACCATAAAGCTATTCGCTCAGTATAATCAAACTGTAACCTAAATAGTGTACCACACTACATGTGCTCAGTTTCTGGCGTATCCTGGCGATCAAGCGTTGCTGCGGGCACGTGCATACAGAGAATTGAAATTTCAGTACATGTCGCTTTCTCAGTGCCCCAAAGTTCATTGTTTCAAACGAAAACGCGTGCATCTGGGAATAATTGACATTATCGTGGCGATAGCACCTTGGCAGCTACATCGGCGTCGTCACCATGCATTTCTGCGATTACACTCTGTGGGGTCTCGACATCAAGGAGCTATTGCAATTGGTGAAGGCCTCAGGTAGTCTTCTATGCACGATCGTCAGTACCAAACGTGTCTAGAGAAGAAGGAAGAGTGTGCGGAAGATATTCATGGATTGTGCCCACGTTGTAATCCAAAGCAGCCGTGTTCCAGGATTCATGGAACACGCGGGTCATGCACAACCAAGTTCACAGAAAGAGTGTTATGAGCAGTACAGACGTGCGATCCCTTTCCCAGTCCTTTGCATCCTCCGGAGGAGATCATCATGATCCATGAACCTCTAGGTTCCTGACATATGTATTGAGGATGCCTGCTGACTCCTATCGCGCGACCTGGTGAACGAGGCCCCCAGTATGAGTTCTCAAGCCTTGTACAGAAGTAAGGATGCCGATGATACGTAACGTACACTATGCTATCGCCGAACAAGCACTCCTTAAACCAAGATCAGAGTAGTCCTGTCATTGTTGTGAGTTTCCGACAAGGCGGGCATCTAAGCTGAAGCCCCGAGACTCAAAGTATTTTTGCACGGAACACATCTGGTTCATATAGTGCCACCTGAATGTTCGACAGGTTCCACTGGAAGTACTGCTAAGATATCCACAACCTGGTAGCATTGTCATTATGTCCAGTTCCACCTGCTGTGTATTCATGCGTTGATACATCAGGGTTGGAGCATGGATGACTATCTTCCGATGCGATGTGATATGATGATACAATACTGCGTATGCTTAACGAGAGGCACTGTCGCAACTTTCGCATCTGCGAGAAACCTCTGTGGAGGCATAGAAACTAATTACAAGCGATTCCTACTGGGTAAAATGTCAAGCATTGCAACTACCAGTATGCAGTGTAACGTCCCGGATGACCTCACCTCCTGAATGATGTTCACTATGCCAGGACTGTATAATTATACCAAGTTCACTGACCCTGCGTGAGATTGTTCTTTTATACATCAAGCCAGACCTTACTGATACAACTTGAGACGATCTGCGAACTCTGCCAAAGATCTTTCTTCCTCTCCTTGCAGTCTCTCCCTCAGAATTCGCTCTACTTTTTCTTCAGTGTCAGAATCTTCGGTGGTAGTTGATATGGTATCCTCCGTGTCTGCATGACAAGGCAATATACTCTTTGCGGGATGGATTGCTCCCACTCGTTGTGACGGGTTCATTCATGTCTGGAACTCCCAGGGAACAAGGCTCGTGTACATACCTCTAGGATCTGGCACCAAAAGTGTTCTCGAAATATACAGTATCTGTCAGAAGCTTCACTGTTTTCAGTTTCGTGCATCCATGAACCTAAGACCTTGACACCATCAGCTTGGCACCTCGGATCACCCCAAGCGAGACTACTTCGCTGTGTGCTGCTGCGCTCATGTTTGTTAATAGCGATCGTAGCGCGCAGGGAAACTTGGAAACTGGGGAACTTTCGTAGGTGGTTGTTTTAGTGCGATCACTATGCGGTGACGAGGAAGCAGCAGAGTTGACATACCCTGAAGAAGGGGGGGTCTCGGATATGCAGCCAAGTCTGTGTTCGCGTGTTTCTGCTCCATCGATGGCGTCAAGTTGGCATCTCCAGGAGGGCCCACAAGGAAGGTGACCTTCGGATATATTGAATCTGACGGAATCACATCCTTTTTTCCAAGCAAACCTAACGGTGGTGCTGGCATCTTCCCTGCATAAGGAAGTCATAGTAAATCCAGCATTTCAAGGACTACAAGTTGAAGCTCATTCCACACACCTGGACTAGAGTAATAGTTTTGGGGGTAAAGGGCATAGTTCCCGTTTCCGTCATGTGAGGTGCATACATCTCGGGTACACATACATGTATTGGCCAAGTACACCTGGAGTCAACTGATCCATGTTAAGCAGGTGCCTGCTTGCACTTCACATACGTACAGCTGGTACCATAGTGCAAATGTTCAGAACATGAACCCACAGTTACTTATATTCGCTGTAAGCGAAATGCAACGGTATTGGTTTACACCAATCGAACACTGAAGAAATCATGTAAGCGAGCTAACGACTGCGACTGCATTCCGTTCTGGCCAATGCCAGTGGATCCAGGTGCGTCAGCATGTAGTCCAATGGGGAGGTCTGCCAAGCTTCATGGGACCATTGTGCATGCTATCATGCAGCTTCCCGATGACTTGATATGTATCAGAGTTACTTCATGTATTTGATATTCGGAACATCATCGTTTCGACGAGAGTTGGCACACCTGCGCGACCGAAACTTCCCAGCACCCGAGAGCCAAAATACTCCTCCCCACCTGGATTTTCTCCATCCAGGTAAGGTGCAATCGTCGTGCGTCTTCCCTCCATTGCGTTCCTTATGGCTTCAGAGTAGCTGACCAGCTCCAGGCCCCAAACATTGGCAACAGATGGACCTGCGGTACCAAGGGCAAGTGCACCGCCCTCAAGCTCATCAGGGACACTCGAATGATAAGCATTCCCACTAGGGCTACAAGGCAACCGCTCGGCGCTGTCACGATCACTGTACGACGTGACTTCATCGAATGCACTGCACATAGAAATAGAAGCGCCAACGGTACGAGGGGAATAATGAAACTCTGCTGGACCAGGATTCGGCAAGGGTGAACTACATGTTAGTGCAGTAGTCGCATTGACTGGCACGGAATCACTCAGAGTATGGCTCATACACTGTTGTGCACGCTTGAGCTTATTCCTCCGTTGCACAGAATTAGTGCAAACATCGGTCAGAGGGCGCTCTTGTGGTCTTCTGGTGCCCTTTGCGGCGTTCTCTATCATACCAACATCCGACACGTCTGATTTTGAAGAACCGCTTTCCCTTGTTTTGTCGTCAATGTGTGCTGGAAATTGTCCAGAAGGAGCTGTAGATGGTGTGGCGTATGAGGGTGCGATGCTCAAGTCTTGGCCACTGGGTTGCGATTGGGCTGGGCTAGAAAGTTCTTGGGCCTGTACCCCCCTGGGTTGCCACACGATGGATATGGCTGGAGGAAAGGCGCGGCCGTTACTGAACCTGCCCTTCGAAGGACTCCTTGGTAATTGAGTCTGAACCCCGCTGCGGATGACGATGGCTGGGTGTGCACCGGAAGTCCCGGCATGCTCGCCAGATGATCGCTGTTCATCCTGTGCCCAAGTTCCAGCCATGTAATGTGGGGAACCTGGATCCGGCAGGTTAGGGGGCATTGGCTCCACCCCGTCGGGGGAATGCCTGTCAATGGACGCCTCACTCTCAAGCTGATGTGTACCCGCAAAGCTTGATACAAAGCTTGGCACGGTGTACGAATCCGAGTCGGGTATGCTTGTTGCTATGCGTGGTTGAAAGGTCTGATCGAAAACGTCTTCTGCGCCTACAAAACACTCTATGTGTCAACGTTTCACGACATGGCTTCGAAAAGTCCAATTGGAATAGATAAAGCTTGCCCCAATATTATCGCTTGTCACATAGTATTGCATAACTTGTTGAAGATTATACACAGGCACTGCATCAGGACTGATATGTTAAAGTCTTGTTGAACCATCGTACTCTGCAAGATATCCTTGCGCCATGCATCTTTAATGTTCCCACACCACCGAAGCATGTACCGTAGCAGCACAAAATGTTTGAACCAGTTGGGAATAAGTTTCAGGCTCACCTGGTGTATAATTGTGGGTTGATAGGTCATGGTACAATTACGCGGGATCCAGTGATTGAAACGATAGGGAGCAAGATGGTGATGGTGTTCCCTTCGAGTGAAAATGTGGTTCTTTTGTGCAGTTTCAGCCGTTTGGGGTCATGACTACTTATTACCTTTCCGGTTGGTTTGAGCACCAGAATAACTTGGTGAATGCATTGTCAGGACCTTCAAAAATGGACACGCCCGTACACGTTTATCCTAGCGGCTGTACGGCAAACGTTATCTCGTGTCATAGCGCACCTGACACGCCCTGGCTTCTAGGACTTCAAGATGCATTTGCATCAGCAACGCATACAGATTCCCGGTCGTGTTGGGAGGGCATCGCAAAAGGACCGCTGTAGCTTCTTCCTGCCACGTCGGGATGTGTCTCCCAGTTATCCATCGGTGCGTACGTATCACCAGACCGGTTGAGCGGTGAAGGCCCCCGACTGGCAGCATCGCTACCTGATGCCATCTGACTTTGAAGCGGGCTCGAAAACGAGCGAGAAGCAGTCGCATGGTGCACGTGCGTGCTTACTCGGCGTGTATGGGAATGCTTGTGGAGTGCAGGCATCCGGTCACCTGCTAGGGAGCTGAACACAGATCGCTCTGCTCTGAAGGGGGTGTGCTCCAGCAAAGGCTCTGAATGTTCCGGCACTCTTTGAACAGAAGACTGTCGTCGCCACCAGGATTTCACGTGATCATGCCCTGATGGCAGTGTCGATGTTGTGGGGCCAGATAAAGAATCTTTATGCAAGATTGGAGCTGCAACAGGCCAGCTGTGTAAATGCTCAAGCTCCTCAGGGGACAATGGTGCTGCTCGTGGTGATAGGGAAGCCTGCACATGATATAATCTCAAACGGGTAGATAGCTGTACCATCGTTTCAACTATGTTTGCGACGATTTCCCATAATATTGCCTAAATTAGTCGCGTGCACAAGACACATGCCGCCGATGTTCTTTTGGTGCAAATTTTATGCGGTTGGAATAACTCTTATAGCATTGTCGAGTATTCACGTGATAAACCCATGGGACATCACAATGTAGTCCTGCTTGTTTGTAGTTGTTTCGCGAAGTCTCTGTGGCGTCGGCTACCTGTAATTTCTGCATTGCTGTGTTTTGTGTAGGGCTGTTCGGATATCAAGGAGTTCGATCAGCCATTCATTAATTAGGCACTAATCTATGTTCAATCATGATTGGGCACAAAATTATTGTTACAGGTTCTTGAGCTGTCCTAATTAATACGTACTAATTACTGCTGTATACAGCAGTATGTCGTTTACACATTGAGTGGAGTTTGATCATCAATTAAAACCTGCCCTTTTAGTTAGAGCAAGTCACGTACTATTTGGATACTTAGGGGATAAATGAAGGGTCTGGGTGCACCTATGTGACAACATATGTATGTCGGTGTACAGCGTTGCATCCTCAAGGTGTACAGGGTTGCATCCTCATGACTCAGGGATTGCAAGTGCCAGTGAAACGAAAATACGCCGCATTGCGGGATCAATCTGCCACTGGTACTGGAGGACTGATAGAAACAGGTGTGACCCCTAGGACTTGAGAAACAGTACAAGGCGTGGATCTAGGCCCTGAATTGGTAAGTTTACGGGAGATATTCTATGATTTCTGGGTCTCAACAGCCAGTTCTGACGTACATGCACGAATTTTCTTAATTGCATGATATCTAGCTACCGTAGTATTGCCAATGGATCGTTGTGTCTGTCCCCTCAGGGCACTTTTCCAACGAACTGTCCCGTCCCCAGAGTAAAAAAAAACGAACGAACAGCCAGAAATCATTCCTGTGTCCCGTCCCCGTGGGTGTGGACAACGGATAGATGAAATCATCGTTTTGCAAATGTCCCGTCCCTGTGCGGGCGATTTGGCCCAGACTCATGAAAATATTATTACTTCTTGAAGAACGAAAACAGGTTCTTGTCACTTGGTGCCGGCGGAGGCGCAGAAGTTCTTGCAATGTGTGGCTCAGAGTCTGCATCACTTTTCTCGTTACCTACTGCCACTGGTGCTGACCCACTGAATGAACCGGGCCTCGGCCATGACATGCCTACAGAAAGACTCTGCACTACAGTATCGTCACCACCTGCAGGTGCAGGCGGCAGCCGCTTCTGAATGGGATGCTCAGCACTCAAGAGCGACATGCTTCTACTGTCAACCTGTACAAGGGCACAGTGGACCGCAAAATATTGTTTTATGCCGTGTCTGTCCCTTCTTGAAGAATTACAACGAAGGGAGGCTTCCCCAAAAGTCCTTGTCCCCCACCTTTGCGTTCGAGAACGGGTAAAAACATCATTGTTTCTAAAATGTGTGTCCCCAGAGGCCCAAATAAAAAACGATCCATTGGCAATACTACGGTATACGAGGCAAAAGCGCGAGTTTGTTGGTGGTATATTGTCGACTGGGAAGTCTTTTGTTCCACCTAGAATGATTACAGCGCACCAGCACGTTTCCTTGAAAGTGTATGAAGAATTGATTCATCACTCGGCAAATAGTTTATTAGGATTAGAATTCACCATCATCAACCTCGTTAGTCAGGGCTAACCAGAAATTGAGTACATCCAGAAATTTCGATTACCCATTGATTGTGAGGGTGAGCTATTTATTTGCGTACCAAGCATAAGCGGCGAACTGAGATCCCTGGTACTGTGCATGGGCGTACATGTTGTTCAGTTGATTGCTGATTGTGGTGTTTGGGTTGTTGTTTGGTTTCAGATGGTTTGCGCCGGTGCAGTCCATGTGCTTGTCGGCCACGCCACTATCGATGTCGATGTAACTCTCACATGGTACTCCTCCAGGAAAATATTTTCTGCAATGCACGCCCAGAGATCCTGCACCTTCTCGAGGGCCCCTGATTCCACAACTGTGCTCCCCAATTCCTTCAGAATGTCTCCAGCGGCAGCTAATTTGGTTTGCACAGGTGGCTCCTCTTGGGATCCGGACAATGCCTCCAGAAGTGCCTTGTCAACTCCGCAGTCTGCCAGCCCTCTGCCGTTGTCTTGCAGCACTGCAAGCTCATCCTGAGGAATAATAGTTTCTATTTTCCCTCTCAACGTCTGTAGCTCCTTCACCTCAGGAAGCCTATCAGAAGCGAGCCAGATGGACATCATCCAGTGTCGTGCATGACCTAGATCTGTTTCCGGAGTCAAAATACCATCTGCGTGTAGCCTGGCTGATTCTAGATGATGCTCGATCAGCTCCATCGCTTTTACATAGTTCTGAGCTCGCAACACCTGTACAATAGTTGCTTCGTTAGTTTGCACTGAAAACACATCCTGTACAACGCCTGTTGCATACTTGTGTTCTCAGTAAAACATGTAGCCTGAGCAGTTGTTGGCGATGTACGCTTTGTGCCTGCTCGGTGTGTGGCTCTTCTGGAATCGTGTACACTTGGCCACATGCGAGTCTTAGCATGACCCAATCCAAGCTAAGAATAATTGTCTTTAGAAGTCACCTGATCAATTCGCATCATTCCCAAAGATGTTCTCCCCTTGTTTAAATGGTCCGCCACTATGCTGCGCTCGGTACTCAACTGCAGGAATCCTGTACTTAGGCTTGGTGATGACAGAAGATGACGCCGTACAGTGGAAGCATGCAGATGTACGCCTGACACATATTTGAACCTTTATCACTCCGATGGGAACACCGCTACTGACCAATCTAACGGTGAGTTTGAATCGCCAATGGCCGTACTTGTTTAGCCCGTTCCTGGTGCATTTTCCGTATTGTGGCCAAACAAGCCAAGCAAACCTGCTTCCTGCATGCACACAAAATGTCCAGCATTCTGCGTTACAGTTCAAGATGTAACACTATGTTGTTCAAGCTGGTCTGCGCGTGCTTGGACGTGCGCACCAGTCATGAACACTGAGTCTAGTTTCCGGCATCATGATTAGAACTCACGAGTGCAAGCTTTAGTTGAAGATTCGCCACATTCTTCGTAACGTACAGAGCTGTGAATATCTAAACTCAGGCCTTCTACGATTTGCCTACACAACTATCTGGTGATCACATTGTACCTTTCATTCTGGTAGTTTCGTTGAACATCGAATTGCACTGATTTTGGAAACGCTTCCACAAACCCAGCAAAACGTGTTTAGTGCAAGATTGCTTATTTTACAGGTTTCGTCCAGGGTGTTGTGCCGTGTAGGTCCATGCTTCGTACGTGGAAACCATGCCTGAGCGTGAAGCCATGTGCCAAATCGACATCACCATGCCGGCTGATTTGAACTCATACTGCAACTAGGATTAGAAGATGTCCGCTTTATTCACTACACATATCAGGAACACGCGTATTCACTCATCAAAGCTGGTTGTGTATTCCTGCAGCTGAGTGCTCGTGCTCATGTCCAGGCCTGGACCTCACGTGCCCAGAGAGGAGAACACGTCTGTAACTTGTGAAGTTGTAATTGCCAAGGCAATTTGAACTCCACAAGTTGAATCATATAACTGTCTCCTCTTTGTCTAAAGAAGCAAATGTTTTGGGAGTTATCAGGCTGGTACAGGCTGCTTCTTCCTGCAGCTGTAGCTCTCTAAGCCATGTACAGAAAATCTGACTCAGCGCGGGTCGCACTTGATTCGGCAGCGAAATTCAGCAAACAGCGGCATCGATACGTGCAGTACCAAGCCGCGTTATCAAGAATTCTCTCACAACTTGTTCAGTGAACCTGGATCACGTGTTTTGTTGCCATCGTGTCCATTGATGAGTTCCCTGTTTCAACGATCCCTGAGGCAATTTCAGTAGTGAACGTACAGCGCACAGGTGCATTACCACAGGGTACATATCTGTGAAGATTCTTGGCTTCGATAGGGCGTGGCCTTGGGTTCCACTTCATGGCCTTCGCCAGAGGGCCAGGAAGGGGCCTGGATCGCTCCGACACCCGTGACACAGCTGGGTTTTCGCGCATTGATGACCAGTATGAATCCATCGAGGAGGTACAGGATGCGCTCAAGGAAGCTCAGTTGGAATCCTCAGAGATGATCCTGGCAGTTGATTTTACGAAGAGCAACGAGGTAAGTTAACACGCGCAGAACTAGCATTGCTGGTGACAGCGAAAATACACACAAGGGCTTGCAACATGCTTAGGACGAATACCTCATGTGTGGTACGCATACATGAGAAGACGATGTGCAAAACAACACTCGTCTGGAATTATAATCGTCGCTTTGAGGCATGAAACCTCCTTCGCAAGTGTGCACTTTATGAATTTGCACGATAATTACCTGACAAGTGCTATATGAACTCAAGGACTTCAGTATACGTGTTGAATGCAGCTGTGTGCAGGATTCTGGGCAGTATTCATTCGGAGGTATTCGATCCAGTCTGCGAAGCCATCCTGGTCCCTTCTGTAGCACAACATGATGCTTCAAGCAAAATGGAAAAATAAATTATGCATTCTAGCTGAGATCTGAGAAATCCACTTAGCGGCTAGTACATCGACGTCGACGAACTCCAACTGATAATATCGATTTCGGCTCGACTAATTCCAAGCGATTGCTTTCAGGTCAGAACCTTCACTCACTAGACGCAGGAACTAATCCGTATATCTCTGTACTGAGCATCTTGTGCGCAACACTGCGGCCATTCGATGAGGACCAGATGATTCCAGCGTACGGGTTTGGAGATGTATCTGCTAGAGATCACTCCCTGTTCAGTTTTGCTCCTGGAGACGAACCCATACACACGCTTGATAACGTTCTAGCCCGATACAAACAAATTGTGGGAGGTATACGCATGAGTGGGCCAACATCATTTGCTCCGGCAATCTACCAAGCCATCAAGAAGGTGCATCAGGACAATGGTAGATTCCATATATTGATCATAGTCTGTGATGGACAGGTGCGTCATTCATGTTCTCGTTCTTTCTGGAAGTTGATATGACAACTATGTCGATTTGTATACATGTCACCATTTCTTTCCTCGCTGTTGGTGGTGTGATCGCATGGAAGAAGTGGGGCTGGCCACATATGCTGCAAGACATTCTGGCATTCGCACGCGTTTGTGACATGAACCAGGGCTCGAACGACGCATGTGAATGTTGCATGGCGCCCGCTCTTCCCAGTAATTACTGGGAAGAGATTTACTACTTATAAGTAGTAAAATTTTAATGCATATGGACGTACTTTCAAGGGTTGTGATCCCAGCTCAGAATGCACTTGCCATGAAGCAAGGATGTGCAATCGTGCGTGATGAGCGAACAACGTGATAAAGCACTCATGAATTGAGTTCCCCGTGATTAGTGATATCACTTAGTCATGCCGCCGTGATCAAGGTTTCAGGTGATTCGTGGTTTTTGCCTGGATTGTGGTTTTCCTTGTACTAGTTGTTCTCGCCCAACTTCAAGTTGATTGCACTAAGGATACTTGCACAATATCCCATGGCCAGCTCAGAACCAAGTGAGCGCAACTGGTACTCGTATCAATTTATGCACAGCAAGACTAGAAACCACCCGACACAGATCAGGGCACAGAAGTTGGTCTGTGAGTTTCACTATATCTGAGCCCTGAAGAAAATTTGCGTTGCTAAGGAGGAGAAATTCATTACGCTACAGGCAGATGCTGTGAGGTCAATGCAGATGTTTGCAAATGGGGTAGAATCCCGTCCAGAGAGCAGCAAAAAGCGTGAACATTTTGGCCAGTTAGGATTTCAACGTGATAATCACGTTATCCCGTCACCTCAAACGTGATTAGAAAATATTCATGATAAATCACTCGTTATCAGCTGAAACGTGATTTATATAAATCACGACGGCCCATCCTTGCCATGAAGTATCACGACGTTGTTTGATCTAACACCAAAGAAGAATGCCTTATGTGTATATACACCAAAGGAATATATGAGTCATTTTGCAGTGCAGTCTGTCTAAAGACAAATTTTGACTTTTTTTTCATTGCCTATAGGTACACTGTTTAGATTCTTAGGCAAGTCATTGACTGCACCACGAAATAAAACAGAAGGTGTTCCTCCCTTCACCACTACCTCAGTCATCTGAATGCGCGTGTAACATGGTGTAAGCAAGCGCTCTGGGCGAGTGTACAGGTAACATCAGGAGGAAGCTGGGATAGCACCCGAGAGGCCTTGGTGGCAGCGTCCGCGTATCCGCTCAGTGTGATCGCGGTGCGGCCATGCTCCACCCTTCTCTGGCCGTACTGTCGTGTGTGCGAGATCTGAGCCGTGCAGGTGTAAAGCATGAAATCCGATAGTGTACAGTTCTTCTCTGACCGTACTATCGTGTGTACGAGATCTGAGTCGTGCAGGCGTAGAGCATGCAATCCGATAGTCTACAATTAGTGTGATGCAGGTCGGCGTGGGAGATGGCCCTTTTCACATGTGCGTCCTAGGTCTACCCCTTCCGCCCCTGTAGAAACGCATACCCACGAGTAATCATCTTATAACCGTGTTATTGTTCGTTTAGTTCGGATATTTGACACATTTTCGTGTTGGGGATTGCAAGCGATTGTCCAGACCAGATCTGGTGTTAGGTCAAGTCTTAGACACGCCTAGGAGCCCCCCCCCCCCCCCTCTTCCATTGCCCACGGTGTTGAGTGTAGGATGAAAGAACTTGACGACGAGCTTACAGAAAGGGCGTTCGACAACTTTCAGGTGAGAGCCTCTACAGCGACACCCCTTTCAACCGCCATCCAATAACAACACATCTGCATCCAGAGTTATAATCGGAGTCAGATGTTCTTGTTCTAGCCTGCTGCTAAGACAGATGTGCTTGCAGTTCGTTAACTACACCTATCTGGCAGAGAAAGCAAAGAGACAGAAATTTGATGCGTCCAAGTGGGAGGCGGCGTTTGCCGTGGAGGCTCTGATGGAAATTCCTGTGCAGTATCAGGTGATCAAGGAAATGCGCCTCCTCGGCAATTGCCCGCAGCGCCTCCCCATGGCTGCGGAGAGACTCAGGATTCACTATCCGCCCTTGTGACAACGTTTTGCCAAGGAACTGTTGCATTGCGCAACGAGTTCGCAGACATATGTGTGCTCGCACGACATAAATCAGGAGACTCTAGATCTTAACCTATGCGAATCCGGCAAGACATCGGCGTGTATCCTATCCAAGTAGTCAATTCGGGGTGTATGGGCAAGGATAGGCCAGTTCCTTTGAAGCGTGTACACATTTCCTGTGTACACTGTAATCCCGACAGACTCCTGGAACAAGAGTAATGGGTGACACCTATGTCATGAGATAGGTCGTCGTCGGATGCATATACGTGTAGCTACATTGTTGGTAGGAGGACGTTTTGTCATCAAGCGGAGATCAGCATGCTTGATTTAACAACCAGAAGTCAACTAGACGCACACCGTTTCAGGCACAAACGCTGTCAGACACCATTAGGCGTGGCATTAGAACACTAGTGTTGTAATGCTGTGCATTAGTACTAATGCGCAGCCATGAGCAAAAAAGGCGGTTTAATGCACTTCTGAATGCATTTGCAGTTCGGTTTACCTTTGCGACAAACATTGGTGCGTGATCATCAGGTTGCATACCACCAGCGCAGATGATCCCTTTTTACGTTCAGACACCACGCTGCAATGCGAGCTGTCACATTCCTGACTTCTGTGCAGTGTTTCTGCGCACCCAGCTAGTACCCAAATACGCAGGCATCGCTTTATATGGTTTTCCTATGAATTGGCGCGCATTGAACTGAAGGTGTGAGGACGTTGCATGCAATGCATTGTTTTATCTTGGCATGTCGAACAGCTTTGAATCGCACATTGAAGGTTTGAAAGCATGGTTGGTGAGGTCTTATTTTCTTCTGTGCACAGTAGTAACCGGGGTAGCATGTCACCGCGCCAGGCTGCGAAGCGTTGTAACGCCAACCAATGGCACCTTCAGTTGCATTGCTGATGTGAAAGGTGTTGAATCGACTTGAGAATAAGATGATTGGAACAGTTCGCATTCCAAAAGGTCACAGCGAAGGCGTGAATGCTTTTGAAACCATCGTTGACAAGTATGAAAGCGTCGAGGAGGTTCAGGATGCTCTCCGCCAAGCAGAACTAGAATCTTCCGAGGTCATTCTGGCCGTTGATTTTACTGCATCAAACTTGGATGCGGGAAAGTCTTCCTTCAACGGTGCGCGGTCCGCTGCATTGTCAACACGTTCAGCTCTTAGTAGCGCATAATATATGTTCAGATGATGCCATATACGTGTATGCTATTCGAAACCCCGCATCGTACAGTATACACGAGTGAGTCTGCTTGATGGTGATCCAATCCCAAAGGCATGGGAGGGAACGCATGCAACTTGCAGGATACGCGCCAGCTATGAACCCGTTACTTCACTCAAATGAAATACCACGGACGCACTTTCACTAAGTTATTGCCAGAAGTTTTAAGCTTGTCTTTCCTTTCAGCGCTGTTTTTTTTAGAACGTTGATCATGACTTGCGTGAAGAGGCGTGCAGCTGTGAAAATGTTCCGCGGGATCCCGACGAAGGCCTTGCGGAACGTTTTCGTCGCAACAATCTGGTGATTATCGCTATTTAAAAGTGTTGCGTCCCTGCCTTTCAAATTGCTGTCTCTAGCTGCATATTGTGCATCGTACCGGGATGAACCTGATACGTGCTTGTTCACAAATAAGTCTCACGGCAGTTTATAACCATCCGAAGCATTTTGCAGGGCACAGCTTACACTCTATTGAAACGGGGAGCAACCCATACATTTCAGTCCTGAGTATTATTTGCAAAGTGCTTCGTCGGTTTGATGACGACGAGGATATACCTGCATATGGATTTGGCGACTCGGTGTCCCAGAATACATCGGTTTTCAGCTTCGCAGCACATGACCGGCCCATCCACACGTTGGAAAGTGTACTAGTGGAGTACAAGTCTTTGGTTTCGAGGGTCAAACTCTACGGACCGACAACCTTTGCTCCTGCCATCTACAAGGCACTGGACATTGTCAGGAAATCTGGAGGGCGGTTCCATATACTGGTGATTTTATGTGACGGTCAGGTATGGCTTTGCAAGTGCTTCATTCTGGGTACAAAGTATTTCTGTACTGAAGCTCTGATCAGGCCGTATCTCTGCAGTTTCCCACTCAGGATCAATGCTGGTAAATAACACGCATCGAATCTCTAGGATATCCAAACACAGCAACTATGCAACACATATGTTGCATAGCTGCTGTGTTTGGATATACTATCTGCATTCATACTGTACAAGGCTTCGCGCGCTTCGCGCGAATCAGTCTCTCCATGTGCACATTCGGCTTTTCTTTCCGCGTTTGACTTTGCATGTTGTATACTTGCGTGTATATAATGTGTGTGTCCAGGTTGTGAAGTAAATGTTCGCTGCATAGCAAGAATACCGAGGGTTTCCACGGGTGAGTCGTAAAGGTTGAATATACACCACTTTTTGCATAGATGGAACCGAAACCACGACTAGTATAGATCCAGGATCAACAGCGGGACAACAGTATCACGTGCTGATATGTTAAAGTTGGGTCTGTGTGGGTGTGGTTGGGATTATATACATGAGTCCCTCCGCACGAGCAAGTTCTATTTTCCGCATGGCCAATACTACCCAGTGAAGCCGACACGCAACTGTGAAAAATGCACGAACATGTCAAGACGATCCGCAGAGAAAATGCCAAACTCATGTGCGGAATATTCTTTCTGCAGGCTCGGTCTTGGCGTTCGCGCTGTTCGGAGAGCACTGTCTGAGCTTTGTACTCAGAAACACAACTACGAAGCAGTACACTTCAATCGAATTGCATGAAATTCTCAGGCCTTCGGAAAGAGGATTATCACAGTGATATCACAGTGATATGTACCATGAGTTGCAGATTGCTTCAGAGTGCTGACATCGATGTGGGTTGCAGGTGTCAGGTTCAGGAGCAGGGTCTAGCTGGGAGACGACCCGGAACGCTATCATCGAGGCCAGCGCATATCCCCTGAGTATTGTAGTGGTACGTAGTTGTGCCCAGCGCAACAGCAAGAATCGTAGAAGCGCGTTGATACGGCGTTCATCGCACGTCCTTGCCTGTCTGACATTGCCCTGTACTGTGAGAAACACGACGATATTCATTTTGGTGAGAACATCCAATTTTGAAAATCGATGTCCAGGTAATCGTGTGCAGGTTGGAGTTGGGGACGGTCCTTTCGACAGGTATGTTGCTCCTTATGGCATATGCTCCGAACTAGTAATGGTTGAATGGTCCAGCCTTGGCACACCCATCGCAAGACAGCAATAAACTTTGTCAGGGTATATAGTAACGCATGCAAAATTATGAAACATAGAGGGATCCCAAGGATTGAGCAATTGCCAATTGTTGCACACATGTGGTTCAGGATGAAGTACTTGGATGATCATCTTCCTGAAAGGAGATTCGACAACTTTCAGGTCCGAACATCATCCACAATTCTCGTATGATACTCTGCCGGTTCGGAGCCTGAAATGTTTTGAACACATTCGACTAGTGCTGGGATTTGGTGTATTACCTGATGGCGTGAGGCATAATTCTTTGATACGTCCCGTGCAGCTGAGTCTAGCACTGTGGTCTAAGTAATTCTTAGTCATTTGCTGGCAGGTGCGTCTGATGCATCCAACGGTTTGGAGTGATGTTTTTGTTCTTCTCAATTTGGTATCGCTCTCTTCGCGTTTGCCTCCCTGGTATCGAGCGGTTAGTAGCTGTACCTCACTATCCCTGCTCCCGAGTTTTGCTCAGGCCGAAGGCCTTCCCGGGCGTGGCAAGGTTCCCGATTAGATCTTCTGTGCCTGCATAAATGAAACACGGTAGGTGTACTTGCAGTTTGTCAACTTCACGAAGATTGCTGAAAAAGCAGCTTTACAGAAGTTTGATGAAGCTAGGTGGATGGCTGCGTTCGCGTTGGTGGCACTCATGGAAGTGCCTGAACAATACCAGACCATCAAGCGACTGGGTTTGCTGCAGAACTGCCCCTCCAATCCACCACCACATGTTACGGTTCATGACCCGCCAACGTAGCCAGATGCATCCATAGCGCAATTCAAACAGGTTTCTACTAGCGCTCAACATTTGGCATCGTATTTTTAGTTGGTAGCCCCCAGATGAGGTTGTATCCAAGATTGGTGCATTTCGACTGTGACAGCCTCGAGCGAGTACGCAGACTGTGGAGAAGTGAATCAAAGTATACAAGGATCCATTTCAGAGCACTGGCATCGGGATAACTTGTACATCTTACCTTCGCGGCTGGCGCTGATTGTGTCAGCACATAAAACAACGTTTACGAGTCCGACATCGAATCCAAATATATATATCTCTCTGATTGTTATATAGTTATAGAATTGTCGCATTCGAAGCGCCCCAGTATTCCGAAAGGATCCATCTCTCCT
>JAUMHD010001364.1:0-18339 GCA_032359135.1 Ulvella scutata
TGCAAGTAACCCTCAGCAGAGGGGCCCAACTTCCCAAAAGTAGACATAACCAAAGGAACCATAGTGGCTCCGTTCAATACATGCTTCCTACTCTTCGCTCTCTCGGCATCACGAAACAACACTGACTCACACTTGCCCAGGTAGGTACGACAAGTAGGATCAACAATGCTGACATCACAGCCAACAGTGCCTGTCGTATCAAATTGGGTCGTGTGCCTTTCGTGTGAAGCGGTGGATGTCTTTTATTCACTGCTTTCGGCTGTTTGGTTTCACTATCTAGATATACTTTACACACTATCTAGATATATATTGCCGGTTTGTAATGGCTGGGACATGCATGTGCTTCTGCCGTTCAGCTATATTTCCAGGAGATACCTGACAGATTGAATCAACAGGATAACGCTGTCGTGCACGGCTGTCCATAGTCTGCAGTTGCCTGGTTTCGTGGTGGAGGGACATTTCCATAACGGGGATCTCAACCTCCCTCTGACCGAATAAAGCAGTTACGTGAGTGTCAGAAGGCGGCTGAGTTTCCTATGCCACACTTCGCGGCTTCATCTCGCAGGCAAAAGTGTCGCTGTGGTCGATCGTGTGTTCAGCGTGCACACTGACAAGCGACACGAGGTTATGTCTTTCACAGCGTGGACGATCTGTCATCGAAAGTATCTGGGAAGCCACTCAAGTCAAGAAACAAGGTCGGGGAGACGGCTGCGGATCGTGTCTGCTCCGCCAACCATGGCTGGAATTCTCGAAGGTGTGAACTGCTTGCGTGCATGATTACGTGTCAGCCTGCGCCAGCAAGGAACTCGTGTGATCACACCGAATGTCTGGTTTCAGGTCTGTGCCGTGGCGACATGTTGGGTACCATGTACAGTCTAGCAGCCTACAGAACGGCACAGGACCCCAAGAACGGTACCATCGGCGTTGTTCCCATACGCTACGTGTCAGAGTGGACCGACATCCAACGCGAAGCGTTGCAAGGTCTGTCTGCCGCGGATCAGCAGCGAATCCGTGATGAAGTGGCAACGGGTTTCCTGCCGCTTGAGTTTGAGGAGGTGTCCATGTACGGCAGTGCGTCGAATTTTAGTGACCTCGAGGTATGCTGCTGCTAACGGCTTTCTGAAGCAGCTGCTGGTGTGTGGCGCATCTGTGTGCAAGTTGGTCGTACCCAGGGTGCTTGCTGTGCTGAACTGATGGGCTCCGTAAGTCGATGGCCCATGCGACTGACGGAGCCGATCAATTCTCAAGCATGCATACTAGTTCAGATGCAAACGTGTATGCCAGGGTTGTATCGTGCAGCGGGCTGTGAACCCAATGCTCAGTTTTTTTCCAGCGACACATTGGCAATCTGTCCTCGTTGGCCACACCTGAGAGGTAAAAACACAACAAATGTGTGTACTAGTGATAAGAGGGCTATTGTTGGAGGTAATCTGAGTCGTAATCGTTGCTACAGGAGCAATTCCTTGACTGCTATAATATTGCCAGAAAGGGTAGAAAGGTAACAACACCTGAGCTGGGACTAGTAGCCACAAACCACGGGCAAGGTGTTTGTATGTTTTTGCAAGTTCTTTGCAGTGCATATTCAAGGTTTGCAGGAAAAGGGAGGGGGGTCCTGAGAGGTGACGACGACCGGAGCCCGGTGCAGCGCAGGCAAGCTGCTCACGGTGGTGTTAAGCTTCAAAAAACCGTGAAAAGTTCAGAGGCAGACTACCTGATACATGCGCAGAAGCTGTGCGTCGCCTTTTCTCAATGCGTGGTTGCAAGTGAGGGATGGAGATGCAAGGCAGGACCATGAGAATGTCCCCAAGCCCTGAAATGTCCAAACTTTGCCTGTTTCACCTTTTGCTTCAGCAACCATTGTATCCCTTCTTTCACCTTGCTTTGGTGCAGGAGCAGCGATTGTGAATTGAACAAGATTCTGCTTGTCGCAACTGGGGAGCGCAAGTTGCCTGGTACCATGGCCATTGGCCAAGGCACCACAAACCTTGTGCGGGGGCTGTCAAGCACCGGTGAACCGGTCAGTATGACAGTCCGCCAGCAACACCAGTATGCATGCAACGACACGAGGCGAAGATTCGCCACGGAGACAATGCTGAAAGCAGCAGCTACAACTAAGGACATGCCGTTTGAAGACAAGAGCTCAGAGGAACTGGTTTCTGAATGGTTAGCGAGACCTGCTGTTTATCAGGTGCAAGTCCCCGCCATGTTCACTTGACTTTTGACATAGCTAGGTCTTCTGAAGGGACGTCACAAGTTTTCCATAACCTCGTGTCGCTCTTCATCGGGTTTCAGCAGGTTTGCTTGCAGTGCCCTGGGAACTGGAGCCGTGCCGTTGGAGCAACAGGACACCGCATGTGACAGAATCTTTTTTCTGCATGGCAACTGCATGCAGGATTGTGAACTTGTGGCATGAAGCGCAGGCATTGTGTGAAGCCATCGTCGGTGACTGCAGCGTCGCCATTCTGGATGACATGGAGGAGTTCATGTTCTTCCATCTCACTCCAGTTCTTGATCCGAGCGGAACCAAGGTGGTGACATTTGATGTCGAGTATTATTTTGTGTACACATGTTTCGCTGAGCCAGGGCGCGCGACCGCGTTCCAAGTCATGTTTGCCCTCATCAAGCGCGGCGCAACGTTGCGGCGCTGGGACATCAAGAAGATGAGACGCGCGTGTGACCCCGGCTGCCCCCTGTCATTAGCGGACATCAATTCATTGGCGGACCAGAAAGCCAGCGAAACTGGAGGCGCCCCAAGTGTGAGCGTTCCACAGACACAGCTGAACGCTGAAGCCCTTGGTGAGGAGGTGCGCTGCATATGTTGGCAACCCTCCCCTCACATGTGCCACTGCGACTGCTGCAGTTTGCTCAATGCTTTGCATCGTGACCACCACTGTTGTGTCGGGCAGCAATAACGAATTGCAACACAGCCTGAGTGTGCATATGAACGCTTGTCTAGCCGTAGCACACTCATGATTCTGCATGCATGCACCTGGAACTTTGAGTTTTTGTACGTCAATCTGTCTCCCTACAACTGCAGATCGCAGCTGGTCTGCACGGCACTGTGCACAAGCTGCTCCTAGACACGTTCACAACGCGAGATGGCAGGGTTCTGGACGCCTCTGACTGCTTGGTGAAGGTGGCCACGAGTGCAAGCATGACATCTGCAATCGAATGGGAGGCTCGTGTATACATGCACTGCCACCGGTACCTTGATATCACCGGCACAACGGGTGTCGTGCCTGAGATGTACGGCCAGGGCACCCTGGAGGATGGCAGACCCTACATCGTTCTGCAGCGGCTGCGGGGCGTGCCTGTGTGGGAGATAAAAGCAAACGAGGTTGATGCTGTGGGGCAAGCGCTGGAGGAGGCTGTGCGCAGGCTGCAGCAGCAGGCATTTGTTATCCACTCAGACCTTGCGTAGCGCAACGTGGTGTGCTTGCGGCCAGGCCCAGCCTATGGATATCGTCCCAAGGTATGCGCATGCCCACCTGCTATTCATTGGCTTGCACCTGCTGCACCGTTATTGCTGGTGTTCAGCCAGGCAGGTCATGCTGGGATTGTCTGGCCAGCATGCAGCGCTTTCCTGCTGGCACAGGTGAAGTTTAGCGTCTGACTGCTGCACAGGGGATGCTGCTGGATCTTGCGGAGGCATACATCGTCAGTGGTGAAAAGGACAGTGAAGAGGAGGCGGTTCAAAAGTGGGAATCAAGTCTTGACAAAGTGACACTCATGAAGAATGAGTAACGTGGCCTCTGCCAACGAGAGGAGGCTGCATCTTCTGTTGAACAAATCCAGTCTACTGTAACCACTGGGCATCTGAGCTCAGATTTCCAGGGGTTACAGTAGGCTGGCTATGTTCAACACACTAGCATAGTGAAACGCGTCACCTGATTTAGCCATGTGCCCCTGATTTAAGTCTGTTCCACCTTGCTGGGGGCGCTGAGGGCAAAGCCCTTCCTGGGCAACACCCAGGCACCTTGCGGACTGAAAACATCATCCTGTAAATCTGTCTGCTTCAAGGCCATGTTTCGGTGTAGACCTTGTCACGGCGCCATTTGTAGGAATGTAAGTATCTGTGTCACTTGTCCTTTCTATCTCAAAAGCTCTGGAAAATTCAGGGCCACGTGCACACAACATCTTGTCAAAATAGCATCGACGCCTGCTGTAGACACTTGCGGCAATCAGTTGTAAGGACAGACGTTGCACAGGTGCAGCGGGGGGCGCAGGGGGTGCAAGCCTCACTTTTTGTTGTCGCTGTCGGTGCAAGTTGCATATGCACGGCCAGAGGATCCAGCACGGTGCTTAGCGTATGGCTGAGGCTAACAGCAACAAATGTGCACACGCCGGGGAAAGGGAGGTGGGTATGGGCCACTGAGGCAGCAGCGAAAGGGAGGGGTTGAACCCGAGAGGGCAAGATCCATGGGAGCTGGAGGCAACGCGATGCAGGGGGTGCAGCAGTGGGCGCCGGTTGAAAAGGGGTGGATGGTACAGGCTACATCAACATTGCTGGGAGGGGGAAGGTTTGGTAGGGGGGTGCGCAACTGGAAGCGGCGATGTCCCCCTTCCAGTTGGTCAGGGGCACATGGATGAGTGGATAAGCGTACCGTGTGGGACTGTACAGTATATATGCGGGACATTAGATTAACGTCTCATAAGAACGCTTTAATGACAGGTGAAAAAATCGGAGATGACAATATTCTGCACAGCGCAGATTGACGCCTAATTATGCAAACAAACAAATCTTCAATCACACCAGACTCTTTCAAACCGGAATGGTAGTGGAGAGGCATGAACGCAAATAGCCAAGAGCAACTAACACGAAACATCCGCCACTTCACTCGAATGGCACAACAGCACAATCACGAAAGTCTTTCCGAGCACTCCTAGCCAAACTGCGATAGTAATGACGAAACACAATGCCACGACCACGAGCCAGGGCACAACTCAGATAGTGTCAACTGATTCGCAACCACTGTCCACGATCTACAACACCAGTGGAACAAACAACAGTAGCAAGGTTCTGCAAGTAACCTTCACCAGAGGGGCCTAACTTCCCAAAAGTAGACATAACCAAAGGAACCATAGTGGCTCCGTTCAAGACATGCTTCCTACTCTTCGCTCTCTCGGCGTCACGAAACAACACTGACTCATGCTTGCCCAGGTAGGAAGTACAAGTTGGATCAACAATGCTGACATCACAGCCTGTAGTATCAAGCACATGGTTCTGTGCTGCTGCATGGTTCTGTGCTGCCTCTGTGGTGTGCGCTGTGTGTGTTTACATCGAAAGGGGTGCGGCTTGCAAGCTCGAAAGGTGCACCACCGAAAGGTGCTTCAGTACTGCGCCACTGATTATGCGAGGTTTGCCACCACATAGCATCTGACACCAGTGTGCGATGTGTGTTTGCTGGTTGCAGTCTCTGGTGATGGAATGTGTCCCATGCGCATAGGCATGTGCTCTGTGCCAAGCCCGCCATGGCGGGCCAGGACTCAAAACAGATAAAAATGTTACAAACCGGAAAGGTAGTGAATTGGCATGAACCCAAATAGCCGGAAAAACAGATACCACTATCAATGCAAGTAAAAGGTACATCGATAGTAGATACCACTATCAATGCAAGTGCAATTGAGTTACATGTGCCACTTATGACACCCAACAGTGCATGATCAGTGCTATGGATACTCTGATCAGACGTGATGCCTCAGAGCAGATAGCAGCATTGCCGGATTGGAGGACAGACTTACACGCACTAGTACTGGAATCAGACATTGGACCGGCACCTCTTTCGTTGTGTGAAAACACACTGGACTGGCACTGGATTATTACTCTACCAAGATTACACCATGTGGTGTGGAACTGAATATGCAGTCATCTAAACTCCCCACAAAGTCCTTAATACAATATCAAGGCCACAATGACGACAATACTATGGTGTTGTGAAATATCATGTGATTGCTGCTTATCACCAACACAGCCAGATGCCAGACGGGATATCTGAATGGACAGCTGTACAACGCCAGCAACAGAAGCGCACACACATCTGAGAGATGATCTACACTCGCTGCTGCACAGCTTCGCTACCTTGCGAACACGATTGCTGAGGCAGAACTGCAGTCTTCCTTCAGCCTATGATCTCGGTCCTCCCATTGATCCTACATGTGGAGCCCCGCCAAAGCCCTGCAGGGGGTCAAAGAAATCCTGCTTGGGCATCATAGGCATGTGTGACTGCCCCCTCATGGCCGGCATCTGATTGCCGCGAAAAGGCGCCATCCCTGGCATTTGCTCCGACTGTGTGAGACAGTATCGGCCACCAGGACGACATTCTTTCATATATGTCGAATGCTCATCATTGCTGATCTTCAGGAGCTTCCGCGTGCTTGTGAGGAGTGCTTCTGTCTCCCAGTCGAAAGGTTGTGCGCATACGACACGAAGCAGCCGTATGTATGCTTCCTGTTGCATAGTGCGGACTCGCTGCTCGACAGTCGCCATGATCAGAAATTTTGATCTGCCAGGGACGGCCTCTAGTCTTCGTCCTGGGATGTAGCACGTCTCGCTGGGGGCAGCTGACACAGAGGCCCTCCTCGCCCTGGCCTGTGCAGGAGCCGAACACGGGCCTAGGTCACAAGATCCACAATTCCTGGTCGGCACAGAGAGAAGGATAACGATGCAGGTGATACAAACCAACAAGGGGCAGTTCTGTGCTGCAAGCAACGAGCAGTGTAACGCATTGTCGTCTTGATTTTCAACAGCGTCGCGATGCTCGATATTATGGCGCTCAGAGCCAGTTACTATTAATGTGACAGTGCAACATGTTGCAACAGGGGGTAACTCAGTTTGTTATCTCGTGCGATTGTCATGGGGAACACATGTAAAGATGGCTGATCAGATATCCCAAAAACCTGCGAAATTGGACGATCCACATGTAGCTCTGTGGCCGCTCTTTTGCAGCGCTCTTGTTCGCAAGTTTCGAGCATTGTCAAGTCACACGATTTCGGTAGGGATACTTGTCACCCTTCAAGAGGGCGAATTTTCTCCTTGATGTGGTCTTCTTTGTGGTCTCAGTCAGAAATGCACATGCCTGACTTGCACATGCTCCATGGTCGCTAACGTATGCTTTGTAAGTAACTACGTCCAGAATCTTCCCATGTTGCGCACATACTTGGCCGTGCTGGTGATCTACGAGCTACGTGCCATTGCGCCCATCACCGGTCCCCTCTCTTCTCGCGCGTATGGCGGGAGAGCACAGGTGTGCTGTTGACAGTTGATATGTCCCGCACGTAGTTTTTACCGCAGGGTGATCCACTTGGTGTGTCTGGGCACACGTGGTCTACGTGTCGTCTTGGCCTCATCTACCAGCCTCACTTGGATGCGTGAATATTGAAAAGGAGGCGGTGTGAGGAAGTGCTTATACTTTTTGCATCAACTTATGTGGACCCACGGGTAAGCGAAGACATCAGCAAGTTAGTGGAGCTTGACACATCCGAGAAGCTCAGACACATCCGAGACGCTCAGACACATCCGAGAAGCTCAGCCAGTTGTACTGCACGAGGAATCAATTGAAGGGAGAGTTTACTAACTTGAACGAGAAGTTGCTTCATGCACCCAGGAGTTATTACTCCTGGGTGTAATAACTTTTAGTTGTGAAGGGAACAGTAACTCGACCTTGCCTGTGCAAGGGATTCGAGCTCTCATCCGGTCGATGATGGCGTCAGGTTGAATACTGCCATCTCAAGAGCTCGAAAGCTGCAGATTCAACATAGACAGGGTGGAAAAATCACTGCACTCCTCACTTGGATACCTCCCTGGAACAGACACGTTGCAGGTACAGGTATGTAACTGGCACTGCTGAGCAGCTGTTTCAGCGGGCCACGTCTAGATCATGGATGTCGAACACACACCAGGGCCCTGCAGGGTCATGGTTGAGCATCATGCAGCGCTTGCGAGAGTGTTGAAACACTGGAGTTTCACACTGAAAGGGAAGTAGATGCGCCATCAAGTCTGCCATGTCTCCCCGTTGCGATGCCGGTTGCATGTAGGTAGTTGGCCGTATCTCTGTGGCTCTGAAGCTTTGTTGGGACTGTTCAGGATTCGTGTGCGTGATGTCGCGTGGTGGGCAAAACTTGCACCGATAGTGGTGCATTAGTAATGCAGCACGTGCTTTGGTAATGCAGCATTACCACAGCACGTGGTAGGTGTAGCTTGTAGTCACAGTTCTCGACGTTATTGCTGCATTTCAGATGCTCCTTGTGCTTGTCACCAGCTCCACAGTCGATGTGTAACACCTATTTCAATGCGTACATCCAGCAATGCAGCTCATTACACGTCTGAGGAGTCACTTCAAGAGTGTACACTCTGTGTTGATGTACTGCTGTAAACTGTGCACCTCAATTGATGTTACATCTACAGTGAGCTGCGCCAGTGAGACTTACATCGACAGTGGATCAGTACGAAAGCACAAAGAGCCCCACTGAAGTGCGTCTGAAGTGTCCACACACCGAATCCTGTCGACACAGTTTCTGCAACAGAACACGTCTTTCTGCAGCAATATCCATGCACCCTGCACACCCCCCCCACGACAAGAACACATACAAGCCTACCTACATACATGACATGCACCAAGCCGGAAAAATCTGGCTGCATGCTACTGGAGAGTGTTTTCTCGAGTGATCTGCTGTTCTCCTGTGAAAGGCTCAAGGAGGAACTTGAGGCTGAAGAGTACTATTGAATGATCACCAGTCCTCGCTGAGAACCTTCATGCGGCAGTACAGGGAGTACTCTCCAGTGTTGGCGATATGGCGGAAGGGGTCATCCTTGCAGCCATTCTGCAGCACCAAGACATATCTCAGAGTTGTTGCTGTGTGAAAGAGCTGCTTCTGGTCCATGGTATTGGCTTCTTGTATGTTTTTACTGCCTTACAGTTCGTACAATCCATGTGCAAGAAGCGTGGGGTGTGTGCAGCTTACATCAGGGATATAGCTAAGGAGTACAGTAGAGTTACGTTAACTCATGCCCCTATTTGCACCAAACAATCGGTCGGGGTAGGACGAGAACGAGTTAACGCATCGCATTTTGGCTTGATCTTGCTGTTGTGTACAGCAAGTTCTCGTGCGAGTTAGGATGAGTACGAGTTAACATGGTACGAGCTATCGTGACTGCACCGTATGCAAGGGAAGGGGGAAAGACTAGTTATGTCATGCTTGCAAGTACTATTAGGTTCTTGTCTATTCATTGCTTTCCGGTTTTAAAGAGCAACAGTTTCCTGCCTCTATACTCTCCAGTGGCCTTGTTGGTGTGCAACAGGGGAGAGCGCTGATTCAACTATTTATTTTCCAGTTGTCTTGACAGGGGAGAGCGTGTTGGTGTGCAACAGGGGAGAGCGCTGATTCGACTATTTATTTTCCAGTTGCCTTGACAGGGGAGAGCGTGTTGGTGTGCAACAGGGGAGAGCGCTGACTTGACTGTTTCTTATCCAGTTGCCTTGACAGGGGAAAGCGCTCACCTCAAGGAACTCATTCAGGGCAGCTGAGCAGCCCGGCACAAACCAGTCATGGACCTCTGCTGCAATGCAACGCATTTCGCACAGTACTGGCCACGAGTCCTTGTCTGGGAAGATCTCTTTCTCGTAGCCTTCGATGTCGATCTTCATGAAGTCGATCTTTCCGCTCTTGGACAGCTTCTGCATGTGCAATGCTGCTGCTGAGGCCTGGGTATGCAAACGTGAACTGATGCCTTTGAACATGGCGCGCATTTTCACCAGCCTCGCTGTCACGAATCCGAATGGCATGAGTAGGCGAGAGCCGTCGTTGTTAAAGGGAAAATAGTTTCTGGCACAATATCGCTGTGTCCACGGAGAGAGAACACAAAGAAGACATCTCGGTTACAAATAGGAAAGGCAGTATGTACAGAAAGAACACATGGTTTCGAACAAACAATTTCCGACACATTGTTTCTGGGGCGCATTATCTGTATCAACAGCACAGAGATTGCTTCCCAGAAACAATGTGTCAGAAACTTTTTTGTTCGAAACCATGTGTTCTTTCTGTATATATTCCACAGCGCAGACGTGCTGTGTTTGTGGGAGGTAGGTTGTGCCGCATACAGTGCCAATGGCAGTGGCAGAATGATGCGATAGTGCTAGCTGGCGCTGTGCTGCTGGACTCTTCTCCTGATGCTTGTACCTGCTGGATCCTGTTCTTGAAGCTTGTTCAGCAAAAACGCAAGACTGATACTACGAAGCACAATGTGGTGGCAGAGATTCTAGGCAGTGTTATCCGACAGTTTGATGAAAAGTTCTGGAAGGGAGAGTATCGTTGTTTTTGTAACATACCTTGACATCTGCCAGGGACTTTGTAGGCACCTTGTGGACAGTCATGCCGTCCCTCAGTTCTTCATCTGGAAGCACTCGGAAGCCCCAGTACTGGTCCTCTTGCCCGACAAAGTTCACTGATCCGCCAGCGAGGTGCTGGGGAGCCAGGGCGGCGCCCACGACTGTCACTCCCTCTCCCAGCCTTGCGACGTTCTCCTCTAGGATCTGCAAGCTAGTGACAGCGTCACAGCCGCAAGCTGGTCATACTTAAATGAGACTGACGATGTGAGATTCGCGAGGATGTAGTGGCGCTCTGCTCACTGTGGTGCCCTGCTCAACTGTCGGGTGCTGCTGCGCACAGCCTCAGCCACTGAGGTGCCCTGCTCACTGTGGTGCCGCCATAAAGTAGACATATGATGATATGTTCCCCCATAAATTACACGCACGATACGTCACTGGCATGATGACATGTAACTAGCAGCAATGTACCAATGCGTTCGAGGGGCAGGGGGGAGGAGGGGGAGGGTGCACGCACCTCGAGCGTAGAGGGGTTGGCCTCAACGGACAGCACCTCGCCGTTGAAGTTGATGAGCTGCGAGAACAGAATGCTGGCGAGGCCGATGTTGGCTCCGACATCTACCACTGTGGTGGGCCGGTTCTTTGGCAGCCACGGGCCCAACAGGGACACAAACTGGAAATGAGGCTCGCAGAAGAACTGCATGCATGCAAACATTTTTCCGGACCGCGCTGTAGCCGCTCACGGGATTGTTTGCGGGTGGGGTGGCATCTAATACAAGTGCCTGTCTAGGGTTTTCTACTCGACACAGGGTTTGGAGGTGTGTTGTCAAGGGTTTGGAGAGGACAGCGAACCTGCTTCATTACCAAAGCATCGGTGCTGCCCACACGCAGCCGCACAGGGTACCCATCCTTGAAGAACTCGGCCTTGGGAACGGAGGAGAAGTAGCTGGGGGGGTAGAGGCCACCTTGCTGCACGGTGACTGATGGGGGGTCGGTGGCGGTGCCCTGCATGCATGCACGTGTGCATTGTGCAGTCACGCAACGACTCGCAAGTGCATGTGATGCGAATCTTTACGCAAACTTTATCATCATGGGCTCTGATGAATAAAACGTCTTGGTCATGGTTCAATGTTTAGCGGGTCCCAATACGTATTGCTGTTGCGGTAGGTTATCGAATTGCATTAGAGTGTACCAGGAGGAAATCCGACTCTGAGATTGACAAGTCAACATGGTGATTTTTGCTTCCGTTTGTATGTGCTTCGGCTGCTTTGTTTGGAGCAGTATTGCATGGTCATACTTGCAATCTTCTGCATGATTGCAAGTTCTGACATTGCTAGTTCTGCTGCTTCTTTACACCTTATTTCTGGTCCTGTCAATTTACTCTCCTTACTTGTATGTTGAGACCTTACAAGTAATTTGAAAGGTGGAAAAACTATCTTGAGATGTGATACGCACCGTCAGAGTCTCGCAGTAAATTCGCTGGCCATCATCGTCCTCAAGCGTCAAATGCGTGAGAGCGCGGCCTAAGATCTGGCCCATTTGCGTCGCCCACACTCTTGAGTCATCAAAGCAACCTGCACTTTCGCATGGCTATTTCGTTCTTCCCAATGAGCATACTTGCCATATCTGGAGGTATATTTACTATTTGAGACTTCCTGCAGCTCTTTATACCTCCATGCATGCAGTTGTAATACGTATACGAGGGATCCTGGGGTAATGCCAGAGGTCAGCCGTAGGAGGCTCTGGAACTCATACACCACGATATCTGAGTCACCATTTTTTCTGCTACGCCAACTTGTACTTGGCTTTTCGACTTCATGTTTGCTTCTGTATATTTGTGTGCTTGCCAACAAAATGTCTTTTCAGATTAGGTAACGACTCAGTAGGCCTGGCTCGAGAGAGAACTGGATGCACGCAACAGTACGAGCTTTCGTACTGTTTCGTGCTCATACGATGTACTCACTCAACAGAGTCATCTGATGGTTTGGTGCACTTGGGGTACAAATAAACGTGGCCGTACTGTGCAACAAATTTCCATAGTACCGCTAGTTCTCACACATTTAAATGGGGAACGTGGAGAGCAAACACAACTGACGTGGGAGTTCATGTTCCGCATGCTAGGTAAGCAGTATGCGTGTGTGGACCAAAGGCCATGCACCCTGTTCCTGTACCTACTGGAGATTCTCTCACTTGCTGATTAAGAAGGAAGGCATGTCAATGCACATGTGCAGGAACCGAAAACGAGTTGTTGCGTCTTGCAGCAGGAAATTGGTCTAAACGTACATGAATCAGCAGAATAGTGGTGCACGTATTCCTAAATCAACTGTTAGAAAGGGTTTGCAAAGTTACTGTTTGGTATTCAACAGGTACAAGCTGACAAGGCAGGAAGTATGCAAGAGGCCCAGTAGCAGTTTGAACGAAGAACACGACAAGCAGTTTGAACGAAGAACAGGTTGAGAATGAGCAGTAGATGCATCTTGAGCATGCAGAGGCAGATCACCTTCGCCAGGTGCAATGGTATTGGCACATTCAGGACGGCTTGCGGCACTGCGGGATAAGGGTGCTCCATCTGCAAACAAGCTGATGGTTAGCACTTGTTCCAATTATAATTAGACAAGGGAAGCAAAAGATATTCCTCTTGAAGGTTCTCTTGCAATGTATGATAATCTCACAGTGCATGGAATAGCAGTTTTCCCCGATGGGCATCTCAGGTGTCCATTGGCCATGGTTCAAGTATGTTACAGCAACCCTCCATCTCGTCACACCTGCCAAATGCGACCGAAATATAGTGTACAAGTGCTACAGAGGAACCAGAGCAACATCTATATCGAAAGTAAGCAGATCTGGCTCCAGTGGTGTGTGGTATGAAAATGTTGAGATCACAAGACACAGGCTGGCATGAATCGCACGTGGTCCCCACAATTTGCGTCCGACGGAGCCAAGTCCGTCGTTTACTGGTCTGTCCAGGTATAATATCACACAGAGCACCGCTAGGACAGCAGTAACGATCAGAAGCACAAAGTTGGGCCTTGGAGAGTTGGCGATGTCTTGAAGACCCTTGGGAGTCATCTTGTATGCTTATAGCTGCTGAAATTCGTTGTTATATCAGCTGGTACCTGCGTGTACTCCTGTTGAGAGCACTTTACAGGGTGGACGTGGTGTCTTCTATTGAGTAGGAGTTCTGTCTGTTACTGACTAGCCCTTGCTCTTAAAGCAGCTGTACCTCAACTGCGCTTCACAAAGTGCACTATGTGTATTTCTTGGAGTTGTTTCACGCTATCTAGGGCACCGTACTTGATATCGGACCACTCAGACTGGCGCCTCCGTTCAAGACTAGAGTGAAACAGCAGCACCCCACCGTCCCGAAAAGTATGAACGTAAAAACATTCCAACTCCTATCCTGCACAATCATGTTTCTTTGATGTGGATGCAATTGGCGCAGCTACCGACAAAGCTTTGAAATCGGCGTGACGCACTGAACAAGGGCAACAGAGTCACAGCTTCTCTCCTGCTTGGGCGCGTAAACTGAAAGCTACGCAGCTTCTCCTGTGCTCAGGTACTGGAAAATCTTGATCAGGTGCCTCAGGCGCGCAGGAAGTGGTGCCGCCAAGAGGTGTGCACAGGACACAGGATGAGTGTGCGGTGATCAGTTACTGGGGCACTACAGGCGACGTACTATGCACGGAAACACTCCATACATACCGCTTTATCGCAGGCAGTTAGACAGAAGCAGTGTTCTCCAATCAGCGCTTGCTTGCCATGATAAAACTGTGAACTCGTAACGAAGCAGCCCAAATCGCTCAAAACTGGCATCCCAGGGATATGCACGCCAAAGGCGAGTGATCAGACCTGACTCGTACCGTAACCTACGTTATATTTCATGTTTGATGCCGCTGCACTCGTTCTGTGGCCGTCTACTAGTTGTAACCAGACCCGGCATTGCAATCTGCACTGCCGCTGGGTTGATGTGCTCCAAGTAAGGTATATCAACACGTATCTCGAATAAGGGATATTTGTCCCAATTCCTTACTGCTCGCCATGCGAGTGTAACGTCCAGCGGTCAGTGCGCTGATAAATTCCATGAACATACTCCCTTCCCTATTCGTGCAGTGAACAAGTAATGAGTGTTTGAGTACATAGGAAGCAATCAGTTATAGAACAGTGATATTCTCGAGGGTTCGTTGAGGGTCTGGACTGCGCAAACACACAGAGATCAGCTGTACGCACACCAACCTTATCCTGTGCAGTTTAATGCTCTCGCTGCTTGTCCCCTGGTGCTTATGAAAGCTACCTGGCTTATGACTTCAAGTTTTCGATGCTCAGTCAAGGGCGCTGCTCATGTGTGCGCAAGCCTGCTTCCTGCTGAAGCTGGGAACGGTCAGAAGCAGCACAGAGCTCACTTATCTCAAACGCTGAAGGCGGCTTGTATGACAGTGTTTCCCCATATCAAGTGCCCTGCCACGCATGTGTTACGCAGTAAAAGGCACAGACATTCCTCCTCTCAGATACCTGTCCAATACACACACTGCACACTTCGCCATGACTCGTGGTGAAGGAATCAAAGTACCTTCCTTCTCCCAATCTATCTTGCATACACTCTCTAGCCTAGATGCTGCACAACCATCCCGGCCCAAGAGGCAAGTGCATCTTCGATTAGGAACCACAGTTGCATGCTGCAAATAAACAAGTGACACACAGGTAATAAATGTACAGGTTTGCTGGTACATGAGCCATTCTATGGAGTTGCCTGTAACTTTACACTGTCATGAATGTACAGGTTCACACAGTCATCTGTCCATTTATCCCTCACTGGCCACCTGTCCTATGTTTCTTGGTCTTGGGATTGACCTTAAACTCAGCCGCGGGCCCGTGAGCGTGAAAGTGCTTCTTACTACGAGGTCCCGGGTTCGAACCCCGGTCCGGCCAGAGCCACCTCTCGTCTTTTTTTCGAGCGTCTGAGCCGGGTGCGTAAAGGGTCTCTGGTGGTTTCCCCTTTAACGAATTGCATGATTTCCGCCACTGTGGCGCTGAGGCCGAAGCTCAAACTGAGGATGGCGTAGTCCCCGAATAATTTATTTTTTAATTTATTCACCAGAACCTTCAAGTTTTGCATTGCCCAAAACAGATGCTAGCCAGGAAGGCCAGCCCGGTCCGCCGCAGTGTTCCGGGCTGCCAATGCAAAGCACGGGTGGTTGTGAGGCTATTGAAGCAAGTGAGACATACGAGTTGGTATTGTCTGCAGCTTTCTTTGCAGTGCTACCAGCACACTTGCTACAAAGTCTGCTATGACTATGCGCCATCTGAAGGCATGGCATGTGAGCATGCCCTGCCCAGTTCCTTGGGGAGTGGCTATGAAAGGAGCGTGCAGGGATTCTAGAGCATGGGGTGGGAAGAGGAAGCCGAAAGTGTGGACCCCCCTCCCCCTATTGCACCCCCTCAATCCCCACCTGAGGGGGGGCAGGGGGGGGGGGTCAGGCCCTGACCGGCAGGACATAGCAGTTCACTCGACCCAAACGCAACAGCAAAAGCGTCGTCACGAGGCACAACTAGGTCAACTAGCCTGGTATTCGATAGGACATTGGACCCGTAGAATCAACATTTCTCCCCATTTACTCCGGGTTGCTCTTTCGTAAACACTCCCCCCCAACCGGATCTACACGGGTTAGGAGAGTTGGTCGTGTACAGGCTTGCAACAGAGTGTGTCAAGTTACAGGCTTAACTCCATAGCATGGCTCATGTACCAGCGAAATCATGCCAACTTGCGACAGATTGGCAAAGCAGGCCCTTGCAACAGACTTGCAAGAGACTTACTACAGAGGGGCAAAAGCAGCAATTGCCGAAGCTAATAGAGTGATGACATTTGCAGTGGCACTAGCACATAGGGCACCAGGGGATCCAGACACCGAGCCAACAACTGTCGCATCAACGGCGGAAGAGTCTTCGCCTGAGAGGGGCGGCACCGAAGCTTCGGCTGTGGACCGCGGGACCTCGCCCACCTCACCTTCTTCGCCCACCTCACCTTCTTCGCCCACCTCACCCACCTCGCCCACCTTGTCTTCCTCACCCACCTCGACTTCCTCGCCCACCTCGTCTTCCTCACCCACCTCGACTTCCTCGCCCACCTCGTCTTCTTCGTCCACCTCGCCCACCTCGTCTTCTTCGTCCACCTCGCCCACCTCACTAACCTCACCCACCTCGCCCACCTCGCCCACCTCTTCCACAGGCCCCGGTGCCATTGCAATGGTATCTGTATCATCTTCCCTAATCGCCCGGTCTGATGCTGTGGCTACAGGTGCGCCGGCGTCCGTCGCAGTGGCCACAGGTGCGGCCGCGTCACCTGTAGCCACGCTGCTGCTGCACTTGAGGGACAGTGTCGCTGTTGCGTCGTCAGTAGCGTCGCCGGGGAGCATGCATGCGTCTTTCAGAGCCTTCAGGTAGCAGTTTTTCCCACTGTCTGCGTTGATGGAGGAATAGTACGACGCGGCATTGCAAGAGGGCTCTGCTGAGCAGTGAGCCTCACAGGCACCCACGTTATTAACTAGATACCCTGCGTGCTTGCCAGGGTTTATGTCCTGCAGCACAGATCATGTGAACGAAACATGCATGGGCTAGAGCACGCCTTCTTCGGCGTCTGGAAAGAGCGACACGCACCAATTCAGAGACACCGACATGGATGCATGAACTCATAGCACCCCCTAATAGAGAGACACTAATACAGGTCTTGGGATTGACCTTGAACTCAGCCGCGGGCACGTGAGCGTTAAAGTGCTTTTACCACGAGGTCCCGGGTTCGAACCCTGGTCCGGCCAGATCTCATTACATGACGTGAGAAGTTTTCTTCGAGCTTCTGAGCAGGGTGCGTCAATGGTCTCTGGTGGTTTCCCCTTTAACGAGTTCCATGAATTCCGCCACTGTGGCGCTGAGGCCGAAGCTCAAAATGAGTTTGGCGTGGTCACCGAATAATTAATTTTTATTTAATACAGTTGCACGTATGGTCGTGGCATTGTGTTTCGTCACTATTATCGCAGTTTGGCTAAGAGTGCTGGGAAAGACTTTCGTGATGGTACTGTTGTGGCATTCGAGTGAAGTGGTGGATGTTTTGTCTTAGTTGATTTTGGCTATTTGGGTTCATGCCTATTTACTACCTTTCCGGTTTGTAAACACTGACAGTTGCACGGATGGCAGTTGAGGTTTTTGAACTTTAGTTGCTTTGGCTATTTGGGTGTAGACCCACTAAGTGTCTTTCCAGTATGTAAAATGGTTTGATGGCAAGTGTTGTTGACAGCACTTCCTTGCCATCTAGTGTTGTCATAACAAGTTTGTTAGATTCGTGCCGCCTTCAGCTTGCACGTGTTGCTGAATGACAACCCCTGACACTTTTGTAGTACGGTAGAGAATCTGGACCGGGCTGGTCCCAATGGTGGCCAGAAGCATAATACTTCCGAAACGACTGTCAGTAACTTTGTGCAACGACAATCGAAAAAGCAAGGGCAGCAATCTGACCTTTTGGGTCCGTCGCCATTAACTTCGTTTCGTTTCACAACCAGTGAACACCAGTGCAAGAGGGTGGATCCTTCAGCTTCAGGGCAGACACCTTGAAAGTAACCCCGAAATTGTAAGAATGTTCTATAAAACGGCCGGTAATTCAATGCTTGCAGCGGCTTCTATAACAGCTCAAGAAACGGCTTAGGTAACGCACAATGCACAATAGAACATAGTGGGGGGAGGTGGGGGGGGGGCAAGGGGAGCACCGTCACAGCGACCTTTGTAGACTTTCCCGTTACAGTTTCGGGAATGTAGTCCTTGCCTTTGTAGCGGGTGTATACACCTTCTGACTTGGCGGGCGGCGGCGGGCCCTCTCCTGACAAGTCACCTGAAGAATGCAAGCCGTTCTGTTCTTTCTGCAAGTCCTCACGTTCCTTCATCTAGTACTATATTTGATTATTGTGAAGTGATGTGGCTTGGCGATTTGTGGTTTGGGGCGCCATGTCGGTAGCAGTGTGTGTTGAACGGTCAT
>JAUMHD010001375.1:0-18302 GCA_032359135.1 Ulvella scutata
AGCAAAGCATTCTTGAGCACAATGTCTCCCTGCGGGCCACCCTTCAGTACAGCGGTGCCCACTCCTAACACAGGGTGATTTTCATTCCCCCCCATGCGCATGAACTTGACAGCAGAATCACAGCGAAAATCTGTGAGATACTTTCGATCAAGAACGACATGATCAGTGCAACATGTGTCGCATAAGACAGTGTCGTGGTGACTGCAAGCATTCGCCGCCGCAGCCACACCCTCACACAAACGCCGCCGTAGGGCGCTCGGGAGGAGACTGATTGGAGGCCCCTTTCCCTTTGCGTTCTTCAAATTTCAACTGTCTGCAATCAGCTTTTTTATGGCCAACCTTTCCGCAGTGGTTGCACTTTCCTTTGAATTTGCGATTGCCATGCGCCGCAAGTGCGGTGCCATCTTTGCCATTGTTCACAGTTAACAACCGGCTGGACTGGCGTACTTCAGACAACAGTGCCTCGAAACCACCATCATCAACTTCTTTCGTGAGACGAGCGCCATTATGCGAGCGAAATGGTTCAGACAGACCCAAGATGAAGTCATCAGCGAACTGGGTTGTACTTCCGCCGACAGATTCGACCCTCGCATAATGGTCGGCAGCGCGATCACAGTAGGCAGTGAAGGATTCCCCACGGGCTTGGCGAAATTCCTTACTTTCACGATTGATTTCGTGTCGACGAATACGTTCGCGACCAAGAAACTCATTCTTCAGAGCCTCCCATGCAGCTTTGGCACTAGAAGCACTCTTTATCACACGAATCAATGCCACAACAGATGTCGACAATATCATGTGCCCTTTACAGTTTGCATCGCCAGATATTTCACCGACAGAGCTTGCGTTGGGCTCCTCAGTGAGCCATCGCACCACGCCCTTCATGCGGACGTACTCTTCGAACTGGGCAGACCAAACATCCCAGTTACTGGACCGGGTAAGCTTCATAAGCTTCGACGAGTTCTCTGCGCTAGTCATACTACTGTTAAACTGAACACTGGTGTGGCCTAGAACCGGACACCGGACCTCTGCAGGGTGAAAGTTACAGACGTACATCCATCACATGGCACAGCAGGAGATTGTTCACTCAGCAAGACATTCGCAACGAACAATGCAGACCCTCGTAATGTTGTGACGTGATACCATTGCAGCATGACCCTGTGCTGTATCATGACCCTGTCACATGAGACATGGCGTGGTCCCACCCCATTGATGCAAACTTTCACAGAGTGTATAGTTACAGGCATAACTCCATAGAATGGCTCATGTACCAGCAAACTTTCACCTAGAGTGGCCTTCCAGAGGTGGGACAGTGACTCGCACGGGTCTGCTTAGGAATCTGCCGTACGCACTGTGCATTACCGGGCCAGTCTTTCAACTCGTAATACAATCTTCAATTGCCTTGGCACGGCCATGTAGACATGTACATTCTGGCCCTCTGAACCATGGCACGTCACAACTTCGAAGTATCTCTCAAATATACCGGAACACTATCGATGTGAGAATCACAGACATAAGCGCAAACCAAATCAAACTTATACTGATTTCTACGCCTCTAGGAATCTCAATTCAATTCAACGGCGCCAGCCCTGTGCACTTCTGGCGGCTTGCTAGTGTGTCCACAAGCTCACATCACATGCCCCAAGCTTGCAACACAATGTGATTCAACGTCGGACACAGTGTGCCCCGTCAGGCACAGTCATGTGTGATGGGGTCCCACACCTCCAGCTATATGTCCCAGAGGTGCAAATATCCCACAAATATCCCATACCAGGACCTGTCCTGCAAATATCTCGCAAATATCCCACAACTGTCCCAGCAAAATCCCAGCTTATATACCAAAGCCGCCTAGCTACATGTCCTACTTTTCACCCTTTTTTCAGCGATCAGAGGCGCCAAACACATCGATATCATGGCGAGCGATGCGCGCCTGCAGCTCCGCATCCCGCCGCCTCATCCGCTCCAACCAGTCCTCGCCACCCACCGCAGGCTTCGCCAGCCTATCTTCCCCACTTTTCCCACTCTTACAACCAGTGCCTTCCCCCCCATCTGCACCTCCTGAACTGCGCTCTCCCACCTTCTGCCCTGCACCCACAACTCCATCATGTCCCAGCACATCCCTCGAAGACAGTAGGCGTACGCCACCTGTAGCCACTGTGGCTATAGGTGCCACATGAGTACAACTGGCCAAGTATATAGAGGGCATGTGAGATTATACAGAGGGCAGTTTAGAAAACGTATACTTTTGTATATGACCCTTTTGGTGAGGATTTTGACCCCCTGTTACTGGCACAACATCCCCAAAAACTTTGATTTGTTAATTGTATGAACATATTCAATGTGGCAAATGCACAATCGTATATTGGCACAGGCCTAGGTATGAGTCTCGGGAGGGGGGGGGAGGTGGGTTGGTTCGCGCGCACCTTCAGGCGCCACGTCAGCACACACCGCATTGTCCTGCTGAACGGAATCATCAGGGGGCCCAGTGCAACCACCACCGACTGGTTTGTTCAGCAGGTCACCTTTCGTGACTGCAGCAACGAGGCATGAGTCATCGATTGTGGGAGGAGGACAGCAGTTGATTGGAGGGCTTTGGGAGCATGAGGAAGCAGGGGTCGCAGGCTCGCCTGGCGAGGAATGGTCGCGGTGGGTGCGGGCAGGCGAGTCGCCGCTGCTGAGGTGGTCCATTGCTGCAGCTCGGGCACCTGAATACATTGCCAATTTCTGTCATGCTTCGTTGGGTGTGGGGCATGTCGGTCGTGGTGGAGTGATCACCCTGTTGCACCCTACTGCTAATAATACTCGTCATTCTCATGGATTGAACTGAGGGCGACCACTTCATCACACGAGCGCCAGTGTTCTGCAGGTAGGTGGCCGTAAACAACACGAAAACAAAGACAACACGCCGGTTGTCTTGGATGTGTTTTCCCACTCCAGATAGAGCAGTGCCGGAAGGTATTCAGAGAATGGAAACGGGCATGCTGTGCTGGCACCAGCATGCATGGGACATGCTCAGCTGCAAACCTTCCTAAGTTCCCGAGCGCCTCGATCGATATGCGGCCGTAGGGTTGCTGAGATCACTTGTGACATTTGTACGTGAACATCAACAGCAGCTACAGCAACGGCAGCAAGAACAACTCTGAGACAAAAGAGGCGCTATGCTGCAAAACCTGCGATGTGGATGGGTACGTCTAGCAGGCCGCTCCCACAAAAAAACAAAATGACATCCCAAGAAACAGAAGAGGCCAAGAAAGCGGCTCCAAGGTCTCTACAAACCGGAAAGGTAGTAAATAGGCATGAACCCAAATAGCGGCTCCAAGGTAGTTTTTGCGAGGTCGAGCTAAGTTGGCATGCGATGATTTGCTGGTACATGAGCCATTCTATGGAGTTATGCCCGTAACCTTACACACACTTCACAAAGAGCATATAACGAGGCATCCTGAAGGTGCGATCACATTGGCTCAGCGGGAGGCAGCATTCAGGAAGCAGAGGAGCTCCAACATGTTAATAAACAGCCGCTACAACAGAGAACAGCGGACAGACACAACAAACTCTGGCATGCCACCTGGGCCCGCGATGATGAATAAGAAGGCTACAGGTCACATGCCAGCACCTGCGTAACCAACTCAGCCCGTCGCAAGCAACCCTACGTAGGTCAAAATGCGTGGTGGCTGACCCTTTTTTCGGTTTTACCTTTTTTTGACCTTTCTTTTCAAATGAAACATTTTAAGCGCCTTTCGAAACATTAAGAGTGAAGAACACACCTGTGCGACTGGAACCACCACCACCACCGCCACTACGGGCAACACCGAGAGGCGCGCTGGGGGAGGCGGCGGCGCGGTCGCGCAGAGCGATGGCATGCAAGAGGCGGTCGTCGTCACACGCGATGCGGCTCTGCAGCTGAAGGTCGCGTGCATGCACCACACTCAGAGTCACCAGCGCCTGCCTCATCGTATCTGAGAGATGGGCCTGCACCGCACTTAGACCCTCAGACCTCCCCCCCACCCAATCTCTCTTCTGCAGTTAGCCTGCTTGCTTACGCTGTACAGTGGAAGCCTACAATGTAGAGTAGCGCCTCGTTTATCCGTCGCTAATTTATCCTCCAACCGCCGTCATCCACGAGAAGAAATGGACCGACCAACTCTCCATGCACTCAAATGATGGGTACTGCACGTGAGCACCAGCAGCAACAGCAGCAATCGGCGCACTTTCACACACAACCTCTGTGAATCTTCAAAGATTATCGCTGGCCGCTCTATCTTTGGTATTCCTAAGCAGCTTCAACAAACGTGCGCGACGCGGTGCCATGAGTGCACTCTTCCGGCACACACAGCGATGAAAGACATGAAATAGAGATGTAAGCAACAAGCGACGAAACAACAAGAGATGAAAGAGATGTGAGCAATAATCAAAGCACAAGGGGAAGTGTCTGCAGCAGCAAGCGAGGTCGTACAATCGCTGGGTGCGCCACTAGCCACCCAATGCATGGGCTGCCATCAGGCTGCACCACGACCACACCCGCCACCGCCCCCTCTGGCACTTCCGGCCCCTCAGGCCCCCCCTCGCCTTCCTCACGGAATATCTCTGCGCCGTCAGCCTCGCCCGCCTCACCATCATTGCTGCTGTACGCTTCGCACACGGCACGACTGCATGACTGCATGCATGATGCCCATGCACCAGGAATTTTTTGAACACTCAAAGTCGTCAAGTCGTGGACACCGTAGCCTGTCGTGTTGGCAAGATGTTCTGTGCATGGGTCGCATGCATTCATAGCGGAAATCTGTGTCATGTCATTGTCATATACGTCAGAGTCATCTGCAGGTGTGTCTGCTGCGTGGCATTTGATAGTCTGAGAGCGCACGCATGTCGGTGAGAAGTGGCTACAGGTGGTCTCTTTAGGAACATTACAGCAGAAGTCGAATGAGGGAGAGCGTAGAAGATCGTGGCTGGCTGGGGAGGATGATGACTCGTGGGATGCTGACAGACCCTCGCACACTGCCCCCTGCACGACCACAAGCTCGCTTCAAGCCTTCTTCTCTCCGCGCATAACATGCATGAACAAGAGTAGTTACATCAACAGGATGCACTATGCATGAACTTACTTTGATACAACTCCCTTTGTTTCGATTCAAAAAGGAAGGTAACGTGGAGCGACAACCAGCACTGGAAGACGCAACAACAGGAAACATGCTTGCTTGCTCCGCCCTCCTGAGTTGCCATGACAAAAACAAACGCTTGAAAGCATGCCGTTGCAGATCGATGCGATTCGTACGCCCATGTTGCCTGTCGGGAATGCAGAACATTCTGCGGGAGAATGCAGAAGTAGGGGAATTGGGTAATCGAGACTCCCAAACAACAAACAACAAGTATTATGATTACCCAATTCAAAAAAGGTTGTGCACACCCAATTGAAGGTACAGGGCACGGGCCAGGTACAAGTGCAAGGAATCCACGAGCACACACCCGAAGTCGACGATTTCGGTCAGCTCCAACTCTTCGACCGCTCGCCGCCCCAAGTGATTGCGGAGTACGTCCTGTCTCCACCTCTATCCACGCCGCCGCAGCAGGTGCATGCAGCGACGCCTTCTGGCCAGTAACGCCACATACATACCGGGCTGACGCTAAGCTGGGACGTGACTCATGCTTCCCATGCATGCGTGTTGATACGTTGCGCGTCCGGTGAGAAGCGTGGCTACCGGAAGACCTGGAAGTGCTGCTGCTGTGTTGCCTCAACGGTTTGCGGTCATTCCCAATGTTCTGGGAAGACCCCCCATGCATCAAGTCATCTAGAGTTCGTTCACACTGGCGTACAAGCTTGCTTCTAGGGGACATGCGTTCGAAATCCTCGAGCCTTGTCGTTGCATCATGCACGCTCTGGTCTCCAGTGTCGCTTCTAGACACACTTCTAGAAGCTTCCTGAAGCAAAACAGATTCTTCCCGACACCCCATATCCTCAGAGGAACTAACGGCACAAGAGGTACTTCTGGAAGCTTCCTGCGCAGATTCGTAGAAGCTTCCGGAACCTTCGTCTGCACAGCTGACAACCTTACATTGAGGCGAGCTGCCCACATCAGTATCTGTCGCCATTTCAGGCTTCAAGATTACAGCCGGACAGGACTCCTTAAGGGTCATGCATGAGCCGGAATCATGTGAACCGCACAGCCCAAAGTTGTCCCCATCAAACGTTTCGCACACTGCGTGTGGCGATGAGTCAGCAACGGGTCTACGCCCACCTGACGACCCAGCATCGCTTCTCGCCTCCTCCATGCATGAGAGCTCAAATGCATGGAGAAAGTCGGCGAGCTCCTCGTCATCCATCTCGCCAGCCTCTTCAATGATCTTGCTCAGAACTCCCGGCGAGAGGATGGCTTCAAGGGCGCTGCGCTGCTGTTGCAGCACCGCCTGCTTCCCGCCTACCTGTGCCTGCATTTGCTGTGCATGCGCTGAGCTGTCGAGGCTCGACCGCCTGCGCTCAGGCTGGCGGGAAGAATTGGGCTGTTGCGGAGAGCCCTTGTGCCTGCTGTGCTTGCTTCCGCTGCTATGCCTGCTGTGCCTACTATGCCTGCTACCCTTACTGTCAGTGCTCCTTCTCGACGAGGTGTCATCTAGAGAATCTCTCCCACCTGGGCCACCCCTCGACGTCTGTCTGTGGTTTAAAAAAATACTATCTTCCGCCACAGCATGTGACAGACGTGTCGCCTGCCTAACCCCCACCTCCCCTGAACCCCCAGACAACAGCTTCCCCGCGGAATGTTCTGGCACAGCAGCAGCGGTGTTCTCACCGTTAGGGTTTGGGAGTGAGTCAGCAGAACACCGAGTTGCCACCCTTGACTGCTCACCCTCAACAGAGAATGGTGTCATCACCTGCGTGGCGCCAACATCCGAGACATGAGAACAGTAGGCGTCAGCGCGGGACAGTGCCAACGCTGCTTGCAGCATCCTTCCCTCCTCTAGTGTGCTACCAGGAGACAAGCTGTGAAACATTGTGTGGGCCCCTGTAGAGTCTTCACTCGAGGATACTCCACCTTGCTGTAGCACTTGCTGGCGAGCTCGGTTGCAGATGGCTACAGGGGCGCCTACAGCGGACGAAGACACACCGCCTGTAGCCACGTCTTCGCCCCGGTCGGCACGTTCCTCCGAGGTCCGAACTGAGCGACTGGAGGGGTCGATGCAGCACAGATCTGCTCGCCAGAGATCCTCAGCAGATAAGCGAGACGGCGACCGCTGCGACTGCTCCTCGCCAGCCTCAGCATAGGTCTCCGATCTCGCCAGAGGCTGAGACCTCGGCATGCCTGACTCGCCAGAGGCTGCTGGTTGCGCTGGATCCTGAACTTCCTCCTGCGGCGTCGGCGGAGGAGGACAGAACACCAACTTCGATGCCGTGTCTTCCATCTCGCCTGCCTGGTACTTGTGCACCTGCTCAGGATAGGCGAGGCTGCATGGAGCGTCGTGAAGCCGCCCGTCTTCTTCGCACGCATCAACTTTGTCTGTACATGACGCTTTGCGTACATCTTCATTGGCAGTGTTACGCAAAGCTTGAGTTACGTAAACAGAGTTACGTAACCCCTCTGATCCATGCATGGGATCGCTGTGTTGAGGGGCTGTGAGGGAGGCTGCTTGAGGTGCCACGGACCGGTGCGACTCTCGAAGCTTCAAATCTCGTTGCATGTGATGTTCCCACTGTGAACTCGCCGCTCTGGAACGTGTGTCTGTGGGTGATGACACGATTCCGCCCACCTGAGCAAGGGATGGAGACGCTTCTTGCCTATCTCTCCCCGAGGCAGACACTGACGCGATGACCCCTGCAGCCACTTCTTGAGCGTATGATGTCGCACTGACGGAAGCCGCTGCGGGTCTGATCTTTCTGCTGCGCTCATGCGTTAGTCCTGCGTGTGCTGACCCAGCATGCATGGATCCAGTGCGTTTGGCGCGGCGGCGCCACGACGCAGACCGCACGAGCCCGGCATGAAGAGACTTCGAGTGGCCTGGGGGAAGAGCTCTCTGTGGAAATCTCTTGCTCAGAATGTCTCGCGCTGTGCGCGCTGTTAGGTAATCTTGCGGTCTGCCTCGGTGGGTGCTTGCATCATCACCGAAAGAGATGGACGAGGCTCCAGCTGATGAGCCCTCGCCAGCAGGTGGGGCACCGCTGCCTGCCACAGCAGCAGCACTCACCCCTAAAGCCCCTCTTGTCGCGCATGCATACCCTTCGTGGTGCCACGAGGTTCCGAAAGAAATGGAGGAATGATTCGACGAGTCCGCTGCCCATGCATGAGCACCTGCAGCACCGTGTGCGTAGGTGCGTGCTGCTGTCTCGCCTACCCTATGCATGCTGGCGTCATCACCAAAGGAAATGGATGAAGCTCCAGTTGAGGATATATCAGCGCCGATTCCGCGATGCGTTGTTGCACCAGTAGCCACCCCTGTAGCCACACCTGACGTAACCGCGCCTTGCTTTGAGCTACCCAGCACATCTAGCGGCGCAAACGATGCATGCATGGACGGGCCATGCACGGAAACATCCGGAGACAAACCACCAGCACCCACAGCCACCCTTGTAGCCATATGTGCGGCTTCAGCATACCTCGATGCATGGTGGATGTCACCACCGGACAGTGATGAACCATGCATGGAGCTCTCAAACCCATATGGTAAGGTGGGCGAGAAACCCGCGTTGCTCAATCCAGGCTGGCGAGACACACACGGCCTCGCCAGATCAGGGCTGCGAATCTGCTCAAGGTCCTTCAGAAAGTCAGGGGCGCTGGTCACACTGCAAAACTGTGGAGACGACTCCACCCCTGTAGTCACTTCCGCTTCGACCCCTGTAGCCGCTTCAGTGATGCGAGTGTACAACGTAGAGCAGGACTGTGTGCGGCCCGCCCACACACCCTCTCGCCCGTCCGTGCAGAAGAATGACTCATCCGCAATTACTACACTCTCTGAAGGCTCCGCGGCAGCAGCCACCCCTGTAGCCATATCTGCGGCATCCATGTACAAGCGCCGCCCCGCCGCTGCCCCTTCCTCCTTTGGCAGAGAGCCAGACAGAGTCTTGGAGACAGCCTCTAGAGACCGGCTGGTGTCAACACGCTTTGAAAGGGGGTTCCCTTGCCCCCCCTGACCCCCCTGACCGCCGGTTGGGCGGGTTTGAACATGCATGGGTTCCTCGCCACAGCGGTGACGCATCTCGACCTCCTGTCCCTCAACTTCATCTCCCTCATACGCAGCCGAAGATTGCTGTTGCGTTGTCCTGGACACAGCAGAAGCTGTTACGATTCTGGGCGAATTTACTATATCAGTGACATCATCGCTCCTAGCAGTAGAATACCTTTTATATATGTATATATATATATATATATATATATAATTGTACCGCTAGGAGTCCCCTATCGACCCAGGAACTATGGGGGACCATCGTTCCTGGGTTGGGCGCTGTTGGTATTAGCACAGAACCAAACAGAAGCGAACAAGGTCAGCAGAAGCGAACCAGGTCTTGCAGCAGTACACAAGTACATAGGTACTAAGAGTCCGTCTTTACTATCACAGTTTTTTCACTACCTTCACAGAAACATTATTCATGCTACAGAGGCAAGTGCCAGCGCCTCGTGGCATTGAGTTTCGTCATTACCATCGCAGTTGTGCTAAGAGTGCTTGGAAAGACTTTCGTGATGGTGCTGCTGTGTCATGCGAGTGAAGTGGAGGGTATTTCTCGTTAGTGTATTTCGGGGTTTTGGGTTGTTGCCTGTTCAGTACAGTTCCGGTTTGTACATAGGCAGGCGAGCGGTGCATCAACTGAGCGGGAGTGCTGATGATACGAGTGTGCGTACATGTTGTTGAATTGCAGGTTGTCATGGGAGGGCTGATGATACGACTGTGCGTACTTGTTGAATGGCAGCTTCTCATCAAAGTGCTGCTCTGCGGTGCCTGCATCTTCTTGTAATGAGCTTGACTCTGAGCCTGAGGCCTTCCCAACACTGCAACCTCTTGTGTACTGATTTGTGGCTACAAGGTCACCCCTTTTCGGCGGTGCACCTGAAGCCACTGCGGCAGTGGCGGCAGCAGCAGTGCCCCACAACTTCTTCATGGAAGCTTTGATGGTGCTGACTGTGGAGGCGGCAGTGTTGTGGCTGTGGGGGACCTGAGCGCTTGAAGCCACCGCAGATTCTCGGCTTCCTGAGGCAGTTTCTCCGATGCTCTGCTCTAGAGTTGCGAGCACCCCTGCAGCCACTCGGGAGTTCTTCACAAAGATTTCCATGCTGCAGTGTTGTGAAGTAAACACCACGCAGCAGACTGAACAGTGAAGACGTGAAGTATGGAGATGTTACTACGGCTCCATACTTTGGGAGTAGAGCAGGCTGGCGAGCACATGTGAGGGCGGAACATGAAGTATGTCTCTTAGACTTCGTTGAAAGTAGCACAATCACGATGCATGCATGTATTACGAAGAGCACGCCGCTTGATGAAGGCATGAAACTGGACGAACAGTCCGCAAATCACACCTGTAGCCACATCTATCGCGTAACATTGAGCACTCATCTTTCGCTCCCCCTGTCCTCCACGGCCACCTGTAGACACTGCAGTGGTCTTCCCTGAACAAGCGTTCACTCTCGTGTGCAGCAGTTGCAGGTGCTCGTTGTTGCGGCGCCGTCTGTGGCGCCGCAAGTGGGCGTAAGCACGTGGCGAGAAAGGCGAGCGCAGACGTACGAGAACCCGTAAACGAGGGCACGTGCACAAATCTGAAGATGACAACACAAATGTCGCATCACAAACATACGAACCTACATCTATATATGAGAACGCTACACATCACAGTACAAACAAGCGAAGCTTACCAGCATGCAAGGGACCCCTGCTGCGGGCATCTCTTGCAGCGTTCTGCAGCTTACTGCCCCCGCCCTCCAGGTCATTGCCATGGGCAGCATCATCACACACAGCATGTTGCAGTCCTGCATGAAAATGGGTGGGTTTCCGGATGCATGCATGCCGCTGCAGGCCGCGTTGCATACACACCTGCGTTGCATACACACCTGCTGTGTACCATTGTGCTGTGCAGCTGCTGACAACATGTATCGCATCACAGCAGCATACCTACAGCATGTACTTCGCAACACAAACAGCATTTCGTAGGCAGGCGTGGAGCTGCGGACTGGTAACACAATGGCATTGTTTCCAAATGCATGCATGCTTGTCATTCTACTGCTCAAACGAGTTGGCACGGGGGCACATAGCAACTGCGTACCAGTTGACAAAGCTGGAAACATGCATGTGATTTCAGCATCATACCTGTGGGATCTCCTATGGCACGTAGTGCATGATCTAAGGCTGGCGTGCAGTCACGACGGGGTTGGCGTGTGGGGTGTGGCACCATCTGCCCTGCTTGCTGCGGGGCTGTAGCAGGCATCTCTGCAGCGCCAGCATGACCATCCACGCCAACCTCACCTACCACGTCTACCTCACCGTGCTCGCCTACCTCTGCTTGCCCCTCAGGATCATGAAAGGAGTCTTCAAACGCCGAAGGCCTCACCACATGGCTCACCACGCGCGACACAGGGCTCATGTCACCACTGCATGCATCCTCCTGTGCCGCAGCAGCCGCGGACGCGTCCTGCTCTTGTGGCTTGGGGGCACCAGTAGACACCTCAGCGCGCCGGGCAGCGTGACCCGACTTCTCATACACCGAAGCAGTAGTCGAGGAACCATCCCTTGAGAAGCTTCCCTCCTGGTGGAGGTGGTCCTGGTGGTGGAGCAGGTGTACTGCAGGTGCGGCCCCTTCACAAGCTTCTTCCGGAACCCCTGACAGCTGCACACCTTTAGGAATTGCGGCCAGAACTGCGGCCATCTCTCCCTCTGGGAACAGCACCACCGAGGATGACACCGACTTCACAGTTACGGTTGTTTTTGCAGCTACTGGTTCGACGCCGTGGGTGGCTTCAGGGGCCTCCGACAGGGGCTCGGAAAGGCACTCAACGACTGCAGTGGCTTCAGGGGCCTCGAAGGACGTTGCCGATTGGGCCTCTGCAAGGTCTCGTAGGCGGCTAGAAAGCTCTTCATGAAACGACGACTCATGAGGCCTGCCCTTCTTGCCGCTCTTGCCGCTCGCCGCCACGTGCTTCTTAGAAGACTGCGGCCTCTCAGATTTACTCGCAGCCGCAGGCTCGCGTCTCAGTGTGTCCTTCTTAGGCTCCGACGCAGCTGCCGACTCCTCGGCAGCCTGAGCTGCAGCCACGCCCACATCGGCAGGCTTCTCGTCTTTCCTAGACTCCGGTGCAGCTGCTGACACCTCGGCAGCCTGAGCTACAACCGCCGCCGCCTCGACAACCTGAGCGCCTTTCCTAGACTGTAACGCCGTAGTCAACGGCTCGGCAGCCTGAGCTGCTAAGCCGGCCTCGGCAGCCTGAGGTACTGGGCCAGAGCATTCAGGTCCTGCGGAGTCAGGGTCACAGCTTCTAGCGGCAGCGCTCTCTCCTTTCATTGGCGCAGCGCTGCAAGGATCGGGGGGCTGCATCAGGAACGCCGTCTTGAGCGCCACCGCCGACGCCGCGATCTCGGCCCTCGTCTTCCGTGTTGGGGGAGACACCCCTCTGTTCGTGGTCCGCACCCCTGGGCGGTTGCTGCCGACGCCGCTTTTGAGAATGTTCTTCGACAGAACCTTCTTCAGCTCCGAATCTTTGATGATTGGGAGCAGCGGTTCGTCTTCGGAGCCGTTTTCTGCAGAGCGCGGAGGGTAGGCAGCCGATGGGGTGCCCGGCTGGGCGTGGGAAACGGGGTGGTTGTGGTCGAGGCCCGCGTCAGCGCCCCGCATATGGGGGGGTGTAGGGGGGTTATGTACAGGGCTCGCGACGCAAGGGGATCGTCCGGAAATCTTCCTGATCGCACCCGCCCCTCCCTGCAGCGACGGGTCTTTCAGATCAACATTCTTCTGTAAGCGGCCCGACCGTGAGGAAGCTTGCGAGCGCACACCATGCATTGCTGACTCCTGAGCCCCGTGCCGGCTCACTGAGTTACTGCGTACAGGCAGGGGGGCTACAGGCGAGCCCCCCCGAGCCCCCCCCGGACTGGGGCCTGCATCACCATGCCGGCTGCGCTCTTTCCTGGCATACCGCAGCGGGCCGTGCTGCCCTGAAGGTGGCTCAGGGGCATTCAGACTTCTCTCATACTGCCCGAGTGATGAAAAGTGTCTAGAGGTGGCGGCAGAGAGGCTCGGGGATGTGTCCCCCAGACCGTGCACAGCATGCGCAGCAGACAGGGTTGATGAGCTGTCCATAGAGCCCTGGCTGTTGCGGGTTTGCGACAACTGCACTCCACGTGCGTAGCTGCGCATTTGATGCTGCAGAGACGGGTGGTGGCCTGGTCTCACAGCGCCTGCCGGAGCCGCCGCTTTGTTCAGCTTGGCCTGCGCTGCGCGCGCTGCGCGCTGCGAACGATTGAGCGCGGGCGCAACAACCCCTGCTTTAGGTGCCACTGGTGATGCACCTCTGCCATGCGCATCACGGGGAGTGTGTCTAGCCCCAGTAGGGGGGGGAGAGGGGGGGCGTTGCAGCTCTCTGTCGTTGCCGTTCAAACCTACAGGCGCGTAATTGGAGCGCTCAGAGGCGCTGAACGCAGACGGCTCGCGGCTCAATTGCAGTGCGGATGGGTCCCGGCTCAGTCCCTGGGACTGATCGTGCTGCCCGCGCTGTGACGCCGCATGCCTCTCAGTGGTGGAGCGCTCTTCGCCGGCTCGCATGGACAGCTCGTTGCTCTGCTCCCTGGACCCTCCATGTCTCGAACGCCCTGTCAGTGCACCCGAAAACGCGCGTTTGATGGATCTATGAATCGTGGAGGCCATCTTGCCGCCTCTCCGGGACCCCTCGCCCGACCCCCCGCGCACTGAAGACTCTCGAGCCAATCCCAGTTGCGCTCGACTGTCGGCACGCTGTGCACGCTGCGCATGCTGCGGGTGATGCGGGCTCAGAGGCGTAGCGCCGTGCGGAGACCGCTGCGCGGCAGACGCAGCTGCAGGAGACAGATCAGCTAATGAACCAGAAACTCTCGCTGCGTCATGCACGAGAGGAGAGGACCTCTCAGCGGCGCGCGCCGCGTGGCTGTCGGGGGTGCTGAGAGCCCCGCTCAGGTTGCCGGACCCCCCTTTAGGAGGGGCCCAGTGGCTGTGCTCCCTGGCGGTTGCATTAATGGGCGTGCCTGCGCGGCTGCCCCTGCGGGAGGACGCCGCCGATATCTCTCCGCCTCGGTTGGAGCTGCCGCGGCGGCTACGGTTCCAGAAGCTTCGGCTGCGGTTGGAACCCTCGTAGCCACTATGGGTGGACATGTCGCGGCTGGCGCCTCTGGAGAGACCAAACCCGAGGCACCCGGAACGTACACCGGAGTACACAATCATGTCCTGGTCATTGTTTTCTGCACTGCCAGCCACTGCGGGCGGAATCCCTGCACTTGGATGAGATGCTGTATGACTGTGTTTCTCCCCTACCGCTTGTTCGCTGGGCTCTGCACGGCTGGGAGTGGCGAATGCATGAGTAGAGGTATCATCGCTGTTGCTCTGTGCGGCGGTGTGTTCCGGTTCAGGCGCATGCATGTATGGCTCCTGGCTTGCATGCATGGTGACTTCTTCGAGTGGTCGGAGCTGGCTAGGGCCAGGGCCAAGGCCAGGGCCGGGGCTAGGGCTTGGCCCCATGGCAACAACAACATCAGGTTGTTGAGGGCTGGCTGCCTGCGACACGGCGTGGCAAGATCGGTCCTCGCCTCGACCACCTACACCGGCGGCCCTGGAGTGAACCGACGGTTCTCGACTGGTTACGCGTGACCCCCGCCGTGAGCACCCCCGCGAGCCCCCATGATAAGACCTCTCAAGCACTGCTGATTCGACCTCCAGGGCCAACTCCTTCGCGGTGGCTGGCGCAGCAGACGGGGTTCTTGAGCGGCTTCTGTGTGCACCTGCGCCTGCGCTGCGCGTCGAGGATGGGGGCTGCGGGGGGTGTACTGGGGGAGTTCTCGAGCGTCCTCTCGACGGCGCCGCGCCCACACTCGCGGGGGGCTCTGAAGCAACGGGGTGTTGGGTGGGAGGCGTGGGTGGCGTGGGGGAACTGGGGCCTTCAAGACTCTGGCGAGGGGCGTGGCTGTGGGCGGCAACAGCTGCTGCGACGTGGCTAGCAGGGGCCCACATAAGCTGCTCCTGGGCTGTGTTGTTGAGGGATGATAGTGGCTCGCGCTCCCTCTCCCTCTGCAGCACAGCCACAGCTCTATGTGAGGCTCGTATTAGCTCTGCAGAGCACTGCCGTCCCGAAACCTGACGGAGCGATGCCGAGTGGTGGAGTGCACGTACTGTGCCCCATACCAATTGGTACGTGAAGAGTTTATATCCAACACGTCCAGGATAACACGTCCAGGATATGTTTAAGCAGTGTAACACAGAGAAATTGATACATAGACAGTGATATAATTTAGAGATTGGCTGGGTAGAACACATGCAAAAATCTGGATTGAGGTTGCATCGAGTTCACGTTGGATAAGCCTCGAGTGTCAGCGGCAATTGCATCACCCCACATGCAGCCCACCGCCACCTCCGCTGTGATCTGCATCAGGTACTGTGCATCTTGTGCAGTGTGCAATGGAGCATACATACTGTACCAGCACTAACAAACATAAATCTAATCTGTTTTCAGGCCAGTCGTTTAATGCTCTGGTCCAATGCCTTCCGCAGCTGGCATACACAGCCACAGGAGGGCCAGCAAGTGGTACACATTTTCTCTTGTACATTATTTATCTGGTACACATGTTCTGTTGTACAATATTTATCAGAACTTAGCTCACTGACCGCCTAGAAGTGGAAGATTCTGCCCCAAAATACAGGTGTTGGTTCAATGTTCAGCGCGTATTGGTTCTGTCCAGATGCACAGGTGCAATGTTAACCAACTTCTTTGCCATACTCACATATTTACTGCAGCCCAATACGCCATGTTGGAGACCGTAAGTTTTGGTTCTCGCCTAGTGTAACGCGCTACAAGTTTTGGACTTTTGGGTCCATTTCATGCATTTTCGGCTTGTGTCACAAACACTGTCGGTCACGGACTTATGTACAACGCTGCATGGGGAATACCTGCTGGGCTATCTTCTGGGCATGCACCGACTCCTCTTCTGCTTTGCGCCTGGCCTTCTTGGCCTTTTCTGAGAGCTTGATGAACTGCACAGGCATGATCCCACTGCCAACTCCGTAACACACTTCCAATTTGCTTGCTGCCTCGTTCATTGTCGCAGAAACAGCCTTCGGTCTATAACTGCTGGTGGTAGAAAAAGTATACGCAGAGCTGGAGACCCCAATTCTCGAGCCCACTTTGTACCGAAGCTGCTAGGTGGCTCGCTATATTAGCATTCAGGGTACCGCAGGCTCATTATTGAATCATCATCGAACTACATGAAATTGAAATAGCCAAAGAGGTGCAGGGTACACACGCGAAGATGAGCGTCGCCATTGGGATGCTTGCAGAAGGGGCAAGTTATATCGGTGTCTAGGGCCTCCAGTCGCTCCTGCCAGAGCCGCACAAAGCACTCTGAACAAATTGGATGGTTGCAGCATGTAAACCAGTTCAAGTCCCGGAAGTGATCACAGCAGATGGGGCACTCCTCGTCCTTGTCGTCCTCGCTGGGAGGGCTGCACACTAGCGCGTATCAGACTCGGCCTCATCCAACACAAAGCCACTGAGGAACTGGATAATGGTCCTGAGTGCTTAGCAGCAAGCATAGGTTTCATATCGATAACAACTGGCGCCGCCTTGCCGTTAGAAAGGCTGCTGTTGGATTGCAGAAGAACGGGTTTATAGCTGGATATTCAGCCTAACACGCCAATGATCGGAACCATCGATCCAATTCAAATGATTGCATACGCAGCGCACAGCGAACAGAGCATTTGAACGGGAAGCAAATGTGAGTGAGGCAGCGTACAAGAATGGAGCCAGTATGCCACGGCTAATGCGCCGCTGAACAGCTTGCAGCATCTCTGTGTCATCTATAACAATGTTGGGAGGGATGAGAAGGTCAGCAGGAACCTTGACGTGTCGGCTCGGCCCATCCGCGACCACTTGGCCTTCAGCGCCCGACTGCGCTTGCCCCATGATTTACTCCGCCCCTAGCAAAGCACAACTAAACAAACTTCCGCTGTTTGTATGGCATTTTGCGTCATTAAAATTCGAGAAACGCCGCAACGGAAGGCAGTGGCCGGGGATGAGCAGGCAGCCTCCAGAAGCAAAGAAGCAAGCCGAGCGGGTGCCGCCGAGAACTCCTATGGATCACAACGCAACAAGAACGTACAATAACGTACGCTGGTTTGTATAACACTAGTAGCAGATATCTGGCAAGCAGCCGGACAGCCCTGAAGCACAACAGGCCCAACAGACAACATAGAATATCACGGAAAGGGATTGCAGCCGAATCTACGCAAGAACTTGAAACTGTTTCCATTTTATGTCATTTCCACACCTAAACAAGAAGATGTCATGAGTGACTGGTTGACGTATCCGGTCAACGCACGCCCGCCACCAACCGAAACTTGCGAATGGCTGTTGATTCGCACGTATCAAGCGCCGAATCGCAAGGCTGTCTGCAGCTTTAGGCAATAGAATGGAGGCTTACAGCGTAATTCAAGGTACATGCAGGTCGTCTTGCAGGTTATATCTCAGGAGATATATGCGCTTTCAACAGGTGTGTCAGAGACCATCGTTGGTCATGACCAACACTGGCACAGGTAGGATCCCGGCAGTTTATGAAGAATGTGGCGACGAACGTTCGACAGAAGACAGTAGATTCTTTGTTTGCGTTCTATGGAGTGACTGCAGGCCCGTCGGGTGTAGCTGGCCGACAGCTTCAAATAAATTTGCTCTCTGTTTGAAGCAGCACTACTGCATGCACTATCGCGGTCACTCAGGCAGCAGTGGCAACCGTGGTCAAGAGGGTGAATGATACACCGTCGGAGAGCACCGTGTCCAGAAATTTCCTGAAGGGGATGCTGGAGGGAGTCTGTTGTTCGTGACGTCGTCATACAAACTGGTGTGCGAATTGGCAATGATTTCTGCCTACTTTTCAGCATGCCCAAAACTGATTATTGTTGTCCTGAGCATGGAATTCCTTAGTAGTGATGCAGGGGCCAAAGCACAAGGGCCAAAGCCACCACGTTGTTAACAACACGCTGGTGGGCTTCCAGAGGCGTTGCCATCTGCGTCACCTCTTCAGGCAGGCCCCCTGTAGCCGCCTCGTTTGCGGTGTAGGCATCAGCCGACATGTCTCGAGAGATCACCAACGGGTCCTAACCCACCCACCCCCCC
>JAUMHD010001386.1:0-18256 GCA_032359135.1 Ulvella scutata
CAATAGCATGAATTCAGTAGATTAACGTTCGAACAGCGTCGGTAGGCGGTTTCGCGGTGCTATGGCGCCAAAGAACGAGGCCATCGTTGGCAGAACCACCTGCCCGTTCTGTGGCGACAGCTTCTCAGACGGCTATGTCGCGCGACACATCAGAGAGACGCATCATGACGCAAATCTCTCGTCCGAGGCACTGGACAGGCTGGGATTGCGACGCTGTGATGACTGCAACAAGATCATCAGCCTGTCAGGAAAAGGTAGTCACACCTGCGTTGCAAACCCCCAAGCCTCACAGCTACTATTTTCAAATACAAATCTGCCGAACGGAGAAGCAACAGCACTCTTGCATTCTTCATCATAGCACATGGCTCGACACGTTTTGTCTTGCCCACAGAAAAAGGCCAACTGATGTCCTTGTTTTGCATGCAAGCCGCCTCTTTCAACAACACGAAGAGGAAAGTGATCAGACACGCAAAGACGGTACACAGTGCTGTTGCTGTTGAAGTGTACAGCGATACTCTTGTACTGGAGGGAAATTCTGAAGTATGATACATCAGACCGGAGTTGTGCTGGGTTGTCATACTGATGATAGCGGCAGTAGGACAGTCTTGACAGAGGATCCGTGCTTGTAGTAAAACCTGCACCACGCCATGTTGACGCAACTCCAACATAACTGTCGGAGATTGTGGTGAGCGGACTCGCCCTTGTGAGCCCATAGCTGCAACGAGGGACTTGGGTTTGGATCCTCACGTTGTTCAATCGTCCGACACGTGCCGCCTGCAGTTCGAGAGATATGAGCAACACTGTGCAGGTCGGTGAGATTCGGTGATCATGCAGACTGATGATCACACATTCGGGTGGCACACAGATTCATGTTCAAACATAACGTACATTATTCAGTACACAGTCGGTTGCAAGGGGGGGGGGGGGGGGTTAACCTAAAGTCCAATGTTGGCTTTGCACCTTCGATCCACAACCAGCAAGCACTTGAGGATCAGTACTGTCTTTTGGAAGTTCATGGGGCCTATCAGGAAAGTCCGTGCCTCTACCAATTTGAGGTGTCAACTGGACATCCTCTTCTGAAAAACCTATATATGCGGCAACAGTGAATTGTTCACAATCCTTACACATTGTAAAATTCCATTGGTGAACATGGGACAGGGAGGAACCTGTATTCTGTGTTAGGGACAAGGTGACCAGTGACCTGGATAGATAGTCTGTATCTTCATTAGTTGCAAATTCTGAACTGGGCGTTTCAGGGACAAAGTCTATTGCCGAAAAGAACTCGTCTTGACTTTTGAACAGTCCGTAAGGATCAAATGGTGGTCGTACACACTTATGAACCGGCATTTCCAAGCTGTGAGTGTCTGGGATAAAGTCCGTTATACAAGATACTACCTCTTGCTTTATGTATCCTGTACAAGCGAGCCTGTTGGTGAAATTTCTACAATCCTTACACAATGTAAGGTGGCATTCGTTGATATGGGTCAGGGAGAAACCTGTATTCGGCGTCAAAGACATGACGAGCAGTGACATGTACAGGGATCCTGTATCTTCTGGAGACGTAACTTCCGAACTAGGCGTTTCAGGAACAAAGTCTATTGCCGAGAAGAACTCCACTGGATTGAGGACGAGTCCAGTAGCGTCAAACGCTGCTCGTGCACACTGATGAACCGAGGTGTAAGAGCTGTGAGTGTCTGGTATATATTATATTTTAAGACAAACCTGCTCTTGCTGTATATGCTTCCCGTCAGAATAGGGTTCTGAAAGTACAGACTTCAGAGCTGAAAGATCGGAACTGGATGCGTCTGGGTTGCAGTATTGTGCATGCCACAACTGCTCCTGCTTCACACGAGCTCCACAAGCATAGGCGTTTGGTTGTATATACCTCTGGATCGGACTATTCTCGTCAGGGCTATCAGGTACGAAGAGTCTTCCACAGTATAGAACATCCTACATGTCTAATTCAGACACAGGATTGACAGCTGACAATCATGCCTGTTGTCCGACATGCTGAAAAGCATTCGATGTTTCTTTTGGTGATGTTTCCATTGCTGCGTCAAAGCACAGAGTGTCAGAGATGCACGTTTCTGTAAATCATAATGCTTTGATCACAGCAAAGGAGGGAGGGCACCTGGTGTCTGTATAAGAGACCCATGTGTTTGCAAGTATACCTCTCTCCACTCAGAATGCGCGCACCGTGCGTATTCAGTCTTCAGCTTACTTGCATGACTGTTGGACGCTCTGAACCCAATCATGTGTTTCTCGATGTATTGTGCTGTACGCCAGACTTCAGCTTTTGTATCAACGTTGACGGCATGCAGTGCAAACAGTATGGTATGAAGACACTAGTGGATGCAACAGCTGGATCAACGCAGATAGAAGACTTCACCTGTCAAAGAAAAGACCAAAGTCTTCGCACGAGTATTGTTAAATGGAGTACAGATCAGGTACTGGGCCCATTTCCCACGGGGCATGTACAGATAGGGACGTGAGGGGATGTAGACAGGGTACTCTTGTGCCCCAGTGACAGGATTGACAGGAAGTAGGACGTTCTGTAGTGTGGTGTGATCAATTTCTTGTTTGTAAGGTATGAGTTGCGGGGACTTGGTTGCACAGGCAACACGAAATAACTACTTGGGGCCATATGCTTGCATGCCAATGATATCACTGACAGTTGGCCATTCTGGATGCGACGTCAAAATGCGCAGGAATCTTCGCAGAGTGACAAGGGATGGAAACATATGTGTTGCATGCTTGGCAATCAGATGGACAAAAAACTTTTGGCTGTATGTCTTAACTCCATAAGATGTCAGAGAGCTGTAATCATAAGCTCGGAGTGCAAGGAACTCAAGGGGCGGCGCATCAGCTAAGTGGGGAAAGGTATATCTGCATAGCAACTCCAGCTCCTGTCCCACAGATATGCATACTGCTCGCGAACTAGTGAGTCAGGCAGGCAACTTACTTGAAGACATCTTGTGCAATCTTTTGTAAATGCTGAACCTTGGACCAACACAGACGATCGTGTTCAAATTGACTGATGTGCTCAGCCCTGGCCTATTCAATGTCAAAGTACAGGTTTCGAGCTCTTTCTTCTAAAATAATCTCGTAACAATTCTTCCACTTGATCGGTATTCTTCTGTCTGTGAGAGCTCGGTGCATCTTGCGTACGGACGTAGCAACATACCCATACGACGGCTTCCAGCAGCCTCCGCGGCCTTCCTCTGTCTTCTTGGTGGAGAAATATACTGATTGGTAGGCGAAAGGTAGTGATACATCAGGTCTAAAATCACGATCAATATGATCTGGATGTCCTGTCCTAATATGCCCCAGAACGTCACCTAATTTCGAAGTACCAGTGCCAATGCAATCTAGTTTCAGACACTTATCCAATAAGCTTGGCAGCCGACGCTTGGATAGGTTACTTCCTACAGCAGTGTCCTCATTGGGCACCTCATCAGTTTCCATACTGGACCAGGTAATGTTCAGATGAGATCGATTATTGTTATTGGGAGACATAGGAGAGATGAAGAGAATACTGTGCAAGGATACTTTGAAGACGGAACGAGGGCGTGGAACACATCAATTGCCTGTTAATGTGGCTGGAATTGCAATCAATTTAGAGTGCTCATATGCATGCAGGACATGAACGACAGGCAGACATACATGCTGTAATTTGTTGTTGGAAAGTGATGTAAATGTGATCGAAATCGGAGTAACGCCGTTGACAGGCTGGTATTTAGGTGCAAGCCGACCTGGGAAAGCCCTGGCCAACACCTGCCTCACCAGAAACATTCGAGGACTTACGGTTAGTTTATTCAAGCCACAGCATCTGAAATCTGGCGCATGGCACAGCTTGATCCGCAGACACCACTTGACACGGGCACTGCATACAACAACATGCTCAATAACAGGTCTCCAAAAGCACAAATACCAATCCTCAATACCTCAATGTTATATGACAAATGCAGAATATGTGTGCGTAGCAAAGAACTACACAGTTGATGGCATGAACCCCTCGTTCACAGCAAGTTCCAGGTCAGCATGTGATCTGCTGCTTTGTTGCAGAACCATCATTGTAACCATTCGGTGATGCATTAACTTGAGTGTTTTCTGAGTCCCGGCTCTTTCGAGTGGTCATGGGAAGGAACTGGAATTTCTTCAATGTCTGTTTCAGTCCTTCTGCAAATCAAGATAGGGTCACACGAGGTGTTCTTGTGACCAGTATTACTTGGAATTGCATACCTAGACGGAACATACCTGGATCAATCACATTGTATGTGGTCTTGTCAATCATCTAGAGCCAAGGCCCTTCACCAATGACATCCACAACTCTTGGCTCAAGGACCGTGTATCCCTCTGAATCAACAAAGTCAAAAACTTTGGGCATTGGAGCACACATGGCCGCTGGATGAGCCTGCCAGAACTTTTGGGGCATGACGTTGTTGGCACCGGTGCCATGGACACCAAAAGAGAGGAGCACTTTCCTTTCTTGGGACCCATCAGCAGAAGCGTCTGGGGATGCCGACTGCCATTTGATGACAGGATGCAATGCTCTGTCAGGGACATTAGTCAACTACCTGAGACTTCCCTTGCAATGATCTGCGTCTTTGAGAGCATTGGCCAGTCATTTTGCTCTATACACATGGACCAGAGCGTTGGTATCATCAAACAGACAGCCAGACACAGAAGTGATAAGAATGCCACATGCGTATGCGGAGGAGCGCACGTGATGGTTTCGTGCACATCTGTACCCATTTTGTAGTATGCACTCCACAGTAACAAGATGCCAAAGTGTGCGTTTGGGAAGAACTTGCCAGTGTTCTGCTCTGGTCCTACACTGGCAAGAAACACAAGAGACTGTGTCTCCAATCGCTCCCTTTCTAAATGTGATTGTACAATGCACAAGGGATATGCCAATGGAACGGTGTCAGGCACAATGTAATTGTATGCCTGTTTCCATTGATCATCAGACTCGGCCACACATATCGCTCTTGTGTGATACATCAAGTGTCGGAGGGTTTCCCCGGCAGTCAGTGTGAAACTTGCTGTAGAGTCTTCATCAGGTTTGCAATTCTTCAAGGAAGATCCGATGCTCGGATCCCACTACACGTTCAACCCAGTGTTGATCATCACTTTGTTGTCCTGTCATTACTCAGAGTAATCATTAACGAACGCAATGTCAAGATCAAGCATCACCAAGTACAGCAAGTGTATATACCTTCATGGTGAACTTTTTCGCTGCAAGCTCGTGCATCAAAGTTCTTGTGTTGCGGACCTGCTTGGCGAGACCAGTGATAGCCCCCCGCAGTGTCAGTGAGCCTGAGGGTGCACCAGGCTGAGGCACACTCTGGCCAATGTTGACCGGGATGACATCATCGTCTTTTCGCATGATGTAGTGTAAAAATGCCTGCAATAGAACGTGTACAGATAGAGTACCATGCGCAGACTGTCATGAAACGAGTGGTTCATAGCAAAAAAAAGCTATTTAACATAGTATGAGGTAAGAGCACCTGGAATGGCATGCAGAGCGCAATCCGCTGGAAGATCTGGGACATGATGGAAATCCCTGTCGCTGCCACCATTATAGATGGCGGCACAGATCCTGTCTGTGGAATCTTCCCTTCAGGTGTCAATGTCCATTCTGAGACAGGGTCTTGAGGATAGTTCGCATCATGGCACAAGACATCACGCATGCATAGTCGAAACCCAACCTGTACACAACATCTAAAGACCATTACCAAGCGCCGTCTACGCCTGCGTCTTGTGACTGACCCGAAATGCAGGCATGTGAAGTGGGATGAAAGGTGAACCTTGCTGTCCAAATCTAAAGTGCACAAGATAAAGAATGTACGGCTTCTGTGATCATTGATCTGCGTGATCACTGAATGCATGATCAGTGATATATGTCATTGATGTGTCAGACATTTGGAGCTGAAAGAGTCTACAGGGTCTGTACATACAGATTGTGCAAAGTAATGGATGTGGGCACACGTACCTGCAGCAGAGTTTTCCGATCTTCTGCCTGCAGGTAACCAGTCCAGTTCAGGTTCAGTAGCAGGTTAATCATATTGTGATGGCTGGGGTACAAGAGTAGGCATGGCCACTCAAAGCCCCGTTCAAGTGCGTGCAATCAGCGTGCCACCGAGTAGAAGTGCAAGATCGCTTTCAAGTATTGATCTGCATAGGGCTAGCGTCATCAGTGGTGTCAACATCATAATGCCACAATCACAGCGACACAGGAGCATCAAGTGATAGGGCGTTACTGCTCAGCGCTGGGACGGGATCAGTTGCATGAGCGGCTTTGAACTGTGCTGCAACCCAAAATGGCGAACCTCACGGTCTCGGGTGTGAGCTGTACATCAACCTGACCGCATGCACACGGTGACGCGCGGAACCCATACTTGAAAGAGCTGTTCATGTCGTTGAGTGTGTCAGGCGCTCCATCTGATTCGTATGGACATACGTCTTGAATGAGAGCACCATCGCACACCGCTGTCATGTTTGCCTGTAAAAAAAGGATTGTGTTTTACTAATACACAGGAGATCAGGCAAGAGGCATATAAAAGTGTATTATTTAAGATCAAGTATGCTATCCAAGCCAACCAAACGTTTAATACCAGCTGTGTTGATCTCCTCAGTCACTGTACTTGGCATTGCCGGTGCGCTTCGAAGCTTCGTCTTGTCTCCAGCACACATCGGCACGCCATTCTCCCCACAAATATGACTGGGCCTGGACTTTGGGCAACAGGTGATCTTCCTGCAATGAATCCGTTTCTGATGAAGAGATCATATCACAATAGAAAAGATAGAGGGAAGAGTAAGGAGAGCGACATGACAAGTGTACTGAATGGCTCTTAGAATCAAGACGGAGTCGCACCTAGCATACTCTGTGAATACAACTTCCTCCTTAAACCTCGTCTCTTCTGACGCTGCAAAGGCTGCAAGGGCAATGGTATTGTCAGTGTAACCTGTAGGAAGCTCTGCACCTTTTTGCATCTTGTTTCGAATGTATGCCAGGGCAGTTTTCAAGCCCACACTGTGTCTGCATGGATGATCCATCATCCATTCAGCAAGGAATGCGAAGACCATGGTGCGGGTTCGTCCAGTCTTCACCTCATGCCCAGTAAGAGGTCTGATCTCGCCGGTATCGATGAATTGACAACCTGTGTACATCGGTGCAGTAAGAATACTCAGTAAGAATGATGCACACAAGATATTTCATCTTGTGTGCCAGAGTCTTTTGTCTCCAGCAAAAGGCGCAAACCACAGCACCGGTCCTGTAAGTCTTCCACATTCATCTGCTCTGTGCCTTCGTTGTCGTCGTCTAGCCGAGATCTGTTTGACATCAGTTCATCAGAACTGGCCGCAGGTGCAGCAGTCGTGAGAAGGCGATCAAGCTGCCTCTGTATTTTCCAGGGCTTTGAAAATGCAGCCTTCAACTCATAGAAGGCTGCAGCGTGTGGCACAATGTTTTTCAACGTTTTCCGGTAATGACATCGATCCCACAAAGGTGCGCAGCCATCTTCCCATCTTGGGCTGCCTTCAACATTTCCGTCTCTAAATTTTCATTACTCTACAAAGTTGTTTACATTACCAGGAAACACATCGTGTCAATCCACATCTTCATCATACATAGAAGGACCAGGTGTCAAAACATACCGCTCCTCCATATCTGGATGCCTTCAGGTCCGGTAAGGGCATCACCCGACCTTTTGTGGCTCTGAGCTCCTTGTCAAGTCGCTTGAGCTCCTGGATGAACTCCCAGAGAATGGCGTGTAGATCAGTTCTTTCAACCAGTGCATTGCGGACTGTGTCGTTGAATCGGAAGCCCTGTGGGGATGCTGTGGTCGTGGGGCCAACTCCGATGGACGTAAAGGTCACCGAATCTACACACATCAGGTGAGGTCAAGGTTCCATGTCAGGTTATCACGTTGTGTCAAGTTCGAGCGCGTACCTAGGTTACAAGGAACCAACATATCGAACATCATATTTTGAACCATCCCATTGTTCCTCTGATACTGAAGCAGTTTATCCATGACTGAATTCTGGAAGAATGCTATGATTGCCATCATGCTATGATTGCCATAGCGCACTTCACTGTCTCACCCTTGCCATCCTGCACACGAGGGGACATTTTGATGTTGTGGACCTTGAAGCACTGAATATTGCAGAATACCGAACAATGTGAAGGAATGAGATTGAGACACTTCTTTGTATGTGCTGTGGAATAGCTGCATTCTTATTGATCTTCATGGCCAAGTTCATTGTTCAATATGAGGTTGTGATCAACTCGTGATCAGTTCGTGATCATATCGTGATCAGACGCACTGCCTTGGTCTCATGGTTTTGCAATTCTCCATCGAGCCATTTCATCAATATTCCAGGAAGGTCAGACGGATTCTTCATTATGAGGAAGTTATCGATCTCGTCATACAACCCCAATTGGCCTTGGGCGAATGCCGACACGACACCTTGTTGTGCTGCAGCAATAGTCCCCTGTATGTCGAGTGGAGGAGTCATGTATCTCATAGATTGATAATCATACATGTTGTACTTCAACTGGGTAGAATGATTTTCAGATGTACACAATATTCAATCAAGGAAAGAAACTGATGCAATGGCTGAAGAAGCATGTCAATCAAGGTCCCAAGCTGGAACACGTCTATACCAGCAATGATGCACGATTGTCTGCAGTAATCATGGCTAGCGTGTTACAGGCAAGTACGAATTGTGTGTTGTAGGGACGACTAAATTTTGCCCTGGCATATGTGCAATTAGAACGTAGGTCAGATGCGTCACCCATGTGCAGTTCGATCCACTGAAATGTTGGATCAATGATGCAGAGCACACTCGTGCCCCAATGCGCATCACTGTGTCAAGAAATATGATGTTCATGACACGGCTGTTCTGGCTTACACCGCCCTTGACAATGTCCACGATCATTGACTTTGATGCCCCTGATGGTGCTGTTGACACAAGACTGTGACATGCCATAAACTTGGAAGAACCAAATTTCACCTGTGCCAGCGTATCAGAAAGCGCACACCAATCAGTATTGAGCAACACATCTCCTAACGTGATCGAACAGACATGAAACGGAGAGTGCACGAACATGATGACTGCAAGCTTGGGGCAAGCCCTGCGTATGCAGGTACAAGTAGAATTGTACGGGCATAGCTTGCAACGTACCCGTATAAATCCTTTCTTGTCAGACTTGGGTGGCTGGGGAGACTTGTCAGACTTGTTGGTGGATGGCTTGGCAGCGGTGGCGTCAGTCTTCGGTGGCTCGGGTTGTACTGGAGGTGCAGGCTGTTCTGCACATGAAGGCTCTTTCATTGTATCAGATGGGCACACTGGTTGGGCTTTGAGGATTCGCTTCGTCTCGATACATCCTCCAGCTCCTAAAGAAACACAAATGTCATGTCAGTAAAGTGTCAGGTCAGTAACAGTGATGTTTTGACAACATGCCCTACCTAAGGAAGCCCCAATCGCAGCTATCATACAAGCTGCCATGGAGTTCGGATCCCCTCCCGAAGAGGCGCTGAAAGCAGCTGCAACCGCTTGTGTCAGAAAGCCGCCTGTTGTCATCCTGGCACAGGTGGCGTCGGTGCCAATTGGCGGTACACTGCCCTGTCCTATTTGCAGTAGATCGTTGTAAATGTGCAGTTGTCAAACACTTGAAAGTTCTGAAACACTCGAAAGACACACTGATTAACATTCGTGATTGTCAGGATTGCAGCACGATTCTGTGTCAGGTTACAGGCATAACTCCATAGAGGGGTTCGTGGACAAGTAGGTTTGTCACCTGGCGGGTGTCAGATAAAACCTAGAATTCAAACAAGCATAGAACAGTCGAAGTCTGGTGCAAACAGGCAGCAAAATATATCTCTCAGGACAGAGGAATGAAATGTATGTCGGGAAATGATACAACGAGGAGTGTAGCGGAGGATTTAGGGACCATACAGCTTGTTCAAGCTTTTCGGCTGCGTCCGACTGATGGCCGTGCTCTTTTATGCCCAGCAGAATTAACCAGGTCGATGTAAGACCGGGGGTACCGCAGAATATCCAAGGTTTCTTTGTCTATAAGGTGCGGATACCCTTCCATTGAGGGAAGCCCGCGGAGGGAGACCAGCTGAGAAACCTCATGCTTAACACAAGGGGACTTAGCCATGACATTCCCGTCGTCCTTCTTAGCCAACGCGTCGATGAAACAATCTACAGCGTTACTGTTATTGGGATCGAATGGGCCACCGTGCCCAGATTTGACAGCATCGGACAGAGGCTGAGCCTTCGTATCCATGGGATACAAGAACAGAGGAACACCATGAACAACAACACCTAACTTCCAGGAAGATTTATTCACTAAGACTCTTGCTTTGTTGGACACACATAGGTTTATATAGATGTTGTGATAGAGTATTGCAACGGTTCTGAAGTGGTAGTTGTCTCTTCAAGTCGAAAGGAGTAATGGATGCATGTGCGGTTCGATCACTGATGCATCATGATGCAAACCTATTCCAGACACGATCTGAAAGTGCGTAAACCTGAATGGCAGTTAAGAGACCTAATACCGTTCTCGAAGGAGGGCAACGGGAACCTGTGTTTGGACCCATAGGACAATACATATGCATATGCAGCAGGAATGTGAAGGGATGAACGTCGAAATATTACAGCTGTCAGTCCGGTATGTTAGGGACACAGACAGAGAAAACGATAACAGGTACATGACGGTCGCAATGCAGTCGCGAAGTGCTTGCTGGCAAAAAAGAAGGACATCCACATCATTGCGAACACCAACTGGGCGTCAACAACCCAGAACGAACTGTTGACTTGGAACCGTAGCAACCCAGAAATGTGTGAATACTATGAACAGCCAGTGGACATGCCAGTGACACTTGCCATCATGCAACGTGACCTCGGTGACACATCAGTGTACCTCTACACGAGTGTGAAGCTACAAAGTTTACCATAGGAGCCACACTTACTAGCCACCGGCACGTATGGTTTGTTTGTCTGCGGAATTCATGGCCAGTGAATTTATGGCCGGTGTACCTATATGCTACCTAACTGATGCCTTCCAGTCATGCTGATCTCCAGATGAACACTTACGGCACGCTGATCAACCGAGCGAATGTAAACCTCCTTGTAAGTCATAGCCGTATTCCTGTGTGTCGAATTCATTGTGCTCGTCTGTGATAGATCCGATCAACCTATAGATGGATGCCCCTGCAGAATCAATGCCTATGCCAGATAGCCAAAGCAGAAAATGTCCGTTGGCTGTGTTGAGAACAGAAGAGGAGAAACGAGATGCCGAGCTCAAATGAGTAGAAGCGGCGATGGGCCAATCGGATCAGACAACAGGGCAACCTGGGCAAGTAGGCATGCAGCCTGATCAGGCAATAGTAGAGACTGATCAGGTAGCACTACAGTCTGATCTGACCAAGGTGTACAAGAAGAGGTCATCAGGCAGCAAGCCAGTAAGGAGAGTGTGCTCTGAAGAGTCTGAAGATGAGGACGAAGATGCATACGAGGAGTCCTGTATGTCAGATCCGGAGGATGCTGACTACGCTGTGACTGAAAGGAGACTGGCTAATGCACGGTTGCCACCTAGAGCACGGGTGTGTCGCTTTTCAGAAGGGCTGGCGGCAGAGGAAGCATTGCGTATTGCTACAGAGGCTTCCTCTGTCAAGCAGACACCTGCTCCAGATGCTGTGGCGGGTCCATCATCAGTTTTACCTTCTCCAGAGATGCAGCCACCAGTACAAGGACTGACACCGATGCCGATCATAGGCACAGGTAATATATTCACTCCTTAGCCAGTGTGCTGTTCACTATGTGATGGTATCCCCACTACAACAGACATGTACTGAACCATGTGGGAATGTGTCATGTTTTGTGATCATAGGCGTGAGTATGTACCTCACTCATGCGTCCACAAATGCAGTGATGACCCAGTCTGCATCTGTTACATCGCGGTTACTTCGAGATGTATCATCAACGTTGTATCATATGTTGAAAAGTGTTGCTGATGCCCCACTAAAGATCCAGGTACCTCATCACCAAGGGTTTGACTATAATTGTAGGAAAGGTGAAGGACTACTTGGCTATCACGTTGAATCAACGTCAGAGAGTGGCGCCTGGTTACTGGATAGTCAGGAAGCTGCCTGGCAGAAAGGTATTCAAGAAGTTGCGGATCAAGAAAACAGTGTCGACAAAGAAGACCATTGGTAACAGCCGATCGGATGGTCAAACACCGGGTGCTAGCAAACCTGCAATGAACATAACAGGTAAGCGTATGCTCTAACAGCTGATCAAGTCACTGAGAGCGTGACCATGTCCATAAACAGCAATACCCCAAGGGTTTACATGCGTGCAGAGCCAGAGAGAAGGGAAGAATGTCATACGAGAACCGCCAGGTTGAACGACATACATGACACAACTGTCGATGGGGCTGAACTGAGGAGAGACAGGGAACCCGCAAGCCTTGTGGATGAACAAGGTGTGCTCACAAATGTGATCAAGGGACTGTGAGTATTTGTACATGAATATAGAAAAGTACAGGAACGATACATGTGTTCACAGGACAAGAACAGTACTGTGATCAGACTGCCAGCAGCGCCATATTATTGGAGAGAGATGTCAAGACAGGCCGCACGCGAGAGGGCTGCAGAACATGAAGAGGAACAAGGTAAACAACAACATCTGGTTATCTGCTCACTTTTATGTTCTGTATATGTAGACCTAGACAACACCAGACTGTGCATGTGTGCAGCCTCAAGAACTTGGAGAGTGGCGATCCAAAAGGGTGGCAACAAGGACATTGTCTGGATCGACGGAGAAGCATATGTCCGTCGTGAAGGCTTGGAAGGCATGGGTCCAGTCGGAAGGTTTAAGGAGACAATTCGCCAGGTGCTGGAGAGCACAGAGAAGCACCATCGTCACCTGATGATAGATAAGCTTATGACTGTTGTAGTGTCCGCATCAATGAATCATGATTCTGTGTATGACATGTGTGACGATGTGTTGACTCCAGATCAGATTATTCAGGAAGCCTTGAACGAGCAGAGAGGGAATACTTCTACTGATGGAGAGGGTGAGACAATAGATCAGGCATTGAACGGGTTGTATGCAATTGATGGCTCCAAATGAACTGTAGTGTTGACGAGTGCCTTATTGTCTTGCTCTGTTATTGTAACTTATTGTTTCAACAATACAATTCATGACCTGTGAACCAGGCATATGCATGTTGCTGCTTGGGTTATGTTCGATATCTAAGCTGTGATACAATCATTGGTATGAGCGTTTTACATCGTCCATACCAAGATTGGTCAACACGATGCATATTCAGCAGAAGTATCGTTGGCTGATACTTCAGGATCGCTGCCATCTACCTCTGCAATAAACTGTATGTGGCTGATTATATATTAACCCTGATCAAGCCTGTGATAGGCCTGTACCACCTGGCATCTGTCGTGAACGACAGACCGGCACATTCCCGATCCAGGCCCTAGATGTAAAAAAAAAAATATCAATTCTCACCCAGATCAAGCCTATGATAGGCCTTGACTCCCTGACATCTGTCGTGATCGACAGATCGGCACATTCCCGATCCAGGCCCAGTGATATGCTGCAAATCTTCTGTGATCAGAACTTCAGGGTTAACCTGTGCTTGACTGAACTCTTAGAGAGTAGTAAATGTCCAATTGGCACATAAAATGGAACATATGCGTTCCCATTTTCAACGAGGCTTCTTTTGTCTTGTTCCATTTGCGAAAGGCCTGTTCCCGGCGCTCACCGTTCACATATTTGCACACAGCAGCACATTCTGTAGTGTATGCATTGCGGCTCTTTTTGCACACGGCCCCTGCAGTTCCAAGTATTCGTTACTGAGAATGTATATATAGGCGAAGAATATCGAACACTGCAGATGTAGATCAGGTAGACGTACCAACATGTGTTTTGAAATGAAACTTGTCCACGATCCACTTGCTGCAAGTTGGCCATGACCGTACTTGGGCCGAAATAGGTTCATCTATAGCCCTCAGGTGTCTGGCTCTAGCTCTCAAAGAGGACACAACTCCACAAGCAAAGTCATATATGAAGACCATTGTTGCCTCCTTCACTTCATCACTTTCGTTGAGTTTTCTGCCATGGGCATCTTTGGATACTTTTCTGCAACAACCACACCATCAGTTCATATGTGTACAACGAAAATTTCGAATGGCAGCGAAGAGAAATGCAACTTGAAATGAATACATTTCATGATCAAGACTGTTAATGGAACCATTTTGTACTACGTCGCATTATTGACATATGAGAAGACAGAAAAGAGGGAGCTGGGGAGACTTTGACAGGTCATTGTGAGTGCACAATCTCACAATCTCGTTTGTGAATCTCGTTTCCATGGCTGTTTCTGAACACGAATGACTTGTTCGTAAGCTTAGCAGATACGATGGCTTGTAGATCTTTGCCTATCAATGGCATGAAATTTGTCAGATCTGAATACAGAGCAGATATGGACTCATGTGACACCATCTCTAAAGTAAAAACCTTTGCTCCACAAGGTGACATGTTCTGCAGTGTACCCTGGGTGAGATTGTTTGTGGTACGAACGGTAGTCTCTGCCAGAGAAAAGTCTTTCGGTGGACATTCGATGGGAGATGCTTGGTTTTCGAGATCACTCTGATTGAGATGCCCATTAGGTGGATCGATGTTGTCATCGTCAGCACGCACAGTTGCAGACTCGTCATCACCATGGCTCTGCATGCAGGTTTGTCGTTGGCTGTGAATAAGCAATATTCATACGAAGGGAATGACAGATTGCTTGCGTGTTTGAGGCAGACGTAGATGTGGATTGGACATAGTAGTAACCGGCTGTTAGACTGGTGAATGGAACAGAGAGCATGTCACCAGAAAGAACCACTGTGATGAAGAAACGTTAATAATACAAGAACGCATGCCAATGTAGGAGTATCGGAACCTCAGGCGATGACATATTAGGTTGCTCTTGCGCAGATACTGTTGGTGGCTCCTGGACGGACACCGATGAATCCCTTGCACATGATTGAACTTTTTCAGCAGACATAGTCGCCCGGATCTCGGCCGCCTTTTTCAATGCCTTTGTCAACAGAGTACGCGGGCATCCTGTATGGACACAAGATGAGATCAGTAATGAATACGGAGAAGCAGTGGCGAGATCGGTAGTAGATGCAGAAGATGGCAATCTAACCTCGTTCAAAAATGTCCTGGACAGAAGTGTACTGCAAGGAATGCATGAGAGTGTCTAGAACATTGTTGCTTCCAGGTGTGATGTTGTTTAGGTACTCTTGGATGAGATCAGCAATCTGTTTGATTCTGTCTTCTGGTAGCTGATGTGTTAGAAATGTCGAACTTTGTTCCCCCGACAGTAAAAACTCTAGGCGACGCTCGCTTGCCTGTGTCTGGATTCCTTCTCCGAGATCATCCCATGTACACCACCAAGAATCTTGAATCCCATATCTGTATACACAGTCAGTTGGAATCAGATCGTACGATCGTAAAACTTGGAGGCAATCAATAGAGTGTGTCATGCCCCTTGAATGTAGTCAGGTACAGGTACTTGTCTATGTCTGATGATCTCTTGATCCCAATCACCTTGTCCACAAGATATGCCTTGGCAGCTCTGCCCTTCCTCTTTTTCAGTGCACATGCCCGTTGCCTGTTGATGATCAAGTCCTCAAGATATGTTCCTAGAAGTGTAGAATCTTCCTGCAAATGCATGCGATCACGAGTATGTGAAAGCACCTGTGATGTATGTACGAGGAATGATCATACCATTAAATTTTCATGCTCCTCGTCATCAGCTGAAATGTGGGGTTCTGATGACATTGTGCGTAAATGTTCCTGCGACAGAAATTTGTGAGACCAAACAAACGATCAGGACATGTAGAATCAGCGCATGTCATAAAGAGTGTCAAAAGAGTATCAGAAGACATACCTCGTCAGGCATACCGTTGGAGCAAGTGTCGTTGTTCACTCGGTTATGCTCTGCCGTAGAGTGTATGGCTGCAGCTCTTCTGGTCCTTTTTCTCACTGGTGAATCAGACTGAGTGTTCTGGAATGCAGGGTCAGCTGGTGTAGCGGCAAGTTCACCTGCTGGAGAGTGACGACAATGGTGACAGAATTTAGAGCCATGTTTTGGAGTGTTGTCGCAAAGCTTTTTCCTGAGAAATCCTGTGGTGAAGGCAGTGTGTACATCTTCTTCTGCATCCTTTCGATTACGTACCGTGCGTGTGGTAGAACATTTGGAGCCACAAATTTCGCGTCTGACCTTGCAAGTACCTCGATACATACATATCTACCACACATCGGGTCAGGGCAAGTTTTGACATGTTCTTCGAAGAGATCAAGATTGATCAACTGCATAGTTGGATTCACGATGGCAGCTAATTGGTTTGCAGGACCAAGGAAATTGAGCATGCGGGTACACCTGTAAAGAACATTTGTTAGTGTGTGGAAAAGAATGCAAAGGGGGTGACGGGAAATAAAGATGATGAAGGATTACCTGTGATTGGGACAGTGGTCACTGAGAATAGAGCATATGGAAGACTTCACGACAGCTGCTGCAAATCTCTTCCCTTTGAGGTGGTAACGATTACCATCTATGTTGAATGAGGTGGAACATCGAACATCTTCTCTGAATGGGACATTGTTCATCGAAGGGAGTTTGCCTTGGACCTGACGATCGGTTACTCCCCATCGAGTAGACAAAGACCAGCAAAAGGCATGCAAGTTTAGGGCAGGCTGGGACATCTGCTGCAGTGCCACTGGAAAATGAGATTGTTATTCAGAAGCGTGACATTCGTTACTTGGAACCACTCCTCATGTTGATCTGCCTTGGGAAGGAGCAGGTTCTGAAGCTTCCCATCGTATGTGCCTGAAATAACCCGCATGGTGAATAAGTGTAAACGTGCAGTACATAGAATACATACCGCAAAGGTGATGTGGGAAGGAATGGAAGGCAGCAGTGTACCCATGATACCTTTGCCAGGAGTGTATGTCTGCAACGAGTACTTAGTTCCACATGAACAGATCTTGTGCAGAAGAGTAAGAGGCCAAGCGCCATTGAAGAACTCGTATCCCCAACAACACCCCTTGTATGATCCTTTGCCACCAGATCGGTAAATGTTCATTGTCAAACGACAACCGCAGAATAGGCATGTATCGATCTTCGGTACGATGAACTGAGGAGAGTTGTCTTGGTCAAGGTGAACACCTCCTCTGACAACAGTACTTTCAACCATGCCTTGAACAGGGTGTAGAAACCGAGACTGTCCGCTATCGTGAAGCTTGTTAAAGTAGGAGAGGAGTGGGAGCATATCTGATGCCTTTGGCGGTGAAAGCAATCGTAGAGCTCTGGGATACCTGCTGTTGGGACCCCGGAGAGCTCTCATAACTCGGTCTGCGAGCAAGTTAGCAAGAGCAAGATTGTCTTCTTCGTATAGAGGACGAAACCGAATAAAGAGGGAGGCAAGGCCGGAAACCTCGTGGTCATCAAACGGACACGTTGGAATACGATTCCCAGGGTGTGCTGGATGCCTCAAAAAACGAAGTTCGAGAGCATAAACAGTGGATGTTTCAGTGTTGGCGTGCGCCATACTGCCGGCGCCACACTCCTCTGCTTGCGGGTGCAGGTACTATCCACGAACAATAGTAACGATCATGAATGGAAAGAACTTGTGGAACACTTTCTGCAGTAGGTGAATGTCTGACGCACATATGTGTGCGAGGCTTTATTGGCAGCGTTTGTTGCATACACCGGTTTGACGATAGTGAAATATTCGAGGGCCGAGAGTTGATACCAGTCACAGATTGCATTGAAGACCAAACCCGCTCCAACAGCGACATCCCGGCTCGCAACGCTCAAACAAGAAATTTATGGTGAGCGATAAGTGTGAATCCGAAGAACAGAAAGACGCCGAGAACTAGGTTTGGTGTCAGCTGTCAAATTGCCATCCCTGTACTCAATTCGTACCCAGTCCAAGTAGAGATTAATACGTGAACATATATACATAGTAGGAGTACGATTCGTAGCCTCGTCGGCACCGTCCGGGTCCTCACCGACCACAATAGTATAATATCATAATAGAACAAGTGTGAACTGAAGTCTCCGGCCCCCCCTTCTCTACTGTGTGTGAGTATGTGTGCGTGTGTGTGTGTGTGTGTGTGTGTGTGTGTGTGTGTGTGTGTGTGTGTGTGTGTGTGTGTGTGTGTGTGT
>JAUMHD010001397.1:0-18245 GCA_032359135.1 Ulvella scutata
ACAAAACATCCACCACTTCACTCGAATGGCACAACAGCACCATCACGAAAGTCTTTCCCAGCACTCTTAACCAAACTACGATAATAATGACGAAACACGTTGCCACGACCACGAGCCAGGGCATAACTCAGATACTGCCTACTGATTTGCAACCGCAGACCACTGGTCCAATCAGAATCGTTTTCTGTGTGCATGCACATACCAACAGCACGCACTCGCAGTGAGCTCGGAAATGAATGCCTTGATTCTGTGCTCATGCATGGAATGTACCTCTAGCCACCTAGGATACGTGTGCATAAAAAGACATTTCCTGCTAGTGATCTCTCTGGTTAGCCATAAGAGAGTACCATCGCACTAGTAGAGTGCTTTGTAACTGTGCTTGGGTTCATGCATATTCACTATCTTTCCGGCATATTCACCATCTTTCCTGTTTGCAACATTTTAACATCACCATCGCACTAGTAGACTCTACCAGTGCGATGCAGAGCACTCTACTAAGTAGAGCGCTCTGCAACTGTGCTTGTTGCACACTGGTATTCAATTCACTACAGGCTAACTGTCCACACACTAGGCTGCCTAACTGTGCATGTTGGGGACACTGGTATTCACTTCGAGTGCAGTTCACTGTAGGTAGATATTTTGTGTTCGTTGCTTTTGGTTATCTGGGTTCATGCCTATTCACTACCTTTCCGGTATGAATAATGGAACTGCAATCGAAGTAAGCCTAGAAGTGTGAAGAGCAAAACAACTATTTTTTTTAAATGAATTCAAAAATGTTCTTGCCCCCCGGGGCTTGCAGCGGAGTGGTATATTTGAAAACAAACCCTTTTAAATATCGCCCAAAACCTGCATAGCCGTAGTGGAATTTGCGCCGCGTTCAGCGAGTGGGTCAAACACCGCTCTGTAAAAAAAAACCAAAACAAAAACGACCTTGCTGTTTTGCTGTTTGTAAAGAGAATGTTTGGAACGACCTGTAGGTCTCTTTTTTTTTTGGCGATCTTTGATGAGGGGCAGGTGGGGCCACACCCTGTCTTGAGATGGGGGCGGTGCATGCTTCTGAGAGTCGGCCATGCGTTGCAGGCAGTCCATAGCCGTGCGCGTGAATTCCCACAGCAGCTTGCCCACTTCGCTGCAGGTAGTCGCCGCAAAGATATCAGCTGGAGCATTGCTCAGCACCATCAGCGAGCTCTGCAGGCCACACAATCCATGTGACGCCACGCACGCACGCACGCACGCACGCACGCATGCATGCATGCATGTTGTAAAATTTTAGAAATTTTTTAATTCGGGGACTACGCCATAATCATTCTGAGCACTTTCTGTGCTATGAAATACCAAAAGCGCCCGATCAGATATGATCGTACCGTACCGTACCAGTACTACATGTTTTTTTTAATATAGGTAATCGGGAACCACGCAATACCCAACAAGGGCTTCGGTCTCAGCACCCCCGAAGGGGCGGGACACTAAATAAGGGGCCGCAGTATGCATTGAACCATGACCAAGATGTTGCTGAACATTGAACGCTTGCATCTGAAAAGTGCCGGCACACGCTAAACGTTGAACCACTATCTGTTTTTCGGGGCGATATGTTCACATTGTTGGGGCTATTCGACCTAGGTTCTGATGAAGTTTGGGAAGTTCCGACACATGTGACTATGTAAAGGTTAACGGGAACCACTTCAAAAGGGAACTAGGTTACACGAATAAGGCAGCACAAAAGGCGCAGTACCAAAACCTTAGCGCAGAGAAGGAACGGCTCGAAAGGGTTGGGATGCGCAAGAAGGTTGATGCGCAAGAAATCCCATGTTGGACCCCAACTTTCTGTCAAGGAAAGGTAGTAAACGGGTAGTAAACGGGAACCTTTTACAAACCGGAAAGGTAGTGAATAGGCATGAACCCAAAAAGCCAAAAGCAACTAACACAAAACATCCACCACCTCACTCGAATGGCACAACAGCACCATCACGAAAGTCTTTCCCAGCACTCTTAGCCAAACTGCGATAGTAATGACGAACTGTGATCCCTGATGTTGTGCCATTCGAGTGAAGTGGTGGATGTTTTGTGTTACTTACTTTTGGCTATTTGGGTTCATGCCTATTTACTACATTTCCGGTTTGTAAGAGTTCGTTTCTGCTAATCGGGCCATTCAAAAACAGCTCTGTCACAAGAACAAGGCATAGAAGGCGCAGCACGCACCTGAGCGCACAGGAAGAAAGGCTCAAAGGAGTTGGGAAGCAGGTTGAATCCCATGTTGGACAGAACCAACCTCACACCGTCCAGATCCTGCAGCTTTAGATCAGCAGTGTTGCTCTCCCAACTGGCGGGCATCTGCCAGCCTGGCAGAAGGTTCTGTCTGCCCAGATACATGTCCCGATACGTGATCCCTGCAAGAGGCTGACATGTGGTGTTGCTGGAGTTGCAGCAAAGCTCTGCAAAGGCCGAGAGAGTTATGCATGCAGATGCTGTAACATGCATGGAAACATGTGTGATTGCCTGAGCTGCAGCAAAGGCCGAGACAGCTATCACATCGTGTTGCGAAACTTGTTGTTGAAACAAGATGTTAAAAAAAAAAAACCAAAGGTCGCTAAAACCAAAGGTCGCTGACCACTGAGAGATGAAATGTACTGCGATGCACCACACGCATAGATATGCTGCACAGATATTCTCACGCATGCTGCACCTTTACTGCACAGACTGCACATAGATATGCTGCACACATGGATATGCTGCACAGAAGACTGTTAATGTAATCAAGGTCGCTGACCACTGAGACATGTAGCGCTGCATGTCTCAGTGGTCAGCGACCTTCGTTACATCAACAGCGACCCAGCAGGGATACACTGAAGGAACAGAGAAAGACTCATTGTTGTTACGATTCTGGGCGAATCTACTATATCAGTGACGTCATCGCTCCTAGCGGTAGAATACGACCATCGTTCCTGGGTCGGGCGCTTTTGGTATAAAAAAAAACCTAATCGGGAACCACGCCATACCCAAGAAGGGCTTCGTATTAGCACAGAACCTAAAATTGTGTGAGCCAAAGGCTTTGTCAAGCCCAGTTCTTTTTCAATCCCAATTCCTTTTCAATTCCTTCAGAGGGTTATACGTGCAACCACTCCCGAGTTCCCGGTGTGAACATGATAGCAGTGAATCAATTTGGCAGACCGTGGCCGACAAGTTGTCAATAACTATATCCCTGGTACCCACAGGGAGAGTGGCTGAGGCGGCTGCAACCCAGGGTTGCTTGAAAGGAAACGGGGGAAAACTAACTATTTCGACGAAATGATCCGTTTTTGGGCGGTCTTTCGTGATGGTGCTGTTGTGCAATTCGAGTGAAGTGGTGGATGTTTTTTGTTAGTTGCGTTTGGCTATTTGGGTTCATGCCTGTTTACTACCTTTCCAGTTCGTAAGTGAGGCATTCATGCAGAGGGGGGGGGGGCTTCAATAGAATGAGAGCTCTCGCATACAACAAATTACTGCAATCCACGGCTAGTTTGTTCTGTCACCTTGAACAGGCAGACGCCTGCGTATTCATGAAGAAGGGGGGGGGGGGGGTACCGGTCAAACGCGCCCCCACTTCAGCAGGCTGCGTCACAAGCAGCATTAGGGAGGGATGGTCCGACTGCCCCCGCGCCTCGCGCACGGTGGGGTCAAGAGTAACTCCCAGTACGCCGCAGCTCAGCATTGCGCGCACCACCTGTGGCCACGGCAGCAGGTGGGTGACGTTGAGGACCCCATCTGGGGGCACTGCGGGGGGCATGGTGGCCTGTACCAGCCCTGTGACCACGCACCAGCTGGGGACCTTGGGGGGGGGATGCATGGGGGCTGCGTTGGCCCCGTTTCCGACGCTGTTGAAGGAGGGGAGTAAAACTGGGGGCTGGGGGGAGATCTGCGGCACGGCGCTCTGGTGCAGAATCGGGTACGGTATCGGCATCTGAGGTGAGTTTTGGGTGGGTGGTGGAATTCGGTTCATGGTGGCGGTGCTGAATAGTGGCTGAGGTGGTTGGGGTGCGGCGGAGGAGGTGGTGGGGGGCTGCATGGGTCGTAGGAGTGCACGGGGTTGCTGGTTGGAGGGGTGGGGGCCGTCGAGCCCGGGTGCGGACCCGGGTACCTGGGCTGGTGCGGGCACCGGGTCACTGCAGGGGTGGAAGTTCGGGATTATCATTGCCCTGGACACTGAACTGTGCGTTGGGTTGGGGACAGGGAGTCTCTGGAAGGGCTGGGGGACGGTGGAAGACTGCTGTACGCGAGGGGGGTACTGCATTGGGGGCTGGAGATGGGGGTGGTGGCCATGTGCGGTGAAGGTGGAGGGGGGGGGGCCAAGCGGTGGAACACTCGGTGGGGAAGGCGCGCACGCGCCCGCGGCGGCGGCCGCCGCCGCGGCGGAGGCAGCGGCAGAGGCGCTGACCCCCGCCGAGTACAGCGCCTCTGGGGCAGGTGGGGCAGGCACGGGGTAGGGGCGCAGTGCCGCGAGGGGCTGCGCTGGGGTCCATTGCCGAACTTGGCGCCCAGCCCCTGGCCCCTCCAATGAGAGGTCTGCAAGCTGAGCGGCTGCGTGGGTCGGCGACGTCGGCAGTGGGTTGCCGTCCGGTTGCCGCTCCTCTAAGGACTGCTGCCGCCGTAATACCCCCCCCGACATGGGGGGCGCCGATGGGGGTCCTGAGGAGTGCCGCTCAGACAGAGGATCCAGCGCTGGTTTCGCCGCGGCGGAATTGAAATCAGGGGCGTGTATTGGAGGGGGTGGTAGGGTGTCAGTGGCTGTGTGTCTAGAGGAGGCCTGCTGTGAGTCTGGGTGTGTAGAGGCTTGCACTTGTCGCATTGGCTTCAATGCTGAGTCTGCAGGGGTGATGGCGACGTGTGTATCTGTTTGGTGGTCCGCAGTCTCTGATATGGATGTTGCATCTCCTGCATGCATAAAGTTCTGTCCATGCTGGTTCCAGATGCATGGTTGGACGATCACACCCCGAGTGTTTCCAGAAATCACGCGACATGTACGAATAGAACGTTGAAAGACAGACAAACGACTGCGTCTGACCAGTGCTGGGGGTTGGGGCGTAGTATCGACTCCACATGTTTATGCTTTGTCTGCCGATATGAAGTTTTAAAATGCGGAGAGGATGACCGCAACCGGCTCCAACAGAACAGTACATCAAGTCGTACGTCGAAAGGAGAAGCATGATATCATTTAAGCAGATGAAAGTTGACCTTGTACACCGTTTAGTCACCATAGCATGCACGAGGGCATGCACGAGAACATGGTCTGGTGGTGTGGTACCATACTAGCTTCTCACAACCTCGTACACGCATCTCCGACTGTCAATCAATATGATTTAAGCAGGATCAGGCTATGAGAGCGTTTGAGCTATGCGATACAACTCACAAAGGTGGACAACAGCCAGCGCACCTGTGACATTGCTGCTCCCGACCAACAGCTTGCTCTCGTGTTCAAGCTCAGAGATCACACTCTGAACAGCGGTACTGACATCTGGAGAAGCTAGCGATTCCACTAGCTTGGCATGGAGCTTCTGCGCAGTTTGCTCGCTGGCAACATCGATCAGCTGCTGAAGCCGCTCTGGATCAGTGTCAGAGTGCTCTGAGAGGTCCCAATACAAAGTGTCGCGCAGCAAACGAGTCTTTTCATCTGTCATTTTAGCTTTCCTTTGCTTCGCCACGGGATCGCTGCGCACGTGGGAGCTACGGTATTGCTCGTTGGGCTGGATGACTGGCAGGATTGGAACGTCCTGTGGAAGCCGACACCATCTTAGGAGCGCATTTCCAGCAGCAAACAAAACTGAACACCTGTAAAGACATTTAATTGCCTGTGACTTCGCCGAGGAATGCCGGAACTGGTGGCCACTGATCGTGTTTTTGGCGGATGCTGTACTTGCACCGTGCTGTACTACTTTTAACGGGCTCTACTGCGTCACTTGAACTCAGATAACATGATCAAGTTTGCAGCTGCAACGGTCCGTACCGTGCGCCTTGGTGTTGCCAAGAACGGCAGCACGTTCACACATGAGGGGTCGCAACAGCTCTTCGTGCATACGTGGTGGAACACACACCTGCTCGAACCAGCTGAAAATTTGAAGTGACTAGTGTCAATGTCAAGTCCGGCGAAATGACGAATGGTGTACGCTCTCTAGGTCGACAAAACTTGACAGTACTGCTCCAACTGAGGCATAGACCGGGGGCTGCTACCGACTCTTGGTTACCCCTGATGTTTTCGATATCAGTATGGCGTGCTGCTACAGACGTGTTTGACTGTGCATTGCAACAGCAGCAGCACCAGTCGTGGACTTTCGAGACAAAATTCTGCAGCGTTTGAACCCGACACTGGCAGGAGGCTCCTGTGCGCAGACGTGGATTGATAAATGTACAAATCAACTGCAGACGATGGTTGAAGATCATGCTTGCAGCCCCACAAATGCCGTGCGCTACTGCGGCGCGTCATTTTGCTGCGTAATATTATTCGAATGGGCTTCATCTGCGCACAGGATGCATACCTTACGCATATTGGATGCTGCCAGGTCCACAACGAGGATATCAATAATTGCACGCATATCGACCTGCGATCACGTCCTCAAAATCCTTTCAAGAGCGCACAAGCCCAAAGCAAGGTTCAACAAGAAACCAGTGGTGATCATTGATGTGCGCACTGCCTGGGATATAGGGAGTGAGGGGAGGTGTGTGGGGCGGGGCAGCGCGGGGGGGGGGGGGGGGGCGAACACCCCCCCCCTGAAAGTGCACACCCCACGGCCTTGTACTGCCTCCAGCCACCGCAAGCCCCCCCCCTAAGTGCATGCCCCTCGGCCATGTACTGCCGCCAGCCACCGCAAGCCCCCCCCCTAAGTGCATGCCCCTCGGCCATGTACTGCCGCCAGCCACCGCAAGCTCCAACCCCCCCCCCCTCCGCTGATCGAGAAGCACGCTGTCCTCTTGAGACCGAGACTGGCATGCGATGATTTGCTGGTACATGAGCCATTGTATGGAGTTATGCCTGTAACTTTACACACTCTTGAGACCAGTTGCTGACATGACATTGATCACCAGTGTCGCTTATTAGATAGAACAGCCTCGAGTCCTTGGGACTATTTGTTAGGTGTGTGACCTGACAAACTAAGCGACACTGGTGATCACTGAACCCCACCAGAAATGGGAGACTTTGTCAACCACTGCATGGCTTCGCTTCTGTGTCTTGCCTGCGCCTTGTCGATGCATTGCTGCTTGGCACAGGCAGCAGGTGGGACGCTGAGGCCACAGGCTCCCATCTCCCTCTCGCCCCCCACATGCTCGCCCCCCACATCTGCTCCCTCTCACCCCCTCCCCCTCTCCCCACACATGTACCCCCCGCCTCCCTCTCGCCACCTCTCCCTCTCTCCCCCACATGTGCTTCCCCTCTCGCCCCCTCCGCCCACAGGGATTGGGGATTGTGCCGAGACACATGAGTTCGAGACCCGCCTGCGACATGTAACTTCTTTATCTATTTAAATCATGTCGCCGCGCCGCAGTCACCCTCGAATTAGAGGGCAGAGTTGCATGACCCCATGACTCGGAATCGGTACTCGTAATAACCCACATGTACCTCCTACACACCCGAGTCACCAGAAGCCGGACCTTGGCGGCGCGGTGACATGTGGGGGGCGAGAGGGGGACCACATGTGAGGGAGAGAGGGAGAGGTGGCGAGAGTGCGAGAGGGAGCCACTGTTAGGTTCTGTGCTAATACCAAAAGCGCCCGATCGGTGAGGATCGTATTCTACCACTAGAAGCGATGATGTCACTGATATAGAAGATTCGCCTGCAATCGTCATGCATTGGGGCCACGAAGAGCAAGTGCTCTTCATGGCCTGCTGCTATGTTTAATGGCCATGATTGCTGCTATGTTTGGTTGGCCACCAGGGCCCTTACTACGATATCCGGACTAACGTCGATTTTCCAGACATTTGGGTATTTCACAAAAACGTTTTCCACGCACACCTGGCAAGACGGACGCTGCAGCCGAGGCTTGCCAGGCACATGGCCATACCTGTTGCTGTGTTTAAACATATCAGCAATCATTGTATGTCCCCTTTGGGAGTTCTCAGGCCCAAGCCCTTCCTGGGTAAGCAAAAAATATATCCTGTTTTTAAACCTAATTGGGAACCAAGCCACATCCAAAGGTTATGGCGTGGTTTTCGATCAGATCTACTTTTTGTAGCAATGGAGACACATGTGTAGGTTCGCACAGGGCGCCTTAAGCTTCAAAGTACGGGGTCTCCTGATCCTCATTCTGAAAGTGAGAGAGATTACATCTACAGGACTGTAGAACTCTCCCTTACAAACCGGAAAGGTAGTAAATAGGCATGAACCCAAATAGCTAAAATCAACTGACACAAAACATCCACCACTTCACTCGGATGGCACAACAGCACCATCACGAAAGTCTTTCCCAGCACTCTTAGCCAAACTGCGATAATAGTGACGAAACACAATGCCACGACCACGATCCAGGGCACAACTCAGATAATGCCTACATCGACAGGACTGTAGAACTATATATTGTGTGAGTCGGCAGTAGGAATAGTGCAGAGAGGTATACATGTCTGGACTGCAAGCCGGAGAAGAGCATATTAGGATTGCATAATAGCATTCTGAAAGTGATCACATCGACAAGGGCGCCGGAAAGTGTAAAAGTCTGCTGCAGATGTGCAGCATGCAGGAGACTTCCGCGGAAGCTTCCGCGGTGTTGGTACTCGTGGAAACAACTCCGTCGTGTCGATGCCATCTCTTTTCGTGCGAACCACTCCAGGTCGAGTCCAGATCTGGACAAGCACGCGATCTTGTGTTTGCATAGACAGGACGCAGGAGATCCAATCCGATCTTGTTGCTGGCAGCTCTCTCTGCGTAATCAGATTCAACAGGAGGTCCTGAGACTGTACCATGTTAGGCTTTGAAAAGAAATATCACGCCGCACATCCCCGCCGCGCGCCGTAACGTGACTGCCGCAACCTCGCAAACTCGCACATGGAAACTAACCCCGTGCCACGTGATAGACTGCGTTACTTTTTCGTTTATCATGCACGATTGCACAGAGCCTAAACACAAAAAGGAACTGCGAGCTCCGTGTTCTAATGAAGATACCGGTAATGAGGCCTATGGTGGTGACACGTGGCTTCAGTGACGGCGGGGGGGGGGGCGCAATGCATATGTGGTGCTGGGACACCCTATGTGGCGGCGGGTGCGCATGGCTGGTGTAACCCAGGAACAAGACGCACAAACACACGAAGTTGCTGCAAACTGACTCTGCTGGTACGACCCTTGGTACCACCGACAAGCATGGGCAAGGTATTGACTTGAATTGGAGAGAGAGCTCTCGAGATTACAGAACTACAAGGCTTCGCGCGCTTCGCGCGACTCAGCCTCTTAGTGTTGGAGAGAGAGATTACAGAACTATGAGAGTGTTTACTCACTACTGCTTTCCCAACTTATATACTGCGCGCAATGCAGTCACACATGCCTGTCCTAGTGGAATTCAGAATGTTCTACACAAATGGTGACGGGTACATTCAATACATGGGCCCGGGCAAGCATGCGTCGACGACAAGCATGGGAGCATGGGCCGACGGCCACGGAATAATGAACGCACGTGATGTCGTTCGACCAGGAATTCATCCAATATTGCAACCCTGTCATGGCATGCCAGGTGCGAACTGCCACCGATTCTGTGGTTGGCGTTTGTGGGGGTCTCCAACGTTGGAGAGTCTCTAAGGGTTGACAAAGTTTCCCATTTCTGGTCGGGCTCCGCCCGACCTACCCGACCTGTTCGACATTTCCCCACCAAAACCAAAGAGGGGGGGGGGTGCTTTCAAAGTGATTACATCGACAAGGGCGCTGGAACTGAGCTAGCAAATTGAACCAAAGGAGGTAACGGGGAAGGTAACTAGCAGAGGCCAACTCCTCCGCAGAGTTGTGGACACTGCAGTGGCCAGGGAGTACTGGTGTTGGCAAATTCTCTAGCTCTAGCGCCGTTGCGAATGTCTTGCTGAGTGAACACTCTCCTGCTGTGCCATGTGATGGATGTACGTCTGTAACTTTATACCCTGTTTACAAAGTTACAGGCAGAACTCCATAAGTTACAGGCAGAACTCCATCATGTACCAGCAAATCAGTGCCTGAAAGAGCTGGGGAGTCAGCAGTAGGAATAGTACTGCAGCAGGGGCCATACATGTCCGCACGTTTTGGGCGAGTTGCTTGACCAAGGGTTCAAGCAACGGAGGTCTAGCAACAGTGCATCAGGCTAAGCAACCAACCCAAAGGAAAACTACAGAGCACTACCATCCGCGCAGAATCAAGACTGAAAACAACAACAACAACAACAACAACAACAACAACAACAACACACAGGCCGGCTTCACAGCAGCCGCGCAAGCCCTCTCCCCTAAGCCTCAATCTCTGGTGAAGGGGTAGAGGAGCCTGGAATCCAACTGCAGTTTCCACAATTCTCTTTCGTGTGCACGTAGCTACGTGCGAACCCACTCAATTTCTAGTTCTACAGTCCTGTCGATATAATCTCTCTGTTTCATATGCATGTGTTTTTAGTGCACTTGAAAACGCATAAAACTGGATTCATGTGACGTATTAAGGGACAACGCCATATCACTGATGTGATATTCGGTCTGAGTTGCTGGTATGATTTGCTGGTACATGAGCCATTCTATGGAGTTATGCCTGTAACTTTAAAAACATATTCGGTCTGAGTTGCGGCCTCAGCGCCATGATGGAGCAACTCACAAGCAATTCGCCATGGGAAAACCACCAGGCACCCAGAATGCTGCACAGAGCGGCTGCTCGCCGTGGAGCGATCCTGTCAAAGTGTTGAGAAAGTGAAGGTACCTCCACAGTCGATCTAGCAGGACGATGCAAGAGCGCGACTGTTGTTGCTATATTGTTGAGTGAGCAGTCTTTTGTGTCAACTGGAATGACAACATTGCACCAGTCTGTTTCCTTGAAATTTCATGAATAATTGATTAATAAGTAGACGAACAGTTGATTAGGATTAGAACTAATCATATTCAATGTCATTAGTTAGGGCTAACCAGAAATTGATGAAATCCCAAAATGTTGATTAGCTATTGGTTAGGAGGGTGAAAATGAATCTTAATTTTTTGCTTATCAATCCTAACCGGCTAATTTAGAGCCCTACCCAGAATTCTGCACAGAGCAGCTGCTCGCCGTGGAGCGATCCTGTCCTGAATTGAAGTTGGAAGTGCAATGGGAGGGTGACAGGCTGTCACTGGCAACATTAAGATCCAGTGGAGAGTGCTCGAGCATAGCTTGGTTGATTGTACCAGTACTTGTGGTTGTAAGAGGCAACTGTACTTCATGATTCATTCTATGGAGTGATCATAACTCCATAGAATGGAGTTATGCCTGTAACTTTACACAATTGTACTTCACTGATCCGAGTTGAGGTGATGGCAGAAGCACAGGTGCAGCAGTACACAGCCTGGGACCTTCGAGTGGCTTAATAAACTGCTCATAGCACAAACATTGTATGATCTGAAAGCCAGCGGCCTGATAACCGTGTGCTGCCAAAGCAACGCTGTGATGCAGTTCACCAAACCTGCATGCATCTGAGTCTATTTCCACATGTGATACGGCGAACACACAGAACATTTCGTCATTCCTGCTACCAAGGAGTCTATCATACACGAGCTGTGGACGAAGAAACTACATTCCTCGCCCTGTGGCAGAATGCTGAGATGCTGTTTGCCAGACATGGCCAAAGATCATCTAGAGTGGTTGCCTGGTGTTGATAATTGTCAGCTTGCGCACATGTGACTCCCTCATCTGGCACATTCAATTGTTGCTGCTATTTCGCGGTATTTAGTTCGGCGTTATTCCTGTGTCGATGGCTTCAAGCAGCATTGAGCAGCTGTTCACTGTGAGCGACAAAGTGCGCCGTAGATGACAGAGTTTCATGGGATTCATGATGTCGCCTTTCTAGACCCCGCTGTCACGCAATTGTACTGAACGGCAGCCCGGATCCTTTTCCAGGTATGTTGCTTGGGACCACAGAGGCTGCTCACTGGATGGCCGCTTTGCTGCATATGGCCTCTTTGCTCCTCACTGTATGAAATAATTGTTGCATATGATCATAATGTCTTCTTGAGATTGCCTGAGTTAGGTGCTGTGAAGGGTACTCCTGTTCATGGGTACTTGACAACCCCGAGAAGCGTGAAAGCCCAGCAGTTTCTAAAGCAGCGCAAACCTGAAAAATAGTGTTTCCTATTCCAAAGTTGCCATGTCAACTGGCACGCTGTGCGTGCAAGTCACTCAAATAACCGGTCCAACCTTAATTCATTTCCTCAAACCGTCAAGATCAGTGCATGCTGAAGACTGCACTCACTCGTTTTGTACTGCAACGTAGTTCGCACCCAGTACTATGGGGTTACGCCCAAAGCCACCCCATGGGACAATGTTGTGCACACGGCTTGCACACAGGCACAGATGTCATACAGCTGAGACGTAACTAGTGCTCTTGTCGTACATGTGCAGTAAGAAAGCACTGATTGCTGTTTCTTACGTTGCTGCACCTGGTAAGGCTGTTGGAGCCAGTTACTCCTGTCAAGCTGCTTCACTGTGCCTGGCTAATGGCCCTGTTATGTTGAAATATCTGCAAGCGGTAACTAACGGGTTCCCGAGCAGATCGTCGTTCTCCCTAACGACTTCTAACGCTAAGCACGGGGTCTTTTGCTTCTGGTACCTACTTTGGATTTCGAAACGTGCCCACAGCAGGTGATCATCAGCAAGCTAGTCATAGTGGTTTCTGTGCCAAACACCAGATTTAACAAAGTAACATCCCACACATTGTATCTGCTGTGAGGAGCAGTAGCATGCCACGCCTTCAGTGGTCCCTTACCTTCAGTGTTACCATGCCTTCAGTGATTCCTTGTAGGGGCAGTTATCAATGGTGAAAAGACAACTGATACGACAACCCCAAAACAATTCTCTAGATTCTGGTAAAGCGGCTCCTCGTGCGGCTCTTCACCATGGCCACTTCAGGAAACTCAAATTATCTCCCTCGTTGTTCACATGAGTATCCACCAGTGTCCACTGATCACCAGTGTCGCTTAGTTAGATAGAACAATCCTGACTATTTGGCACTATTTTTTAGGTGTGTGACCTGACAAATGAAGCAATACTGGTGATCACTGCCAGTGTCATGCACATTCGAACCTTTTTCAAGGTGGGCGCAAGGAGGCCACAGGTGATGTGAAGTGTCCCAGGTGATGTTTGTGAGTCTACAGATTGAGGATCCACTGCCATCGCTCCCATGCATACCAAATCACAAAAGTCACCGAAAGCGGCCACCTGAAGAATCCACTCTCTTATAAATCGTCCTATTCAAAGTGCTTGATTTTTTAATGTCACAGAAGCTAACAGCAACAACGTTCCACAATCAAGACCCGTTGCAAACGACACCAGCACCAACAACCAAGAATTCTGCAGAGTTTTGCGAAGTTCTGCCCCGGCCACAGTTTCGCAGTCCTGCGCATCATCCTTGGATGGTAATCTCACCAACGAGTGACAGAATCGGCCGCAGAATATGATGAGTTTTACACTCCGGAACCCTTTCTGGGGGAGATATAGAAGGTCGAGGCTGTCAACTGCCGTCGCGATCCCAGAGGACAATAACGAATCCAGAGGGAGCAGCCGCGCACGGCAACCATCCGAGCCGCCATCAACAGACATCAGCAGCGTAGAGGGCGGGTCAGACTACATGTCAGTTGGCAGCAGTGGCGCCCAACGTGACTCATTCTCCTTGAACTGGAGCGCTGCAGTCGCTGAGAGCCTCAGCGCGCATGGGGATGCTGCCGCTGGCGCTGGCGCGGGTGCGGGCGCTGGGATAGACACACAACACCCTGCGTCTCTTCCTGGAATGTTCCAGGAAGGAATATTCCAGGAAGGAGTATTCCAGTCTGCTGCAGCAGGAGTAGCATCTGCGCTGCCACATTCGTCTCTGGTGCCTGAAAGTAGTTCATCAGGGGCTTCTCCACTCTTTGCGTGGGATCCTGGCAACGAAGGAGCCCAGACGTTGGCGCAGAGTATTGCCGCGCGCGTTGGCGGGCAGGTGGCTACAAGTGCCCCCGCAGCAGCCCTGTCTGACTTTTCTGCAGCTCCCGTGCAAATGTTTCGGGAGGTTCAGGGGCTGATGGATATGCCGGAAATAGAGACCCAAGGTGTGATCCATTTTCCCCATAGTTAACTACAATGTTGTAGAGCATCAGGGGAAGCGTATCTCAACAGTGTTGAGTCAGCACACTTGCATGGTGGTGTTACGGTACACCAAAAAGAAAGTATTAGGGACGCCCAAAAAGAGGGATTCGGGACTCCCAAAAAATACAGTTTCGGGACACCCGAAAAAGAGAGATTTGGGAGACCCAAAAAAAGACAGTTTGGGGACACCCAAAAAAGAGGGATTGCGGAGACCCAACAAAAGAAAACATTAGGGACAGCCACAAAATTAGGAGTGGGGAGGCCCAACAGAAGACAGTTTGGGGACACGACACTAAAAACAAAGGGTTGGTGGCTTGCAGGAGGTACCGCACAGGCAGCTTTGGCGCTGCAGCAGATGGCCGCTGCGCAAGGGCAGCCGGTGGTGTCTGCGGCGGCAGCAGACAACGGCCTCGCCTCCACAACATACATGCGTCGAAACCTGCGACACAGAGTTTCTTTTCGAGGAGATGAAGGCCGCGACCCGGACGCCCAAAACTCAGGTGGCTCGCTCACTTGTACTGAAGAACATACCCTTCAAGCGCATATCCTGCCTCGCTTTTTCTTGACGAATGTTGTGCCATTCGAGTGAAGTGGTGGATGTTTCGTGTTAGTTGCTTTCGGCTATTTGGGTTCATGCCTATTCACTACCTTTCCGGTTTGTAAAAAAAGGTGGGCCAGACTCTCGTGACGGTGCAGCTGTGCCATTCGAATGCATGGAAATGGTGGATTTTTTTCATGTGTTGGTGGCTTTTGGGTACGTGAGATCATGCCTATTTACTACTTTTTCGGTTTGTAAAGTCTCTGGTGTGTGGTGACCTGGCAAACGAAGCGACCACGGTGACCGATCACTGCTGCGCGCAGGCCGTGACCCTTTCCCAGTGCCGGACCTCAGAGGAACAACCACCCCGCTGAGCGGCCAGGCGCGCGGCGGCACACCCTTCACACTCCCCCGGCACCCCTCAGCCACATCCGCCGCATCTGCAGCGTCCGCAGTGTCAGCGGCCACCTCCTCCGCGACCGTGAAAGCTGCAACCATCAGATACCGCGACAAGATGGAGGAGCTGGTCAGGCAGGAGACTGGGCTGCCCAGTACGACGTACCTGCAGGCCCTTGCAAACGCCCGGCATGAGGCAGCTGCACTAGACCCTGGGGAGCGGCAGATGTCGGTGAGATAGAAACCCCACATTGCACCTCCAGGATTCCTTTTTTTTCCTGTGCCGATTTACTGACCTGGGCCGATTAGATTAGGCCAATCATCATTATTATCGCAGTTTGGCTAAGAGTGCTGGGAAAGACTTTCGTGATGGTGCTGTTGTGCCATTCCAGTGAAGTAGTGGATGTTTTGTGTTAGTTGCTTTTGGCTATTTCGGTTCATTCCTATTTACTACCTCCGGTTTTTAAGGAGATTAGGCCAAACCAACTAATAGACATTGATCAGTTGTTTTGGACGGTTGTCACCCCGGAAAATCATCGGATGATAATGAAAATTGTGCTACCAGGTATGTACCGCCTCTTAACCGCCCCCTAACAAGAGCGTTTCGCCGAAATAATAACTTTTGCGCAAGGAACCCTGTGCTTCTCCACTCTCAGCACCTCGCTCAACCACTCGCGGCGTCGTTTGTCCATTATGCTTTGTTCCTACAGTAACATCTGGTTACCACGAACCTGGTCAATACGAACTGCTGGATTATACGAACCAAACCAGTGAGGTCAAACAGTGTCCGTACGTTGAAATCCTGCTGGTTAATCTGAACTTCTGGATAGTACGAACCAAATCAGTGGGGTCAATTCGGTACGTATTAACCAGATGTTACTGTACAAAAAAAAAAATACCAAATCGGGAACCACGCCATACCGAATGAGGGCTTCTGCCTCTGCATAACATGGGACATGATGTAATGGAACAAACCAATTTCTCTCCTATTATACTAGATAATAAGAATACAGACATTATTACCTCTGTGTAATATTAGGGTAATACAACACACAGACTATTGGATACAGCACCTACGTGACATTCCCCACTTTTCTCGCCATGCATGCACGGTTTCACATTCTGGGTTTCTGCAGGTGACAGACGGAGTCCGCACGAAGCTTCAGAAGTTTCTCCAAGGTTCCGACGAGTTTGCAGTGTCCGCGCATGTGGATTACATGAACGTCGGAGAGATCATCGACATCATGCCCCTGCACGACACGCAGCGCAGAATGCTACGCACGAGGTACCTGAAGCCACGATTGAACAACCTGCGCCGCGGCCGCATACTGCTCTACTTCTACCACCTCATCGGCCTCCTCAAAACCCTCACTGGCGTCCTGGTGCTCTCCTTCAACCCAAGCCCCCCTCCAACTAGGATTCAAACCCTTGCTTGGTATTCACATCCTCGTTAGTCACACAGCACTCACATGCTGCGAGTGCTAGTATCAGTAGGCTATCAGGAGTATATAGTATTCAAGGAACCAGCCTGGCAATGCGGCAGGTGTCACACGGTTGGCCGCATCCGTGTATATAGTAGAGTCGCGTTATCTCTTACCCGTGTGTGCACCAAAAAATCGGTCGGGTTAGGACGAGAATGAGTTGAACGCAACGTATTTTAGCTTGATCTTGCTGTTTTGTGCAGCAAGTTCTCGTGCGAGTTTGGACGAGTACAAGTGAACATGGTGCACGAGTTATCGTGGCTGCACTGTAGCTTGTACACTACAACATGTCACAGCATGATCGCTGGCCGGATCTGCTCTAATAGCGCCGGGAAAACCCTTGGTATTCAAACCCTCTTTAGTGTCACAAAACCCTCGTTAGTGTGTGCAAAAGTCAAAGGCAGAACTCCAAAGAATGGCTCATGTACCAGCAACTCATCGCATGACAACTCAGCCAACCCGCGTTAGCGTCACTCAGCATTCACACTCACATGCACATGCACATGCAGGTGCCGGTGTTGATCAGCAGCACCTCAATCTTCACGCAGAACCCCACCAACAACATCCTGAACTGGTGCACCATCATCCTTTCGGTGGTAGGAACCCTAGCAGTTGCTCTGGAGGACTTTTTCCAGTTCGGCGCGCGCGCCCGCGCACGCCACCTCTGTGTCGCGAAGCTCGACAGAAGCTTCTGGAACTTTCATGCGCTCGCGGGCCCCTGGAGCATGTACAGGCACCACAGCGGTGAAGCCTACAAGAAACTCACGCAGAAAATCGAGGAGTATGTGCGTGAGGCAGAGGTGCAGAACATCGCAACGTTTGCTGGTGCGCTGCCTGTGGGGCCTCCGTGCTGCTACACACATGCATGTGCACATGCATGTGTAGAAAGAGTTACGGACGCATGATGAACGTAACTCTTTCCATGATGTGATGGATATCCTCCCTTGATGGCTATTTCAACAATTGTTTTGAGCTGTACTACATTTTCCCCAGAAACTTTGATTGCCCGTCGCTCTTTACGGCCCCGTGCACCTTCCCTTCCAAAAGCTTCCGCCCAAATACCTACTTCACTCTAGACGTACATCCATCACATGGCACAGCACAAGATTCTTTCGCGCATTCATGTGTGAAGCGTGGCGCAATGCCCTCTACATCTGGCCCGCTGTGCTACCCAGAAAGCTTTAATGAATGTGTGAAGCAGTTACAGTAGCGTCTCGAGAAATAATTCAAGCTCATTTCACCTGATTTATAAAAACAAGGCTACTCCACGTTATACTCGCGCGTGGTCGTGGCATTCTGCTTCGTCATTACTACCGCAGTTTGGCTAATAGTGCTGGGAAAGACTTTCGTGACGGAGCTGTTGTGTCATTCGAGTGAAGTGGCAGATATTCTGTGTCAGTTGATTTTGACTATTCGGGTTCATGCCTATTCACTACCTTTCCGGTTTGCAAAAGACTCCATGCTAGACTCCTCCACGACCGCATGGTTACTCTTGCTCTGTCCCAACCCCCCCCCTCCCCTGCCCCCCTCCAACCCCACCCACCTCGGATAGTTAGTCTTGGTGTGTCCC
>JAUMHD010001408.1:0-18222 GCA_032359135.1 Ulvella scutata
CACACACACACACACACACACACACACACACACACACACACACACACACACACACACACACACACACACAAACACACCAAACCACAGACAGAGGCAGACAATCTAGCAGACAGTTCTGGACGTGAAGGGACACAGCGCTCATGAAAGGACACAGAACTCAGCAGGACACGATGTAACCCTCGAGGGTGCTTGTGTGAATGAGCAACGTGTGCAGCGTGTGTGAATGAGCGACTAGCAAGGCACGTACCGAGAACGCGAGCTCGAAGCTCCCTTGAGCACCAGTGCCGATCTTGAAGTTACCACAGCAGCTGGACTGAGGCAGCAGCTGCCAGTCATCCTCGCCGCAGGCACTGCAGTCCTCTGGGCACTCCACATTAAGATGGCGGGAAGTGCACAGCTTCATGCGCAGAGCCGAGGAGCTTGAGGCGATGGCGGTCTGCTCATGGGCGATGTTGCCGAGCACGGAGAAGACTGCGAATCCCGCAAAGAAGGACGTGAAGCAGTTGATGAAGCCGATGTAGTTGTTGTCCGCCCAGATGTTTGTCGTTGCTGGGGCAAAGGAGGCGTATGCGGACATTACTCCTGCACCATGCATGGCGTTCAGTTCACGATTCACGGCCGTGCATGGTCATCAATAAGGTAGCATACACGGCGCAACATACATGAAGGGGAGGGGGGCGGGGGGGGGTTGTGTGGGAGAAAGAAGCAGACAAATACGCCCACCTCCCCCATCCCACCTCCCTTGTGGCAGCACGATGATGCAGTGTGTAGTCTCCAGCTTGCTAAGTGTTACGCGTACGTGTGACAAGGGCTTTGAATGGTACACAGAGTCGTAGGCCAGGCATGTGCAGCCCCCTGCAGTACCCCCCCCTCTCCCCACCCACACACACATGTGCACACGTGGCCACAGGTGGACACGCACCTACGGTGGCGCCAACCGAAAACATGACTTGCCCGGCAGCATCTGACCATGGGTCGCCAGTTTGCAGCACACTGAGGTCCCACTCGCCGACGTACGCCCGCACACCATCCGCAGCACCCTCAAGCGTTGAGTTGACCACAATGAGGATCACCAGCAGTATCCAGGGCACAATCACTGTGAACCGGGTAGCTACTGTGATGCTGTGCACGCTGCGGCACGTGGCGAGGAAGCATGCCAGCCATGTGATCACCAGGCCTGCATGCACCGGTGTTACTACAAACCATAAAGGTGGCCAATAGGCAAAAACAACGGTGTTACTGCAAACTAGAAAGGTGACAAATATGAACGGCACGCAGCTCTCATGGCCACATACAACTCTGGCAAAAGTACCAATAGAGGCCCTGGGGCTCGGAAACCGAAACAGCTAAAAGCATCTAACACAAAAGAAACACCACTTCACGGCATACAACCACTCTGTAAAAAGAGAAAAACTGTCATTATGTGTGTCAGGACCTGGCAGCTAGGGCTTACGCAGAGGCACAGTTGCAGGCGGTCATGCTAGGGCTAGGGCTTGCGCATGCGGTTGCAGGCGGTCATGATTCGGTGGTGCCAGTTTCCTTTTGTTATCCCAACAACCAAAAGTCAGTCGAACACTACTTTTACACTCTGGTAACCTGAAAGTATGGCCATCGACGCTGGCCAATACACGCAATGTGGAACCCTGCAGATGCCCCAACAAAAAGGTGCATCAGCTGAGGTGAGCTGAATGGCCAAGATTGTCGAAGTTGGGAAGTAAGTAGCAGAGCATATCTCAATATCAAATCTGCAAACCTTGACAGGCCCACAACGTAGTTGGTGAACAACAGCAGTAATACAAAACCCACCGGACTCATGAAAAGTCACCAACTCGCACTGGATGCATCCCAACACAGATTCGGCGAACACGACGATCGTGAAGGCTCAGGCCCCAGGGACGCTTCAATACTTTTGTGTACAGAAAGCGAGTGTGGTTTGCTTGACACTGATCTGGAGCAATGTGCAGGTGATGGGTGAGAAGGGCACACATCCGAACACTGGCCCGGAGAAGCTTCTGGAGGTCCCACTAGTGACGTTGTCCTCTCTGAACTGCATCACGGTGTTGATGAAGTACGATTTGGCCCTCGTTAGCGGCAGTGCACGCTTGGGGTCGATCATGCACAACTCATCGCCTGTCTCGCATGATGAGGCCCAAGGCAATGGCCACATGAAGGATGCTCCGAGATAGTACAGCGACCAGGCTATGATCGTTGAGTAGTATGTCACTGCACAACACACAAAGCTTGAGAATCGGCAGCATATCAGCAACATGCAGAGCGTCTGTCATCTGTGTCCATTCAGGCTCACATATCTGTGCGTTTGGCTCTGTTGCAACGTCAGATACTTGGAAAGTATGTTGCGCCCTTCTGAAGACGGGCAGTGTCTGTGTACGACCATCCTAAGGGCTGACATCTGTGATGCCTGGCAGGTCAATGTGTTGTTTGTATTCAGGCAGATGTACAGCCGTGACGCGTTCTTCTTTCCAAACGCCTAGATGCTGTCGCAAGGGCCGCTACCATGTACTTGAATGATATGGTGGTGCACTGTGTTCTGAACTGCAGTGTGCAGCAAGGCACAGGCTCCGAAAGTACGGCGTTGATGCGTACAGAACACATCCAATCAGCACTTACAGCTGCTGCCAAATGAGTGCTAAAAGGACTTCCTGCGCCCAAGGATATGCTATACAGTGCATACAAATGTATCTCCCATAGTATACACATCCCATAGTATACGGTGTGTAGCATATCAAATCGCATAGTGTGCCCACGACATACGTGGGATCCCGCCCACGATACAGTGGCGTCTACCTCTCTGTACACAGAGCACCTGTAAAACGACATGGGCGGACACACTGATAGCGAGGCCAGCCACAATGGAGATGCATCCTACTCCCCTGGCACGAGTGTTGATGGCCCCAAATGCTTCAATGTCGCCCCTCTGGAACAGCCTACCTGCAACATGCATACGAACAGCGTTAAACTATGCTTTTTACTTCTGATAACCTGTGAGGGTATTATCGTGGGACTGTGCTTGTTGAAGCGAGATGACATCTTCGGTTATCAGCAACCGGACCAAGAACATATTAGTAGAAGCACGGAGCATGAAGCTTGCATCATACATAGATACATTTATACCATATATGGTGCATCGTATGGAGACACCTGTCCGCGTACCGCAAGGGTTGTTCTTGGACCGCGCGGTCTAAATTCAAGTACCTGAGAGGCTCTCACCACTCACAATCCGCAGTAAATGTCGTACCTTATATATATGCTATGGTTATGCTGTAGGGAGCAGTGCCCTCCGACACGATAGTTCTTACCGTGTTCACACTGTAGAAGAGAAGTTCTCGCTCTAGCACGCCGGTTCGGAGACACTGTCGACGATGCTGCTGAATTACCTACGCTCTTAATACACAAAGTGTTGTGTGAAGACACCACGTGCGCGGTAGCGAGCTTCCCTGGACGGCTTAACTGGCTGTGCTGTCAGGGACGGCAGCAGACAGCAACCAAGAGAATTTGCGCACACCTGGCAGCTCATAACCTAGCGATAACGCGAGGAACACTTGTCCTGTACAGTGAGCCTATCAAGGGCAACTACCTTGTACGCAGCGACGCATGAATTGACTCTGCAATGAGTCCAGTTACAGAAGTCCCCTTTCATCAAGCCAGCATATGCGGAACAGCACATGTTGAACGCATCTTAACACTCTATGTACAAAAAACAGCATATCGGCCTGATGCATATTGCGGACTAGCATCGCACCCAGCGCAAGCTCCGTCTGGAGCAAAGGAAGCGCCAACAGCAGAAGAAACAGGATGTACGGAATCAAGAAGGCTCCCCCACCATGTTTAAAGTTCAAGAATGGGAAGCGCCAAACGTTGCCCAGCCCTACTGCGGAACCTACACTGCCGATAATGAACGCAGCTCTGCTGGGCCACCTGTCTCTTTTAGTCTGCTCCGGCCTGGATCTTTCAATGTCCATGGCGCACAATTTATTCAGCTACTTGCAATCTTGACCACACAGACTGGTTCAGTACTGCCATCTGCGGATCATTCCATACTGTAGGATCCTGCTCCTCAAACACTCACATCAGGCGACTATCGGCGTATCATCGTGTTCAGAATTCGTTTGGGGTCGGAAATGCTGCGTAGAATGCGCCACAGGTCGTTCGAGCATGTGTGTCTATCTCATCAGAAACCGCATCGCGGCGGGGACAGTGTATATACACAGATGCAGGAACGCGCGTGTTCAGAAACAACGTTGAATATACATCAAACTGTCAAAGTTGCCAGGTCGAATGGGTCGCAGCACTCACATCAAATCTGAAACCCATGAGTGTATATATCGGGGCGACAATTCTGGGCATTTATAAATAGTTCTACAGTCCTGTCGATGTCGACGTAATCTCTCTCCCAATTCTAGGCACCGATATTTGAATGTTGATATTTGAATGTCGATAGCTATGAGCAGGCAGCATCAGCATTTTGAACCTCTCACATGACACCGGTGTTATGTGGATGTGGTGGCAGAACTTTCTTATTTGATTCTGTTTCGCTTTTGGGCACTCCCCTGGGAGCTGTTGTGCTGCACCGTTGATACTTTTGCCAGTGGACACGACATTTCGACGTGATTACAGACAGAGCTGGTGTGCTTCGATGTCAGATTCTTTTTTTACTTGCCAACAACAACCCCCAGTGACTCCTCCAGCATCCAGGAGTCCACGCTCTTGCGAGTTCCGTACTGTCCCAATTTTGCGGTGAAGCAGGTGACAAAGTTGGAGAAGAAAAGAAGTTGGAGGAGGAGGCAACATATGTCATCCAGGTGGGGTCCAGACAGGTCTTCTGTTGAGCTGCATCCTCCGATCAAATGTACTCACCACGTTCAAGCCCTTCCAGAGTAATAACAATTTCACAGGTCTTCCTCCTGCACAATTAACTGTAGCTGTGCACAATTACTCGCACTTTCTAAAGCAGGGGAATGAATTCACTAATATTGAGAGCACGCGAATGACCACATGCATCACCCTATGATCATGCAAAACTTAACTGGACTCATATCACAGGCAAGCACTCTCCGTCGAATCTAGCTACAAGTCCATGCGGTTGCCTTCACCATGTCCGTGACTACTGAAGACCTGGGCTAGCTCTGCAGCCATGTGCACGCCACCAGCGCCCTCTTCATCTATAGTCCAGAACATGCCACCCCGCACACCACCTCCATACTTCCGCTTCAAGAACTCATTTGCCTGCACAGCTTCACCACACTGCAACATCTGCTTGTACGCTCCTTCTTCATGGTACTGTAACGCCGCCTTAGGCAGCCACACTGACAAACATCCAGAGCACATTCAGAGTGGCAAGTTCACTGTAACTGTATGTCTGCACGGAAACCGAACGGGCTGAGTGCTTCAGGCCCACCCCAGGGCATTTTCCAGGGCACCGAGCATACCATATCAGACTGTGATTGAAGAAGGATGTGGACCACAGCACAAGGCATCATTGCAATTGGCTGTCCCCCAAATTGCACATAAATACACTGCATGGAAGGATACGGTCTGTATAGCCCACTAAAAACGACTACCAGCTTTTACCAACACAATTGTAACAATACTGATCGGTGCCTCACTGTACAGCAGGCTTCGGGTGCCTTTAATGAGAGTATGGCACCTGGGCTCTTGAAAACACATTGGATACTGATCCACTAATGAAACATCTGTTAACCAGTGTGGTATCAGAGGTACTTGCCAGGTTGTCTTATAGGTTCCTTCACCCCTTTTTATATAGTCTTATAGATACTACGCAACCAAATGACAAACAATTGATTTTGCTGACATGATGCATGCCTGCTGAAAGCACACGCAGGTCACACACCTGTCTCAGCTGTGAGGGATGCACGATGCAGAACTTGAGCCCATCTGCCCACCCATTCGCCACTCCAACCACCAACTTCTCTAATGGAACCTTCACGGTCTCTCCATCTCGCCTACACTGTGATTCTTCCTCCAGGACATCCCTGGCAAGCTGCGTTTCAAAGGGCAAACACGCCGCCACAGCTCCCTTCAGCCTGCCTAACGTCCGAATGCAGCTGTAAAAAAAGGACGAAAAGCGACCGGATAGTGCGCTTGTGAGGCTCTGCTGTAAATACATCCACCCTGGAAAGCGAATGGAAGCATCTGTGTGCTGGAGACAAGATGCTTGAACAGCATGTTGACAGAAATCAGGCATAGCCACTACGAACCCTGTTGAGAAAGCCTCAGCGCGAGCTACGATGGCATCAGACTGTGATATTGCAGGCTTGCAGCGTGTTGTGTCATGAAGGAACCTTGAGAAGGCCTCGTAGAGCTGCAGCGACACCCAGTCAAAGATGTGAACACCAGCACGCTCCAGCACACATGCATAGCACTGCAGCCCCGCATGCTCGAAGCCTGCTGCCTGCACACAGCATGTGCCCCTTAGTGAGGGCTTGAACCCAGTGCACAGGCAATGGGTGAACGCTGTTGGGCTGTGGCTGCAATGTAGTGGCTGATGTGGCTTGCAGGTGGCAACATGCACACATGAGGTGCTCAATTGCTGTCGCATGTGTTTCAAAATGCGCTTTGTGAGGGTGCTGTTGTGCCATTCGAGTGAAGTGGTGGTTCTGTTGTGTTAGTTTCTGTTAGGCTGTTTGGGTTTGTGCCTATTCACTACCTTTCAGGTGTGTAAGAAGAGATGCTGTCATGGTGTCAACAAGCCAAACTAACCGATACATGAACTGTGACAACACCAGATAGCAGGGGCCTTGCGAGGATAGAATGAAAGTGTGGCACCACGAGCATGCAAGCGTGCCAACAAGAGAATTCAAGTGTGTCAACAAGAGAAGGAACAGCAGCAGGTGACACGAAGGTCTCACCTTGACTATTGCCCGGTCTTCTTCGCTGTCTTGATAAGCCAAAGCTGGCAGATTGAGCCATAGTGAGAAGTCTGTATCACAACACATCCTGAACTCCGGCATGGTTGAGGAGCAGGCAACAGTGCTTGAACAGGCGCAGCCTTGCATAGCTGGCCACGACAGGGCATGGCAGATGCAATACAACAGAGTACGTGGAGGCACTACCAGCAGGCTGAACGCTGCACATTCACTGAAAGAAGCATTCGCAATGGCAAACTCGTCCTGGCTGGTAGGAGATGCTCCTGGAAAGAATGTTATTTTGCTTCACTTGATTTGGCAGCAAGCAGACCAGAAGCAGAATCAATGAGCTTGAAGGGCAATAGGCCACAGAAGGCCTGATGTGCCAAAACAACAGTAAACAAAAGATAACAAAACAACACCTCCGGGAACTTCACAGACACTAAAACGAAGAGTGTCTGTCCAGCATTCAAGCTGTAGCGAAGAGCAGGACAACAATCTGAGCACCTTCAGGTCCAAGGGCATCCAGGTAGCTTTCAGCTGGCGCCATGCTCACAGTGAGGCCAAGCTTGTTCTTCACACATACTGAAAAATCTGCCATAACCATCATGGTTTCGGCCGTGAAGTGTGCTGAGGCAGACTGGCGGTCATCATTGCCCTCCAGGTCCCAGTCCACACCATCAAAGAGGCCGCCTAACTGAGCATTGAACCTCTCAAACTCTCTGCATGTCACCTGCAGGTGAACGTTTTGGGCGCTTTGTAGCTTGATCATGTATGCTACTCAGGTTCTTGACCTTTCATTGCCTTTCAGACACACGAGAGACACCCGTAGGCGAAGGTGCACGATCTCCCAGTATAGATTGAATGTGCAGCTGCTCAGTTAACTGATCAAAACACCAAGAAGGAAAAGACACGAATCTAACACATTGTTGGCGACACATTGGGCCGATTTAGTGTGCCTCCTGGGCTTGACAGGCCCCATGTGAACCAACAACCCACAACCTGCCTGTGAAACGTGTTAAAGGGGTCTAGGAACAGGGACAGCACATCAAAGTAGGAAGACGGCTTGGGTACATGTTGCTGCATGCACTGCTACTTGCTGGGGCCAGTTGAAATCGTGGCTGCATGAGTCACCTCACTGTTCCAGCATGCTGTGGCCAGCAATGGATATACGTTGTGGATTTATGAGTAACATTAACCACATTCCTCTTCACTCTAGCTCGTGCAAGGGGGTTTGTTCCGGAGGCTGTGGTATGAATGCAAAGTACGAGCTGGCATGCATGTGTGCTGCGTGGTCGTGCAAGCCTAGGCAGATTCGTGCACGAACCTGCACCAGTCCTGCCCAGTGGGACCTGGGGGAGGATGAGGACCGTTCCAGCCCCCAATAGCAGCCACATGCAGAACATGAGGGTGTCGCTGGCGGATCGAACGAATCCCTTCAAATTCTAGGTTGCTATGGAGCTTTGGGATCACAGACTCAGCTTCCTTGTGCTCCTGTACGTCCAGAGTGTTCTATGTTGCATGAGGGTTCTGCTGGCACTTGCTGACTGCAGTTTTTCTAGTGGTGATGCAGTTGTGTGGCGCTGACGAAACATTCTGGAGAAAATTAATGCAGTGCAGCCTGGATGTGTAAAGTTACAGGCTTAACTCCATAGCATAGCTCATGTACCAGCAAATCATCGCATGCCAACTTAGCTCGACCTCGCACTAATGACACAGGACATGCCACTACCGAAGCAACGACAGGGAATCAAGCTAGCCTCTCTACCCACATGGTGCACCAACCTGGATAGCAACGTGCATGCAGCTGGTCAATCAAGTTATCTGCTTGAGGGATGTCGCCGACAGTGTAGGAAACCTAGTCGTAGGTGCTCCAGATGGCACTTATCGCGCACCATACCATGTGTACTTGACACCTCCACCTCGAAGGTTCCAGAATACTGCTGTTTCCACAATACAGTTTCTAGACTATTGCTGTAGCATTTGAAGATACACCTTGTTCACTCACTGTATTATCAGCTTGCAACAGTTTGAGAATGTGTGAGTTTGTGGAGGTTGTGGATGCAGAGCAAGGGACCAACTGTTCCCTGAGTATCCCAGGACCTCATACAAATCCCACACATGCTACAGCTTGTCTTCACTCTCAAAGGATAGCAGTGGCTGAATATGCAGGCACGAGGATGTCAGCAGCAAGCACGCCTGAAGGGCTTCCATGTCAACAAAGCTCCAGCAAACTACATTGACTCCCGCTGCAATAGCCTCTTCTACCCGACCTGAAGTGGCATTATGTGCGTATCCGATGATCAGTGGCGCTGAAGGAACTGCACGGGCGTGAAACTGAGCTTGCCTTCCCACGAGAACAGTGTCACCACTGCTGCAACACAATACTCCGTGTGCTTAACGAGTTCACTGTTCAGCAATCCAGAATGGCAACATTGTGAGCAACATTTAGACGTAAGAATGAAAATTGTTGTGATGCAAGCAGGATTGTACATCTGCAATGGAGAAACGGACTCATGCGAAAGGGTGTCCTTCAGGTGTGCTTTGTCTGCAACCAAGCCTGTGGCAGGCTCGAAGAACAGAACAGGCATAACCACCAGACTCTTGAGACATAGGCCCAATGGTTGATGCAGCTCAGGATTGTGCTTCAGAAGCATGCTGAGTGCACCTCGCTGCATGTGCTCCCAATGTCCAGAAACGTTCAACCAAGTCGGCTGCGAAAAATAGGAGAAGAACTCTAGGATGAAGCATTGACCGCGAGCATGCAGTTGCCGGACTATTCAGCATACGGTTTCCTTTCTGCTGCCTGCACTCTAGTGTGTGTGCTTGCCTGCAGAAAGTGCAGGCAGACACGAGGGGACTTCCTGAATACCTTGAAATCACATCATTGGAAACATTTAGGCATAAGACGACATTGAAACTTGTTATAGAAGAGACTGGAAGACAGGACAGGTGCAAGGAATATTCGCAGATTCTGCACCTCTGCGCAGTCAATATTGCGAAATGGACTCCACAACAGCACCCATGAGTACTTTAATGTCAATATATATGTTTCTGGTGTAACTAGGTCGCCGAATCAAAACTACAAAGTCGTCAACTTTCCTGCTAAGCGCGCCAGCATGGCCATCAGTCAACTGCAGCTTAGTACTGTCTAGTATTATGCAGTGTACTTGCAGTGCTTGACAGAAATACATATATTGTATAAGAGCCTGCGGGTCGCTTAATCTTCCTTGACCTCGTACTGGTGCTGCTGTGGCTCAAGGGGATATATACAGCCTGTGGAACGCGGTGTGCAGGGATTCGCTGAAAGCAACCTGGTCACAAATGCTATTAAAAATATTCACTGTTTCTGCTGCTCAGCGAAAGCACCAGCTTGTTTGCAACCGTCATCCCAGACGCTTTGACATCATCATCTCATCAGACTCTTGAACTGGCTCTCGAAAAACCCGAGAACTGGCTCTCGAATTCTCGTTCCCCCAGTTCGTGTCATGGTTGATGATGATGGGAAGGGAGCATGGTCAGGCCTCAGGCAAAAGGCGAGATGTGATAGAGCTGTGTTCTAGCGGCCAGGAACCGCTGTTGCCTCGCCTCCTCATCCCTGAGGGACTGGTGGTAGGTTTTGGGCGGAAGGCACATCCATCAATACGGCAATCCTACGTGTCAAGGCAGCACTGCCAGTTGTATTGGAAAACGGATCCTGTGCTGCGCATCACACCAAGCAAACGGGATATGTCTATCACTACCAATGGCACAGTGAAAGTTCTCCAACCAGGAAGCCTAGCAGGAGAGGTATTCGACTTCACAGCACCGTGTCCAGGCAATTGTTGGCAAACTCATGCTGGCCATGCTGTGCAGATGCGGATAGGAGACACCTTGCAGCTACGGCATCCTCCGAAGCCTTCTGATAGCTATTATACGTTTGAGCGGGTTCTGGAGTCCGCAGAAGCACAGGTTAGCACGCCTCAGAAACGCAAGGCACTGGACTGTGAACTCGAAGCAGATCTCCCTAGTATTGTTTCAGGAAATCAGACACCAAGCAAGAAGGCATCTACAGCTACACAGGAGCATGCTGATGTGTTCCATGGATGTGTGGTGTGGCTCACGAGCGGTATGCATACGAAGGCGTTCAAGACTAGACTGAAGGTGTGTAGACACCTGACAGAACATACACTTTTTAACATTCTCGGGAGTTCTGTGTGTGGGAGCCCCTCCCACAGAGGACTGGCCCGCAAAGTTTCCGGTGTCTTTTGATTCAAACCGTTTGGCTCAATGATTGTTCACATCAGTCTTGCAGTGGAGCATGTGTGTAGGAGCATGGCGCTACACTGGCAAGCACACCAGATGTAGCAACCCACATTATCTGCACCTCAGAACGAAGCCAGTTTCAGAATCATGCTCGTGACCTCATTTCAGCATGGTGTGAGTCCCACGCCCCTCTACAAGGTGGGCACAAAGGCTGGGATGGTCAGTCACATGCGACATGCAGCCACCTCAAGCCCACTGCACTGGCAGCAGACTGCACATACAGTGGCACTACAGGTGAGCTAGTCTCCATGCGCTTCTGTAATTTTGTCTCACCTCTGTCGCAGTGATCGGTGATGCAGTACGATCCATAGTTGCAGCCAAGAGGCCTCAAGTTTAGTTGATGTACGTTTCCTGTCTTTGAGGCTATCTTCACACGGCTAGTTGCACATATGCTAGTTGCAGCTACAACTCTCAATACCACTGAGATGTTGATCTCAATTTCAACTCTCTCTCACTTGTTACCCATCATGTTTGTGTGCAGCACAAGTGGTGGTGGGCCCAAGGAGCACTGGGCTGAATTATGTGCACATCGTGACACCAGGATGGGCATATGAGTCTATGCGCTCACAAACGCTGCAAAAGCCATCAGATTTTGCCTCACCAGACTTCACACGAGAGCTTCACAGAGCTGCACGCAGCAACAGAGCTTCCGCCTCACCTGTCGAAGCACCCCACGCTTGCACAGCAGCGCCCGGTGGCACAGCAGCCACTCTAGAGAACGAACTCACACTACCGGCATCACGTCAGAATATAAGTGGCTCTACTACTCCCTTGAAGCATGACGCTGCCTCCATGTCAACGCCATCTGCCAGAAATCCCACCGCAATCTCGCAGTGTGAACTGCGCCACCCCCCTCCTGAAGAGCCACCAGTATCCCCTCTGTCGAAATTCTCACTGAACGAAGACAGTGTAGGAGCACGTGTACGTTTGAGTGGCGCAAGCTTGCCCTCGTCGCATGTCCACTGTTGCGTGAATGAGAACTCTTCCCCACATCCAGGTGCAACTTCCATGCGTGCCTCTGGAGCAGCACCAGCTGCAACCATTCCTGGCTGGGGCTTGAGCAAATGGGGTCCACAACGCTGGAACTCTTCTCAGTGGGGTCTTCATGGGCAGTGGCTGGAGCCCTTCGATGTGGAGAGTGTACGGGACACTCTGCGCAAGCTGTTTGCCCACTACAGCAGCCAAGCCTCTGAGAGCCCAACAGCAGCGTCCACGTCTCAACTAGAGTTCTCTGGAACCAGAGCATGCGGTGTGGCTCTGCACTGTTTTCAAAGCTCTGATGGCTGGATGCCTACAGCTGGTGACTGGGTAGCTGCCAGTCACCCCTGTAGCCGTTCAGGTCCTGGTCTGGCCATCATCTGTCCGTCAGTGCTTCTAAAAGCATTGTGGGGCCGTTATCAACCGTGAAGGTATCCTCTGGGTGGCTGGAGGTTCAGTGTTGTGAAACCAAGGCCGCTGACCACCGACACATAAAGTGCTGCATGTCTCGGTCGTGTTTGAGTTTTTCAGGTGCCACCTGATGCATTCTTGCGGGCACCTGGGCAGGTTCACTTTTCGTAGTTCTGTGTATTTGAGTGTTTTTTTGTTGTTAGCCATGCCACTGGGCATGCCTCCTGCAAGAGCAGGTACTGAGAGAGCATGCATGCATTGCTGCAGGCCTGGGAGGAGCGGTTCAGGCACCCTCTGAAGCGTCTCCTAGCAGGAGTTCCAAGTGTGGTCACACTGCATGCGCTTACTGCTCAGCATGCATCGTTCAGCAGCTGGAGCACAGCACCAAGGCGTACGTGCGGGGCCGTGGAGTTGACACGTTCCGCATGTTCAACACCAACCGGGCTGTGGCTATTATCGCATCTGCCAACACTCCACTCAAGACTGCTGCAGATGTTGATCGCCTTCCCCTGGGTGTGAGCTTCCTATCAGCTGTCGAATTCAGACTGACATGCTCTGTGCTGGAGTGTAGAGCACGTGAGGGAGTGCCTGATGCTACTGATCACGATTCTCCACACTGGTACAAATGTTTTGGCAACCATGCTCCACACTAGTACACGTTTTTGGAACTTGGCGTACAATGTATTTGTCCTTGTGCTCCTCACTGGAGGGCGAGGACTTTGTCCTTGTTGACCACAAGGTCCAGGACTTCGAATAATGGGCCTCGGCCGTTCACATTTCCTCCACACATCGTGAGATGGCCACTGCAGTGCACCAAGAAGCATAGCACGGCAAGCATATCAGTACCAGTAACGCCAGCCAAGAGCAGTAGCACTATCCAATGCTCAGGTGTAGCGGTCTGCAGGGCAGAAGAGCAACATGAAGGTGAAGGAGATCCTGCAGCACGGCTTCCTGGAGCGCACAGCGGCGCTTGACAAGGACGCGGCCGCAGTGGCCTTGCGGGAGTTCTGCTCGGTGTGGGGAGTGGGGCCCAAGAAAGCGCAGGAGTGGATCAACCGAGGCTTTACGACGCTGGCTGATGTGCGGGCCTCAGAGGAGTGCATGGCTGAGCTCAACACCCGGGAGAGGGCGGGGCTGAAGTATGCAGATGACTTCCAAGTCCGCATTCCAAGGGAGGTGTGGCACCTGAGCAGCACCTCTCGGAGTTTGCTGCAGCGTGCCCGTGCTTTTTCACATGCATTTGCTGCCGAATGCACCTGTGTACACGTCTGTTCTCCTTGTGGTGCAGGACAGTGGTGCCACCACGACACCCCTGCACCACCAGGAGTGTGGTGGTGGCACCACTGTTGGTGGCTGCCTAACTACATACCATGTTGGAACATGGTCTCTTCTTTTGGTGGAGTACATCCAGCCTAACCAAACCTAACCACTAGATATCTGATATCAGATGCCCAGTGGTTAGGTGAGGTTATGCAGGCTATGCCATAACACATAGATATTCCGAATTAGGAGCCTAATTGACTGGCACTATTGGATAAGAACTGATCTGTAAGGATAATGTTGTACTTGTTTCATGCAGCAATCAGTGGGGTGTTAGTTGGAGGACATTTCAGCATAAGAACAGCAGTTTATGAGAGTGTGGAGGTGCAGGAGGTGCAAGCGGCGGAAGCTCATGTTGTGGCAGTGACTGTGCAGCAGCTGGCGGCCATTGCAGGCACCACAACTACCACAGCAGCCGATGGCCTGCACTGCCGGGCTCTGGGAAGCTACTGCCGTGGCAAGGAGGCGACAGGCGATGTGGACATGATGATCATCCCGGGTAACTCCATGTCACATGTCTGCATCCGGTGCTGTTCCCGCTGTTCCAACTGTTCCTAACGTGCTTCCTACTGCTGATACTGTTCCTACTGCTCCTACTTCTGCTACGTTTGCTACTGTTCCCACTGTTCCAACTGTTCCCACTGTTCCTGCTTTTCCTACTGCTCCTACTGCTAGTACGGTTTCAACTGCTGCTACTGCTCCTGCTGTTCCTACTGCTGCTACTGCTGCTAATACACATACAGGTGCTGCAATCTCACACCTTTGTTTTGTGCTCTCTTGGTCGGTGTGAAGCTGTGCTGTCCTCCCAGTGCTCACATGCTGAAGACACAGAGTGGCCCTGGTGTGGGCAGCCTCATGCCTGCGTTCATACGGCACAACAGCAATGATGAGCACCACAGCAGCTTGCCCTCCAGTCGCTCCAGTCATGCTCAACATTATTGTTGCCCCCCTGGATGCTGCGCACCATTTTGTCCAGCAGCATGATCATGCGTGTATTGATTGTTGGTGCTCAGGATCCAGGACCAATGCTGCAGATCATCCTGAGGTCTTTAGATCCAGTAGTAGAGCCTGGAGCTCCTTCTCAGTGTTACAGTGGTGCTGCGCAGGAAGCTACATGCGGGCATCATGCAGGAGCTGTTCAGGTCGGGTTTCATCACAGACGACACAGCCATACCTGCGCCCCACACGTGTGGAGAGTCATGTGACTACAGCGCGCCCTCCAGTGTGAGTTGGCTTGGAGTCTGCTTCGTGCCCGGTGTGCCCCCGTGCCAGCTCTTCTCTTACATCTTGGGCATTGGACATATCTTCAACTAGGAAATCTGCCAGCAATATATAAGTACAGTAACATCTCGTTAATCCGCCATTCGATTATCCCTCTTGCCTTTATCCGTCAGAAATGCTTGGGACAAACTGTTCTCCATACAAATCCATGTACAAGGACTATTTAGGTTTGGGTTCATGCCTATTTACTACCTTTCTGGTGTGTAAGGCAGATGTACAAGGAAGACTAACACACACCATCATTTCCGTTCAGGTTTGCCTGCACTGAACCAGACTGGATTGGCACTTCCATCAACATGCTTGTTGTCTGGGCCACAACTAGTGGCACACACGACCAAACTGCCAGCGCATATAACTGCCAGCGAATACACCTCACAGCGAATACACCTGCAAGTGAATACACCTCACAGCAAATACACCTGCTAGTGAATACAACTCACACTGCCAGCGAATACTCCTCGCAGCGTATACACCTCAACGCCTCTCGTCAGCTGCAGGGTTCCCGAAGATTGCGAGGAGACTGGACGTCAAGGTGTACCCACCGAGGCTGCGCGCCACAGCAGTGAACCACTTCACCGGCTCCGGCCTCTTCTGCCGAGTGCTGCGGTACTGGTGCGGCCGCCCCAGCGCTGCCACGGCCAAGCTTGCTGCGCAGCACATGCCGGGAGGCACCTGCTTCCACCTCAGCGACCTCACGTTGAGCGTGCGCTCCTCCCCCCAGGAGGCCGCCATCACCTTCCCCCTCGAAGGTGCGCCTGTGTTTTTATTTTCCTTTCTGCCATGCCGGGATCTGGCAACACTGTTCACAGACCGGAAAGGTAGTGATGAGGCATGAACCCGAATAAGCTGGGATCTAGCCAAGGAATGGGGAAATACTAATGATGTCAGCGAAATGCTTTCAAGTATTCTTTTGTTGGGGTATGACATGTAACAATCCTTGATTTTCCGGCGTGACCATAATAATAATAGAAGGTGATTATTTTGCAGACAGTGGCTGCCAGGTTGTCAATAACGCCATATCGTGATACCCCTGAGTCCATGCATTGCTAGCAATGGTAGCGCAATAAGGTGCGTAGTGCAGCCCTGCACTCCTATGTAGCACAGAACTCACTATCCATTGAGGCATGCGCTTCGTTGGACGCATCCAATGTTCACTCATCAACGCACTGGGGTGCTTCGTGCACACCGGCAGCACGACGCACACGCGACAAGCTCACCACTATGTTTCTTACCTGAACGCAAGGCACCTGACAGCCTGACTGGTCTCTCAGCAGAGAGATCTAAGATGCTGTCCAGTGTCTTACTCAATCACATCGTCTTCTAAGTAGATCAGCGAAATGCGTCTGTGTGCCGCAGAGCCCAGAATGTTGCATGGTGGCAGACTGGTAGTAGATTGATTTTCCGCCTGCCTTTCTCGTGAGACCTTTGTACAGTAATGCTGCATTCAGGTGGCGAGGACAAAGGCCTCCCACAGAGGCGGCCAGGCCTGATGGCAGGCAAGCGGCAGGGGGGCCCTGCGCCACTGGAGCAGGATGTGAGTGTGTGGAGTGAGACTGACATCTTCCGGGCCATGGGACTGTGCTATGTGCCTGCCCATATGCGCCACTTCCACAGCATCAGCTGCTGACCAAGTCTGCTCTGTTTGTGATGCGGCTTCGACTTGAAGAAGCGCTCAAGGTGCTATTGAGCGCAGTTGCAGCAGATCAGCACTTGATGAATCTGATTCGTGAAGAGCAGTGCTATTGAAAAATCGGATTCACCAAGTTCTGCTCTTGACGAATCGGACAAAGTAGTACTTGGTGAATCTGATTCATCAAGAGCAGTGCTTGGAGAGTCCGATTCTCAACTACAGCAGATGCCGATGTGCTGTCTCACCTGCGCAGCACATCACTGAGAGCGCTGATGTTTAAACACTGCACTGATGTTGCTGAGGCGTGTATCGGTGCTTGCAGCCCCTGCAGTAGCCTACTGGTGCGTGCCGATGGCTTTCCTCGAAGGTGTGCATAGTTTCAGGCGCTTTCTCAAACGTGTTTGAGTACGTTTTGGTTGAATCAAAGCTGACTGCATTCTGTGTGTGCTGAGTCTGGGAGACAGAGTAGTGGTGATGGGTGGTGGGCAGTTGTCTGCACATCTCCTCCCATGCAGACACTTGTGCACGTGTCACATGAATCCAGTTGCCAGTAACTTCATGCGATGCGCAGGTCATACCTGGCTTGGTTTCTGCTGCGATAAACAGAAGACAGTGATGAAGTGAGCAGCATGCAAGCGTTAGTGCTGGGCAAGTGTAACAAACACGTGAACAACGCGGCGTAGAGAAATGGTGAGTGCCTGTGTGTGCTGTAAATGGACTGTAACGTGTTGTTGCCTTACACACAAGAGCACTGTGAACTGGCGCATGCCTGTCTGTGTTGAAACTGCTTTCAAACTGTCATCTTCAGTGTGCACTGCAGCACACATGGCTAGGTTCAAGATGTTCATAGTGCTACGTTCTGTCGACCACATGCCGCCTTCCTTGCTGGGTGCTCTGGTAAGGTCTGCCTTGTTCTTGCTTTGTGTTTAGTGGTTGCATGGTTCTCTTCTTGAGGATGCTCCTAGACATATGCGCTTTGTCTGCTACAGTGCCACTATCGATGTAACTTTCACACACATGCTGCCATGTGTTGTTTCCTGAGAGTGATAGAATTGACAGCGATGGGATAAGAAGGCCATAAGTCGATGAAAAAAGCAGGGGCAGGGAGAAAGTCATATGCTACTACTGACTGAAGGCGTGTTCAAATCTGGAGCCTCTTGACTTGTTGTGTCAGCATCGTAGCTACCTCTGCCACGGAGCAGTCTGAGGCCACAGAGAGGTCACACAGTCCACAAAGGCATGCTGATGTAATCATGAGAAGCACATTTCAGACAAGCACACGGAGATTATCTCTTCAATTCTGTAATTCCATCAGGTTTTCTGAAGCCAAGATACACCAAGGTGTACGAGCTCAAGATGTCTACTGGAACTCTATGGAGTGTTACATGCAAAGGAAAGACACTCTCGAACCAA
>JAUMHD010001419.1:0-18220 GCA_032359135.1 Ulvella scutata
TTTATATATATATATATATATATATATATATATATATATATATATATATATATATATAAGCAAATCAGCCATGAACAGACTGCTGATGTTTTGCGCAAGTTTACGGGCCGCTTGGCCGTTGCATCCAGTGACGAGGGGTGGTCCTCAGAGGGGAGCTGCTCACACCTGGCCTCCAACACACTGAACTGCCCACAATCCCAACAGGACTTCCATTGTCATGTGCACCCTGGGCCCAGGGTCGGAATCTGTTTTGGCGGATGTGTGCTTCATGCACCCTCCGCCCCCCTCACAAACGCGCGTAATTATTCGGAGTGGTAAGGCACGGGTTCTCGTGAGAGTTTCTGCGTGGCGCGACAAATTTGGCCCTACCGGGACCTGCCGACTCTGGCGTGACAATTGATCACGAAGGAGCGCCAATAACGCGCACAACTTGCTTACTCACTTCCCTGAAACACAATAGTGTATCCACAACGTATTCTGGTGTGATGGCGCATTGATCGTATGGACATGACCCATGATGATCCATTTCGTCTATAATGGAATCATATATTATATTATATATAATATATGATTCCATTGTGTGTCTATACATGTACACAGCCCACGGGCGTAGTGTATAGCCTGGAATTTGTGCCCAGGACACTGGTGATGCTCAGTGCAGCCATTCCTCAGTCGCACGGTTTGGAAGAGTCTACGTCGGGGGGTGCGCGCCACTCTTGGGATCTATAGATAGACACCCGTTGTGGTTTCGGTGTTAACTGATTGCTTCTTTGCGCCGCGCCGTCACAAGTTTGCGTGCACAGAGCTATCAAGTTCGAACGAATTCGTCCTTGTGATGTCATACAAGTCATAAAAACCAAGGTGACCATATCCCAGAAGATCAGATAAACAAGCAAGGCCCCCGCAAACCGCCTAGCGAGCTTTGCGTGCTTGTACCTTCCTATAGATCTCTGAAATGTCAGAAACAGATACACTGAATTCGTGCTGTTCTTGTGAGACACAATAGACGCTGTGCCTTTCAATAAGCAGCCAATGGTTTTCATTTATGTTTGTATCGTTTTGGCCTTGAGCTCTCTCGGTCCTGGCGTTGCACGTGAAATCAATCATGCCAACTTCGAAGTCGATGTGTCAGGCAGGAGCCTTCAGCAAAGCTCTCCGACGACCACCAGCAGGATCCGCGTTGTTGAAATTTCAACTCTTTCGTCAGCGGGAGATGCGATTGTGGACGAGAGGGAGCTCAGGGGTACAGTCAACATCACTGCGTCAGATGACCCCGTCATGTACGGCTCGTACTCGCTGGGCCCGGCAGAAGTGTTCCAGATGAATGAAATCATATCTACTGAATTGGTATGTCCCATCTTGTTGCTACTGGTCTTCTTTCCTGTTGTGCGAATGACCTCGCAGGACTGTTTTGGCGGGCATTAAATCTGTTTCACACAGAGAACATGTCTCGCATAGAGATACGTTACATTGTATTTCGTTGAACAAGTTTTTCAGCTTTGTCGCAGAATCGCATCGCCAGACATGAGGTGGGGTGGGGGGGGGTAGGTCTGGTGATGCAGAATCGTATGTAGTGTCAACGTGGCACTGTGCCTCCTACGGGGCCAGAACCATGTGTTATTACATTATGTTTCGTGACTTCGTTTGGCCAAGAGTGCTAGGAACGGCTTTTGTGATGGTGCTGTTGAGCCTGTCAACTGAGGCGGTGGATGGTGTTTGTTATTTTCTTCAGATTGTTGGGTTCGTTGGCCCCCAGGGTCCTTATCACAATACCTGGACTGATGTCTGTGTTTGCTGTTATTTGGATACTTGACAGACACCCACCCCCCAGGCAAAAATCGCTCCAACGGAGAGGCATGCAAGTACCTGATACAGATGCCTCCCCCACCCGCCACGAGCAAAATACTTGCTCCTACGGGGAGCTTGATTATTGAGGCTTTTGTATTATAAATGTCACTGCTTCTGATGTTAAAATGTTTTCCTTCTAGGCAGAGAGAACAAATCCCCCTTCTTATCTCCTTTCAGATTCCGAAATAGATGTTTACCTTTCAGGAATCCACTAGACAGGTGGTCACTGATCCGTCACACCAGATGTTTCTCACTGTCGGCCAGCGTACAACGTGCCACAAAGTAATCCTTGCAGCCATGCATGACAACATCATTACACCATGTGATAAGAGGGTAAGGTGGCCGAACCGATCTCCGTTGGTGATGAATGCACCGGATCATTACTTCGCAGAGAGGGACCGGCAAGGGCTCAAACTCGCAACGTCTTGTGAGCCTGGTTATTTCCAGGACACCGCTTACTGTTTCGTGTCTTTCCTGTGATATTGCTTGCGCGCTGTTCCAGACATGAAATCCACTGATGTCCACCTCGACAACAGCATTCATGAACCTCAGGCACCGTACTGTATGCAGAGGGAGGTGCCAGCAGTGGATGCTGTGCTCGCCCCCATTGTGCAGTATCCGGGGCGCCAGCTTCTGGGCAGGTCAGTGCTATACAGCCTCAACAATAAGCAGCCGTTGCGCGTCCCCACCATTTTTGCACCATTCTACTCTGGATACAAGATTGCGCTTGCAGCGAGAGAGAGCTCCCCAGGAGCAGCATACCCAGGGACAACGTTGCACTTGTCCAACATGACCTTGATGATTGCCAACGCCACATACCAGGACATGGCCAGTTCCGGATTCATGGATTACTTTGAGCTGACAAAGTTAGGGCGTGTTTGCATGACCAACAGGTGCGGCACTGTCGTTGTTCCATGTTGCTCCACTGGTGTATATATAGCATGATTGGCTGTTTGACACTGCCGCCCACTACTGTGGCTGCACCGTGCTGCTGAAGCCCCCTTCTGTTTGCAGCATGTTTGTTCTGGGATCCTGCAAGGGCTTCGAACCGAACAGCTTCTACATGTGGTGCTGCATTGCTGGCCAGTGCAACATCCAATTCAGCTTAACGGCTATTCAAGACCTGGGTTACCCCATCCAGGGCGGCCTTGAGGTGCTCACATGTCACGAGCTGCACCCCTCAGACCCAGAGGGATCCCCCAGCAGCTCTGGCAACTCTGGTCCGGTGCCACCCCTCTTTGTCTTGGGCTCACATCATTGCGTACGGATTGATGACTCCTAGGCACATGCAGCTCCCAGCAGTGATTACATCAATAGAAGTCCTCACATGTCTGCATGCACATGCACATCCCGCTCATGTAGCCCTCTTTTAGCATTGCCATGATGATCAAGTGCAGATGGTGCGAAGGCAAGTAAAATGACATTTGTATGCAAGATGTGCCAGCACCAAACCAAGTGACAGCGGCCTCCATACCAGTGATCACCAGTGTCGCTTAGTTTGTCAGGTCATACATCTAAGAAAGAGTCCCAAGTATTCATGTTTGTTCAATCTAACTAAGCGACACTGGTGATCAATGCGGCATACATGCACCTGCCTCTACCACTACTGGTGCTCTGCTGCACCTCCTGCAGAGGGTGTAACAGGCATCGTGAGATGAGCCAGACTGAACATGCTGTGCTGCATTGCAGGCGGCACATTCAGCAAAGTGCATGCAGTAGTCATCGGCTGCATGGCAATGCTGCCACTCATCGTCTCAGTGGCGGTGCTTGTTGGTGTACAAAGCAGGCAGCAGTCTGCCAAGGGCATGCCGCTGCAAGAGAATGATGGTGCCAGTGGTGATGGAATCACTGCTGTGCCTGCGGCCATGCGCCCGCCTTGCTCTGCACACAAACTCAGCGTTCCTGTGGCACAGCCTGCACAAGGCACTGCTGCAGCGCACTGGGACCTCCCTCTGTCGCCTCATGGGAAGCACACAACCACCGCAACGGACACGTTTGACATGATGCCGGCTAGCAAGGAGTGGTTGCCTCCATCTCTCACGAACGCTGAAAAAGATGAGAAGGTGGAATTTCTGCACCAGCAGCTGGACAGCCTCGGCTGCAAGAGGCAGATCCTGAATGGCCTGGTGGTGCTGGGCGGCGGCCACATGGAGAGACTGCAGGGCGGTGCGCCGCTGCTGCTCTTGCCGGACAGGGACGGGCGAGCTCAAGTTTTCGTTTCTTTTGAGTTTGTGATTGAAACTGTGTTGGATGAACTGAAGCACGCAATGCTGAAGACAGTAGTGCTGGCGGTGCTCTTCCCCCGTGAGACATATTGCGCCTGAATTAGCACAAGGCCCCGTATCTGAATGCTGACCTTCAGGAGTATAACAGGCAGGAAGATGCAGATGCTGGGGGTATGTGCAGGGCAGGCGGTGGTGCAGATGGCAAGGCATGTGCGCAACGGGCAGGACTACGCCATCAAGTTCTTCTTGACGCAAGCTCCCTTTGATGTTGAGAAGTCGCTGTATGTCCAGGGCAGCGATGCGCAGAGCAGTGGCCTCTCCCAGTTCCTCCCTCAGGTGCCTCCTTGCCGTCCTCCACCTGCCTTCATCTGAGTGGTGTGTTGCAGACTTGCTGTGCACTCCATGCTGCCCCTCATCTCTCACAGGCCTGAGAACGAGTGAGTACATACTGACTTGTAGGGAGGGTTGGTCCTCTTTTATACCTGACTACCTTGTAAACCTGCAAACAAATAACATCACAATAGGAATGTAGTTTGGCTGATTGTATCTAGTGCGCTCAGCAGATTGGTGTGTGAACCGGTGGTGCATCTCTCCGCCCGGCAGCCTGTGTTGCAGGCATGCGCACTGCAAACCAGCCACCGTCACTGCTGGAGCTGCAGGTGAGGAGCATCGAGCCCAACACCGACAAGGCCCATGTGGACGCCCAAGGCCACCCGCTGCCGCCATGCATTGTGATGGAGAGGGGGGAGTCGCTGGACATCTGGGCGGCGCGCGCTCAGCCTGACCGCTCCCAGGCCTTCTCCGTGCGCACCCCCTCCTGCCGCCTGTGCTAGTGGTGCATGCTGCAGCCTAAATCCATGCCTTGCTCATTCCAGAATCAGAACCCAAGGGGCAGTGTACACCAAGGAAGTCTTCCGGTGTTGAAACCTCGCATGCCTCAACACAACCAGATTCACTTTCCTCTACGTCCAAGGGTGCGATTGGTGCCTGCCATGGCCACAGGGGACAAGCACAAACTAATGGTACAGGGAAATCAAGCTGCTTCAACATAGCCAGTCTACTTTAACCACTGGATATCTGAGCTCAGGTGTCCAGTGGTTACAGTAAACTGGACTGGCTATGTTCAACACAAGCAAAGATCCGTCGCGTACACGCTCACTGGTCGCCAGCACTCCAACAATCTGAACAACAGCGCAACGTTGCCGAGTGACTCAAAACACCGAACAGATGCAAACTGAAAAAACCGTTCTTGAGTTACTATTAGTAACGGCTACCAATTTCGCCGAGCTGTTTCAAATTAAAGCACAACGTAACGATGACTGATTCGCCGAAGGTTTTGGTTAATTACGGTACCGTAATGTTATTTGGGGCACGCTGTTAAGTGCTGCTTGCTGATGTCCTGCACGCTGATGTGGATTGAATTCGCTTCCAGCGACGCACTGCTGGCGTGCGTTGGGTCATGATTCCTTCCACCTGTAGCCACTGGCGCGTGCTTATAAGGACTAAAGCCCGCTTAGGTTCAGGGCATGGTGTATGTTTGCCACACATGCATTGGAGATAAATACTACAGCTGTAGTGTTCCGGTGTGATCTGCGCCATGAGAAGAAGGCATAAGTATTGAAGAGAGTGCATGCATGTGGGTGTTGAGTGGTGTGACATGCATGCATGCAGATGATGCACCAGCTGGCGCTGCGACTGAAGGCCTTCCATGCGCTGGGCTACGTGCACCGCGACCTGAAGCCGGGCAACGTGATGTGGCTCAACCGCGAGAACCGCTGGACCATCATCGACTTTGGCTGCGTGGCGCGCACCGGGCACAGTGCCAGGCTGGCCTTCAGCGTCGTGTACGCCGCCCCCGAGGTCATCAAAGCCTACCGCCGCGGCGACCGCACCATGGTGGCTGAGGTGTGGCCACAAGAGCCCCCTGAGTTTCCACAGCTTTGAAGCAGTTTGCCGCGTTCACAGAGTGGTGCTGTGCAGGAGGCGGGGGATGTGTGGGCTCTGGGGGTGATGGCGTTTGAGCTGCTCACTGGCGGCCGTGCTCTGTACCTGCACGAAGGCATGCAGAAAGTGTGCTTCTACCCATGCATAATGTGCAGTGCTGGGGTTTGCATGTGTTCATTTGCAGCTGACTTGATGTTCATTCGCCAGGGTCTCTACTGTCAAGGCATGTCTAGGGGTTTCGTGCTGCTTTTACGCAGATATTTCAGATATGCCTCTGCTGATGAGCTGCGCTTACGCTCAGCTTTCTTGCACTCAGCGTTTCGATGAGTGCTACAGAAGCACTAATGCTGGCTCCCGTCTCCTCTTGCTCTTGTCTTTGTGTTTGATGCAAAGGAAGGTTGTGGGGTACGAGTGCCAGCATGACCCTGTCTCCTGTTGGGGAAGCCTTCTTAGAGTGCTGTGGTCTGCACCAGGCCAACACTGTTGATGAAACCGAGGTCGCTGACCACTGCGACATGTAGCGCTCCATGGTGTACGACTTGGTTTCAGCAACAGAAACCAGCGTTTGAACCCATGCCATGTGCAGTTGATGGACCGCATTGAGGGCTTGAAGGGCCTGGAGCTGCCCTGGGAGGGTGCCAGTCTGACCCCCGCCAACAGGAGGAAGCTGGGGGTGTTCAGGAGCACCCTGGCAAGCCTGCTGGAGCGTGAGCCCTCCAGGCGGCCCTCCATGAGCCACTTCTGCGCCTCCTGCGACCGCATCCTCTCTGGCACCACCACCGTGCAAACGTAGGGCCCAGCTGCCTGCGCACCCACGTGGGATTTGCTAAGCCTGGCAGAGAAGGCACTGGCACCCCCAGTAGACCGTGCAGGCTAAGAAGCATGACTGGGGTCGCCTCATGCTGTGCGTGAGACATGAAGGCAACTTGATACAGTTATCGTCACTGCACAATAGGGCTGACATGTAAGGTTGGAACTTTCGTCGATAGTGTCGCGTTACACAAGTAGATACAGCGCAAAGGCCTTGAAGCATCCCCACCAGGTAGCCGTGGAGGCAACGAACTCGCAGCAAGTACAAAAACGGAGCACACAAGGCGGAATTTGCTAGAGCAACCAGCGCAACAGCATCCGGCGAATGCGCCAAGCACCTGCACACATGCACAACACATCAGCCCCTCCGCCAGTACACAAGACACCGGCTTCATTAGGGTCGCAGACACGAGCCAGCCGGGCCAACGACACCCCGTTGGGGGTGCCCCGCACGGTGCCCGGCAGCAGGCTGGCGCCAGCGCTGGTAGTAGGCAGCGGACGCGACAGTTCGTGAGTTCCGAGGTCCCGGAAAAAGGGAGGTGCACAGGGGACCGCCGAGGCTCTGATGTATGCTTCAGGCCATTCAACAGCCCGATCCTTCAGCATCTCATAACAAAACGTACACAGAGACAAAAAAAATAGCGCTTCGTACTGCGCTGCGGCATCAAACGAAGCAACACGGGTCCGTAAAGCTGCGATAAATGCTTTTCACGTGTCGACATGTGCACGCACCGCATGGCACGACGCGGACAATGCATAACCATTCTAGGCTTGCGGCATTCAAGTTTGAGCGCGGCATGAGATCTTCGCCGCCGCACACCCTGACGTTATGGCCATGGATCGAAATGGTTGTGCTACGTACAAATTGTTTTCCAATGCTGTACCAGTGCCATCGCCAGCGACAGACACAAAGAACAATTGATTGTTCAGATCATTGTATTGTTGAGAACTTTGTTCTTGGTTTGTCCATTTACAGCGGCCAGACTGGTATGTGACAAGAAACTTCTTCCCACAGTACCAGTAGAGCAAGCAACAGGGTTCCACATACATGGGGTTCCCCTTTATCGCACTGCATTGAGAAATCAATGTACCACCATGGAAAGCTATTTGTAGTAGGAAAACAACAGCTTGCAGAATGCGCTTCCTGTATTTAATGCATGCTTTCGCCCCTTCTATCTACATGCGAGTCTACAATAGACACCAAAATAACATGCGAAAAACCTGTTGAATCACCGCCACCCTCACCGTGCTTCTGAATTGCAGAATGCACGGAAACCATAACAGGGTCCCATTCGTCCATGAGAATGGGACCCCATTGTGTTTTCTGTGCGTGTTCAGCGAGTGCCGAAAGGGGAGGATGGCGAATGCCAGCCAGCACGGCCACGAAATGGCCCAGTGCCCAATCGACGACTTCTTACTCAGGGAGCAAGTCACCTTTGTGCTGAAGCTCTATAACGACGTTGTTCAACCGTGTGGGCAGCGTGCGTCAAAACGTCGTAAAACGAACGGGGGACACTCCGCCTCAAAGCCCCGTGCGCTCCACGCACCCCGCCACTCCTTTCCCCCCCAGGCATAACCTCCACAGCCCGGAATGCCACATCCGGCTGCGCCATACGCAGCACACCAATGCCTTCCCCACCAGGCAGTCCGTCCACCGCCAGGCCCTCCACCGCAAGGCCCTCCACCTCTACCTCAAGGCCCTCCACCTTTACCTCCAGGCCCTCCACCGCAAGGCCCTCCACCTCTACCTCCAGGCCCTCCACCGCCTGAACCCCCACCTCTTCCTCCAGGCCCTCCACCGCCTGGACCTCCACCTCCAGGCCGCCACACTGCGGGGTCACCACCTCCAGGTCAAGACGCGGCGGCCATGTTCCTGTCCAAGTTGACCCGCAAAGCGAGCATGGCCGTCTTGAGGCCCATGTGTGAAGCCCTGTTGAGGGGCACAGGAGAGATGAACATGCATCAAGCGCACTGCAGATGCCCGACGACACGAGAGGAGCTTTGGTTTCTTGAGTTTGTAGACGTTCTGATTTTCCAGATCTTGCACTTCAATCCGAAAACGAACAGAGTAGCAAAAGAGTACAACTAAAATTCCAGAGACGAGAATGAACATACGCGGTACAATGCTAGAAATTTTTTGTTCTGGCCATTGGACCGCCGTGGGTACCCACGTGACCCTGAAGCAGAATTTTTTTGCACATGAGAAGCTGCAGAGTCTGCTTGGTATTGAAGTGCCGTTGTATTCTTGAAGCGATGCAGGGCGATATTGTAAACGGATATTTGTGGACCTGCTCTGCAATTGAATGCGAGTGTGTGCTCTCTGAACAAACAGCAAGCATAGTCCATGCCTCGGAAGCTACCAGCGTCCAGCTCCGGCGAGATAGAAGGACTTAGTTTCATGAGTTGAATTGCCCGCTGCCGAACTCGGCTGTAGAGGCATCCATAGGATACAATAGGTTCTAGGAATAGAGGCTATAAAAGGTCCTGTGATGAAGGTATCAGACGTAGTTTCGTTCTGATACACCAGGTGACTGAGAGTCCTGGTTTCATCACAGGTGAGCCTTCATCCTACATTGGTTCTTGAGTCACACTGATGTGCCACTGTGGCGTAAGCGTTGTTGTGTGCATCTAGTGTGCTGTATTGTTGTTCGTATGACATCGTTCTTGTAAAGTAGTTTCGTGCTGATACACCAGGTGACTGAGAGTCCTGGTTTCATCACAGCACACCGCCCTGCAGCCTCTCCAGGTGGCCGCAGCCCAGCACCACCAGGCCGTTCAGGATCTGCCTCTCGCAGCCGAGGCTGTCCAGCTGCTGGTGCAGAAACTCCACCTTTGTATCTTTCTCAGCGTTTGTAGGAGGCAGTGCCAGCAACTCCGTCGCCGGCATCATGTCAAACATGTCCGTTGCGGTGGTTGTGTGCTTCCCATAAGGCGACAGAGGGAGCTCCCAGTGCGCTGCAGCAGTGCCTTGTGCAGGCTGTGCCACAGGAACGCTGAGTTCGTGTGCAGAGTACTGAGCCACAGTGCGAGGCGGGTGCATGGCCGCAGGCACCACAGCAATGCCATCAGCAGTGGCACCATCACTTTCATGCAGCGGCATCCCCTTGGGAGACTGCAGCCTGCGGCGCCTCCTGCTTCTGACACCAACAAGCACTGCCACAGAGACGACCAGGGCCAGTGTTGCCATGCAGCCGATGACTACCGCATGCACGTTGCTGAATGTGCCGCCTGCAATGCAGCACAGCATGTTCAGTCTGGCTCTTCTCACGGTCCCTGTTACACCCTCTGCAGGAGGTACAGCACAGCACTACAACTGTCTTGGTAGTGACAGGTACTGCATGGAGGCCTCTGGCACTTGGTCTGGTGCCAGGCACATCAGCTTCTCCATTTCACCACTTGCCCCCTTGCCATCTGCACTTGCCATTCTATGGAGGTATGCCTGTAACCTTACACGCCTTCTTGCCGTCTGCACTTGACGGTGCCACAAGACAGCTGCATGAGTGGCATGTGTATGTGCATGGGCATGCAGACATGTGAGCCTTTCTGGCAATGTCATCGCATCTGTGAGCTCCATGTGCATAGGAGCCATGTATGCGTACGCAATGCTGTGAGCCCAAGACAACGAGGGGTGGCACCGGACCAGAGTTGCCAGAGCTGCTGGGGGATCCCTCTGGGTCTGAGGGGTTCAGCTCGTGACATGTGAGCACCTCAAGGGGGACTTTGATGGGGTATCGTAGGTCTTGAATAGCCTGTTCGGTGTACTGGATGTTGCACTGGCGCTGTGTGCAGCATCACATATGGAAACTGGCAGGTTCAAAGCCTCTGCATGATCCCAGAACAAACATGCTGCAAACAGAAAGGAGGTAAGCATCGCGATGCGCATGCAGTACTGCATTTCGGCCAGCCAATAATGAGCAGCCTGGAACATTGACAGTGCCGCACCTGTTGGTCATGCAAACACGCGCTGACTGTCTCATCTCGAAGTACTAGATGAATCCGGAACTGGCCATGTCCTGGTATGTGGCGTTGGCAATCATCAAGGTCAAGTTGGTCAAGTGCAACGTTGTTCCTGGAGGGGTCTCTCTCCCGGCAAGCGCAAACTTGTATCCAGAGTAAAAAGGTGCAAAAATGGTGGGGATGCGCAACGGCTGCTTATCAGGCAAGCTGTCCAGGACGGAAAAGCCCAGAAGCTGGCGCCCCGGATACTGTACAATGGGGGCGAAATCGGCATCTCCTGCTGGCACCTCCCTCTGCACACAGTATGGTACCTCAGGATAATGTTGATGCCGAGGGGTGTACAGTTACACGTTTAACTGGCTGTACAGCCTATTCGTGGACCTGAATATGACCACGCGGCCGACAGACCCAACATGTGCGGCGATGAGCTTTTGTGGCAAAGGGTGCTCCACAACAGAACCCAATTTGTTTGCAATCTATTCCTTCTACACACGAAACAGATGGACTGCCCACCAGAATTCGGACTTCACAGTCCTGCCCAATTGCAAGGCCATTCGCACAAGAGGTACGAAGACCAGCAGCAACAAGATGGGACACACCAATTCAATAGATATGGCTTCATTTATCTGGAACACTTCTGCGGGGCCCAGCGAGTACGCGCCGTACATGACGGGGTCGTCGGCCGCAGTCACATTGATTGTTCCCCTGAGCTCCGTCTCGTCCACATGCACATCTCCCATTGACGAAAGAGTTGCAAAATTAACAACACGGAACCTGGTGGTGGTCGTCGGAGAGGTTTGCTGAAGGCTCCTGCCTGACACATCGACTTCGAAGTTGGCATGACTAGTTTCGCGTGCAACACAAGGACTGAAAGAGCTCCACGCCAAAACGACACAGACATAAATGAAAACCATTGGCTTATGGAAAGGCACAGCTTCTGTTGTGGACGATGAGCGTCATAAGGACAGCATCCGTTGGGAAACAGCACTTACAAGTGTCGCTGTTTCTGATTACAGGCGCATGCCTGAGACTGTCGGTAGGCAGTCGGCGACAGGCCACACTGGTTTGTCTTCTGTCAGATGATCACAAAGGAGTCACGTGCAACCTAATAGAGCTAGCTTTGAACACCAAGCAGTTTGCGGCGGCGACAGCGAGCCATGGCGGCGGTTCCTTTAAAACGGTCGGCGGTTAGTAATTACATCATCGGGATAAACCAAAGTATGAGGACTCGGGGGAGTGCTGAGCACACAACAGGACTCTAAGCCCATAAACACGATAACCGATCTCAGTGAGGCGCCCAAATAAGGATGCTTGCGGCAGCACTGCACAGAGGACCGGTCACGTGTCCAAGGACACAGAAGACCAGTCACTGCAGCACCACAGCACCCATCGGAGCCTGGGAGAGACTGGAGATAGACACATATGAAGATCACTGCAAGACATTCTGGCACCCCTGTCATCGGACCCTACCAGTCACTACAGGAATAAGATGTCCTATATCTATAGGGCGCCGGCAAACCGTATATGTATACTATACGGTATGCGTATGCGTATGCGTATACGCACCGTATATTGGCCCAAAAATACACGGGTATACGGTTCATATACGGCGAGCATACGGTCTCTTTTTTATCAACAGTTTGGGCGCTTAGAGGACGCCACAGGCAACATCCGCACACATGGAGGGCTATAAACGAACACAAATAACCTAGATGTGTTGTTCTGACAGCCACTGTCGCTTTAGATTATCAGAATGTCGCCACGTAGTCGGTCGCCGTCCTTGAATGGTGATCCACCAGGTGGCGCCCCCGCCACCATCCGAAAGATAGAAAAGACACAAAACTTTGAGTCCAAAGTCTATAATGTTGCTGAGTTGTTGGGTGTTGTGCGAAAGAGAAAACGCGGTAAGGGTACTGCAGAGTATTTGAAGAAGCTCTAGGGACGAAGACTGTGTTACTGTTGTCGAGACAGACGATAGCAATCAACAAGTATCTTTCCAACGAGTAGTTGTCAAATGTTTAGCTCTTGTCGAGGCTTGTACCGTGCATACGTCAAGTATACTGTTCCAAGCGGGAGCATATACTGTCAACATACGGTACATTTCAATCACATACGGCTTCAATATACGACATACGGCCGAAATATACGGAATACGGTCAAGTATACGGCATACGCATACGGTTGGCATACGCATACGGCCATACGCCCGTACGTTGACTTTCAATATACGGTTTGCCAGCGCCCTATATATCTATAGTCCTAGTCTGGAGGGAAAACCTGCACTGCAGGGAAACCTCGTCACGCGCCTAAGCGCGCCGGCTGTGCACCCTACGTGCTGAGCCACCCCTGCCATCATGAGGCAGCCCCAAGAGTGAGGGTCCCCCACAGGTCTTACGGGTAATTGGGGGCCTAAGGCACTGGCGGGTGGGAACTAGTCGTAGTCATCCATCTGTGTGAAATCATCAACACCTACATAGTCGTGGTCGTCAGCTACAGCTGGGTTGGAGCTGCTACACCACGATCTACTCACTTTCGTCTTGCATATTCTCCGAGGGCTGTGAGTCAGCAGTAGGGTGCAGGCAGAGCAGCCCGTCGGCGGTTAGTTGGCCATAAGGTCATGTGCTTGGGCCGAATCGCCGCAGTGGCGGAATTGACGCATTCTTGAAGGGGAAACCACCAGACACCGTTCACGCACCCATAAGCTTGAAGAAAAGACGAGGATCCTCCCGAGCACTGGGATTCGAACCTGGGGCCTCGCCCAGCAGCTCCGTCGACGCTCGTTGCACACTGGTGCGGCAGTGCTTACATAACGGACTGCCTTCACCGTGCCTGCCAGCAGCGCAGCTACATGCTTCTACACGCGGGGCTGTACATGTACAGAACATGTACAGACCTCCCCCCTGGCGCCAATGAGCAGGATGTCCTGTACTCGGAGTGCCTGTAAATTGATTCCCTCCAGCCTGAAGGTCCCAGTTGTCCCACTTCTGGGCTGCGGCTTGCTCCTCCCTACCGGCCGCTTTGTGGGGGGTGTTTGTGTACTGAACTCTCTGTTAGCACACTACCTAAACATGCCGACTTCACCACCACCTGCGTTTTTATAGTCTTGAGGCTCGACAGCCATACATGCTGCTGCCATGCTAGGTCTGTTGCTATGTCAAGGCAGTGGCTACAACCCGCAGTGGACCCAACTTTGGTGGACAACCCCATAGCCGTACACACAGGCACATGCCGACACTGGCCTGCGAGGACCTGCGGCACATCTGGGTGTCCCTCAGGTAACTATTACACACAAAACATAGTGTCCGACAATGCATTGCAATGGTTACAGATTCCGACAGCCATGCATTGCCCCCATACGTATGCTTCACAAGGACACTCAGCAGTTCGCGTGCGGCATCGCTTCTTCCCTATTGGTTTCTTCCCATGTGTTAGCTTGTAGCCTTGTGCGGCGTTCTGTGCTGCCTTTGTGTGTACCTCCCTGGCCGCATGTGGCTTGTGGGTGTCTGTCCTTGTCCCACCCCATTGTGGGTGCTGAGGCTGAAGCCCTGCCTGGGTACGGTGTGGTTTCCGATTCGTGTGGTTCTTACAGTGGCCACAAGAGGGCCGAGTGCGTGTATATGTTTGCCTTATTGGTGTGCAGGGCCCTGCTGCTGGAATTGCTGCGTTTCAGCATATAAATGGTACTGATCGTTCTTTGAAATTGTGTCCCCTTCCTTGAAGCGATGCGTGTGTTGTTCGTGAATGATGGGGGTTAACGCCTGATGACGAAACCTTCGCAGGGGCAGGAAGCATTCTTCACCGCAGCTTTCGACTTGAAAGAAACCCCGTGAATCCCCCCGAATGCATACCCGCAGTTTAATGCGTTGAAGACTGACATGCATGCATGCAAGCATACCACCAACCGGCAATGGCCAGTTACATGTAACGAATTCGAAACCTACTGAGAAGCATCGGTTTCAGGCCGCTGTTTGGGCCACTGAGAGTGGCTAATTGTAAGGAAACATCTCGAGCATGGCAACAACTTAGCCTCTAGGGTTCTGGCGTGTCTATCAATTGATAGAAAAAAAGCTTCAACCTGATTCAGAACACAGTACTAGTGAGCGTGCGAAAATCCCCAGAGTCGTGCTCCATATTGGCACACTTTCAGGATGCAGAAGTAATGCACTCTCAAATTGTTTCCAATGGCGTGTTACGAGTTTGAGCGTATTGTAGCGACTGTAAAGGATGCGTACGTGTCGTTTGCGCTACCAAACGGAACCAGCAAAAACGTGTCCCAGGCGCTGCTCTCCACGAGCTCTGTGCTTCGTGATGCCATCGCCAGCGCAACTGAAGAAGATGAAATTGATCTTTATATACCAAAGGGCGTGTTTTCAAGCTGGCTGAAGTTCGTTGAAGCCCAGACTGTGCATCGGTGTTCCCCAGAGATGGACAGTTGCTAGAGACCCTCATAGTGCGTGCACGGCTCTGTTTGCTGCATGTATTATATGATTCAAATCGGATAATCCATCCAAGATATTTCACGTTCAATGTTGCTTCGCGAATGCAAGGGCAGGTCCACAGGAAATATACGGTGGAGCTCCATGGAGGAACGGGAGCATGTACATTCTGTTCAGCATTTTCTTTCCGAAATCTTCAGAAATTCCCTTGCCAGTGTTGAGTCCCCTTTGCCTTGCTGATGTTGTGCCGGGAGGCGCCTTGGTGGTGGTACAGATGCACCCTATGCATGCAGGCGTGAATGTGTGCAGGCAGCAGACTTCCTGGGCGACCAAGCCTCTCTGGAGCAGATTTGTCAGCAGACTGGCAATTGGCTCTTCAAGCCATCTGTCCCTGAGGCGCCACTTGGTGTCCATGCATGCGAGGAGGAGGGGGAGGGTGCAGGGCCCCATGGCACTGGCCAGCTCATGGAACTGTCTGAGGCCCGAAAGCAGGTGCGCGAGCAGGCATACAGCTCCTTTACTTGCAATTAGCTCCATGCCCTGTATCAGCATACTATTGACGTGTTGTGAGCTGAACGCACCATGCGCTTGCAAACATGTATAGCATGTTTTTCGTTACAGCCGGCTCCCCAGCAGACTCAGCGGGTACGCAAACATACAAAGGGAGGCTACGAACCGAACATTTATGTGCAAGATGGGGTCGGCATGCAGGTCATCAAGCAGCTGCCCACCACTGTTCTTGTGTCCGTTCTGAGGGCCTCCTCCACCCCACTTCGTGAGCAGATCTCAGTACTTCCTAGTAGCGTTCACGCGTCAGCGCTGCACGCCGCCTTCCCAAGCATTTCCGCTGAGGGCTCCCTGGATTTGAAGTCGAGCTCGTGGATATGGGCGCTCCTTCCTTCGATCGCCTGCCAGCTTGAATGCCTGCGCGTCATTGGTTGTGTTTGGGAGTACATTGACTTCAGGATCAAATGCCCCCACCTAGCCAGTCTTTCACAACTGCAGCAGCTGGACCTTTCGGGCAATGCAATAGGTGAAGAGGGTGTTAGATTACTAGGGCCCTCCCTTGTCAACTTGTCGCAGCTGCAGCACCTGGACCTTTCGCAAGAAGAGACCAGTCATGGAATTGGCGTGGCTGGTGTCGAAGCGCTGGCCCCCCACCTAGCCAGCCTATCAAGACTGCAGCACCTGAAGCTTGGCTGGAATCAGATAGGTGTTGAGGGTGTCAAATCACTTGGGCGATACTTATCCAGCCTATCACAACTGCAGAACCTGAACCTTGCATGCAATGAGATAGGTGTTGAGGGTGTGAAATCACTTGGATTCAACCTTGCCAGCCTATCACAACTGCAGCACCTGGACCTTTCAGGCAATGAGATAGGTGTTGAGGGATCTAAATCACTTGGGCCCCACCTTGCCATATTATCACAGCTGCAGCACCTGGACCTTTCAGGCAATCGGATAGGTGCTGAGGGATCTAAATCAATTGGGTCCCACCTTGCCAGACTATCACAGCTGCAGCACCTGAACCTTGGCTCGAATGAGTTTGGCTTTGAGGGATCTAAATCCCTTGGGCCCCACCTTGCCAGCTTATCACAACTGCAGCACCTGAGCCTTAACTGGAATGGGATAGGTGATGAGGGTGGCAAAGCACTTTTTCCCATTCTGGACAACCTACCACAGCTGCAGCAGCTGGACCTGTCCTCCAATAAAATAGGTGAAAAGGGTGCACAAGCTCTGGGCCCTCACCTTGCCAGCCTAACAAATCTGCAGAAGTTGGACCTCTCCCACAACCAAATCAGGTGTGAAGGTTCGAAAGGGCTGGCCCCTCATCTTGTTGGCCTGGCGCAGCTGCAGCAGCTTGATGTGTTCTGCAATCGTTTGGGTGATCAAGGCATCAAAGCGCTGGCACCGCACCTTGGCAGCCTGTCAGAGGCGCAGGAGCTCTCGCTTTGGTGGTGTGAAATTGGTGAAGAAGGTGCCAAAGCGCTTGGCCCCCACCTTGCCAGGTTGTCACAACTGCAGTTCCTCCGTCTTGGCTGGAATCATATATCAAATGAAGGCAGCAGAGCGCTGGGCCCCCACCTTGCCAGCCTAACAAATCTGCAGAAGTTGGACCTCGCCCACAACCAAATCAGTTGTGAAGGTTTGAAAGGGCTGGCCCCCCACCTTTCCACCCTGTCCCAGCTTCACGACCTGAACCTTTCGGACAATGAAATAAGTGAAGGTGTCAAAGCTCTGGGGCCCCACCTTGCCAGCCTGTCACAACTGCAGTGCCTGGATCTTTCTATCAATCCATTACGTGAAGGTGTCAAAGCTCTGGGCCCCCACCTTGCCAGGTTATCACAGCTGCAGCAGCTGATTCTTTCAAATACGTGTCCAAGTGTCAGGGGGTTTAAGGCTCTGTGTCCCCACCTTGCCAGCCTGTCACAGCTGCAATGGCTGGAGCTTGGAGACAACCATTTGCGTGATAGGGGTGCCAAAGTGCTCGCCTTGCACCTTACCAAATTGTCACAGCTGCAGGCCCGGGGCATCTCTGATAACAGAATAGGTGACAGTGGAATCGAAGTGCTGGGCCCCCAGCTTGCTGGCCTACCACAATTGTGCTCTCTCAACCTTTCCAGCAATATATTCAGTGACATAAGTGTCAAAGCGCTGGGTGCACAACTCGCCACGTTGTCAGACCTTCAGTACCTGAAAATTTCCAACTGTGACATATCTGGGGGGGACTCCCTGATCACCAATGAGGGAATTCAAGTGCTGAGATCCCACCTTTCCAGACTGAAATACCAGCACCCGCATGTACTAACTGCGCCGCATTCGTGACTCTAGTTTATTCCACACAGAAGATATGTAGTCTGTGGTGTGCGCACTGCAAGACAGAGGGGTTCGGTGCTGTGAACAATTAGGCAATTGGCTTAACGCATTCACACCAGTTGTAGGTAATCATTTCTAGTGAGTGGTGAGCTAGCACCACATTGAGATAGAAGGACTTAGTTT
>JAUMHD010001430.1:0-18213 GCA_032359135.1 Ulvella scutata
TGGGCAACCTTATTATTAGGTTGAATATTTAGAACCTGCTCAAAATATGGACGAGAACTTAAATTTTCGCCCTTTTGTAGATAAGCCATTCCTATAGTTTGCAATAAATTGATATTTTTCGAATCCAGAACAAGTCCTTGATTTAATAAGCTCAGTCCTTTTTTGAAATCACCTTTTTCAATTTCAGCAATACCACAAATACGATAAGCTTCCGGACTTTTTTCGATAGCTAGTGATTTTTCTGCCCATTTAAGACCACTGCCGTAATGTTTCATCTTAACGGCACTAGCAGCTACTTTTTCCATAGTTTGCGCTTTTTCATGATCATTCATATTGGACCAATCAACAGCATCCCATAAATTATCACCGTAAGAATCCAATAGATTCACATTTTCCGACGAATACAATTTGCTTTCATATGTCTTACCCACTTCATATTCCAGTATATTGCGATCATCACCATTGCCTTTAATTCCCGCAGTTAGCTTGCGGGCAGAGTCCGGAGTAAAAGCCACTTGAGCCAACAAATCATTTAGGTCGTTAATATCGACACCTTCTAATTGTTTAGCTAACCTTGGTTCTTTGAAAAGCTTTTGGGCTTGTGCATAGCTTAGTTTTATTGGTTCGTTACTAGCCAAAACAACCAAATTACTGTCATCAGAATAAATGGGTAATATATTTGAAAATACCGACTGCAAAGCAGCTAATACCCTTTGAACATTACTAGGAGATACTTCACTCAACTGCAACCAGAGAGAAAATACACCACCTTTTTTCAGACGCTTACTGCAAATCGAGAAGAATTCTTCAGTAAATAAATTACAGACCCCCGCTTGCCACGGATTAGACGGCTCAGAAATAATAACATCAAAATCTTTGTCTGTAGCCAATAAATAATTGCGTCCATCGTTAAACTCTTTAACAACTAAAGGATTTTTGTCCGGTTCTTCATTAACGTGATTAAAATATTTTGCCGCTTCAATAACTGCTGGTTCAATTTCAATTCCTAATATTGATTTGACGGGAAAGCAGGAAGCAACACCGATAGTTACTCCGGATCCCCAACCAATGACTGCAACGTCTTGCGCTTCCGGTTTAAACAAGAGAGGATAAGCAGCTAAAAGTACTTGCGTGTGCATATCGAAACGGTCAGAAGCGTCAACATGTCCATTAGTCAACAAAGCTCTGGTTTTAGATTTTAAATAACCTAATACTCCTACCGTTGAACAAGCACCATCTTTCCAAAACAACACTCTGCTGCCTTCATATAAAGAATTTTTCCAATCAACCCAAGAAGAAAAATTACTAAGAACATCCGGCTCGACAATTTGCCAGCGGCGCTCTTTTTGAGCCGACAATATAATAACGCGATCCCAAACCTGAGCGCTATTAACAGCCCAGCAAAATACAAAAAGTCCTGCCACTGCACAAAATATCTTCAATGATTTTCTAATACTTGGCGCATACATCAACAACCAAATGCCCAATACTAAATTGATAGCCGAAGCAAGTACCAATGAACGTTCAGAACCGAACAAAGGAATCATCACGAAACCAGCAAGAAATGCTCCTATAATTGCCCCAACTGTGTTAGCAGTATAAAGATTGCCTATAGATCGACCAATGGATTTTAGATTGGTAGCATATATTTTGACAGCAATGGGGAATATGGCTCCAAGACAAATAGTAATAGGCAACAGAACCATTGAAGCTAAAAGAAAACGTACTATTAATGCTCCATATGGATTGTTAGCCATGTACGCATTTATTATCAAATTTAGAAAAGGCAAATAATTACATTGATTCATGGCTACAAAGCTAACCAAACAGAGAGCCAGTTCAACGGCAGCAAACCAGTATACGGGATTTTTGCAGCGGTCAATATAACGAGCACAAATCAAACTGCCCCAAAATATTCCAACTAAAAAAGTAGAAAGCATGATAGAAAAAGCATAAGTACTCGATCCAATGATCATTAATAGGGTACGTGTCCAGCCGACTTCATAAATCATAGCCACCGCACCAGAGACAGCAAAAGCTATCATTGTTGCTAAAATAATCTTTGGACTTGATTCACCATCCTCAATGACTTGATCATCCATTTGATCATATGCGGTTTTATTCTCTGCTTTTTTATGAGTAACAAAAACTATTAATAGCAACAAAAAATTGATAAGAGCAGCTAATACTGTAGCTATTTTCAATCCATACAAAGGAAGTAAAAAGAATCCACCAGCCAAAGTGCCAACCACCGCTCCTAAAGTGTTAATTGAATAAAGTGTTCCCACTTTATTTCCGACTGAAGAAAGATTGGCAGTTATAAAACGGGAAAGTATTGGTAAAGTTGCCCCCATACATGTTGTAGGTATTAGCAAAATAAAAGTAACTACCGAAAAGCGCAAAAGACTAAAAGGAATTACGCTCAGATGGAAGTTTTGCCATATAACCTTATATAAAGGAATGGCGGCATCAAACATACTCGGCACCAATAAAGCAAAAAAGCCGATGACGCCTTCAAGAATTCCATACCAAAGGAAGGGTCGCTTTAAACCATCGCTGACTCGCCCCGCCAGATAAGCTCCCAAAGCTAAGCCACCCATAAAAACTGTCAATACGGTGGAAGTAGCAAATGTAGTTGAACCGAAGACAAAAACCAACATTCGGGTCCATACAACTTGGTAAATCAAACTGCTGAAACCAGAAAGAAAAAAGAGAGCAATTACTAAAGCAAAAGACGTTTTCTCTTTTACAACCAACTCACTATTTTGCATTGATTGTTGATTCCTTTTCTAGTTTGGGCTAATACCTAAATGTTGCAATTCTTGCGAAGCTCTTTTTTTGATGTTTTCATTTGGCGCTTGTTTGTATATTTTAGACCACAACCTTACTAAGTTATGAAAGGCCGTAATACGTACCATAGAATTTTCATTTTGAGAATTATAAATCGCAGTCCAAGTGCCTATTTCTTTTATTTGCGAAGGGATTTTTGCTTCCAGAATTTTTACTTGCCTGCCTATCCAATCTGGCGCATTAGGAAATTTTGCAGCCATTTTGTAATACCAGGCCGCTTTAACTTCATTCTTAGCAAACAAATATTGATTTACGCCAGCTATATAAGGGAAAAACCAATTATTCTGATTATTTTCTATACCCCTCTCAATAATTTTTGCAGCCAGGTCAGGTCGCTGCATATCGGAGCCAACCACAAAAGCAGCAAACCAATATGGCAGAATAAAATGAGGGTCAAGCCGAGTTACTAGGTCCAGATACTCATACGATTTTGCATAATGATCAGCCATACAAACTTTTTGATCACCTATATACTGAATAAATGCCAACCAGTACAAATCAGCCCATAATTTTTCATAACCAAAAGAAATTAAGTGGACAACAGAAAATTTTGGTAACCAAGTTTGATCTTGAATAGATAAGTTTTTTGAGTTAAGCCTGTGACCCAATTCAACATGACAATAGCCTGCTGCGGCAATGGCAAGTATTAGTATTAGATATTTCCCGATTCTCGACACTTAACTACCTACTGTTGTCTCATTATTTGTCAGTATAAATCATTCAACTGTCAACGACCTTCTATTCTTAAATAAATAAGTAAGCCAAAATACTCCTATGAGGGCTAAAACCATTCCAATATATAGACTTCCCGGCCTATATTCAAAACAAACTGAGTGCGTCCCAGCATCCAAATAAACTGCTCTGAAAAACCCATTAGCTCTGTAAATTTTTTGAGGAGTATTATCAACCCGGCATTGCCAGCCTGGATACATCAAATCTGACAGCACCAAAAAACCAGCTTTTTCTGTACTAACTTTGAGCTTAATATCTTCTGAACTATCTTCAGTAAATGAAATAGAGGGAGAATAATTTCTTTCTCCTAGATGAGTCTTGCCCGTATAACCTTCAAGCATCACCACATTGGTTGGATCAAAAGCAGGCTCTTCCTTGCTAAGAAGAGTATTCAAAACATCGTCATGCTTTTCCAGAGAATATATATTTTGAACAAAGTTTGTTCTTGGTAGACAATTCAGAACCTCATAAATTCTTAAATTCATAAATTTATCTTCTTGCACCAAAGAAAAATATTTGCTGTCAAGCATTGGAACAGGTAGGGGTGCTGTTTTTACCATATTGCGACTAAAGCGAAATATTTGTGTCATCACATATTTCGTGGCTGTCACTTGACATAATCGGTGTAGTGGTAAATCAGTTTGCTCAGCTTTATTTTCTGTAGCTTGCGGTACAGATAAATGGGAAGCAAAATATGAATTCAAAAACCAATTGTAATAATCTCCTGTCATGGCTGCTTCATAGCCAAAAGCAGAAGGAATTCGGGCGTCCATATTGGTATTGGGCAATAGAATGTCACGGACATATTGATACCAAGCTGCCGTTGGTTTCATTTTGCTATTTGTTATGTACCAATGAGGGCATGTAACCAATTCTAGGTATAGTCCAGTGGTACGGAAATTTGATTTTTCCTGACTGCCAATTTGTTTTTTGCCATGTTGGTCTTTAGTAAAAAAATCGACTTCACAACTCTGATGGCAAAAACCATAGGCTAAATAATTAAAGCAAGCTATTAACAAAGCATAAATTGCCAAAATACAAAATTTGGTTTTTGCTGGTTGTTTTATTGCCCAGTATAAAAGTCCGCAAGTTAAAATACCGATGACAGCGGCAGCAATACTCGAATAAGCAATTGCTTCTTGTCCATTCAAAATTAGCTTATCAGCTAATCCGAATGGTAAGCCCATCTGTTGACGGAATATGGAGGCAAATAAAGATGAGAAATAAAAAGATAAAACAGAAAATGCAAAAATAATTGTCCAAAAAATTGAGCTCAATAAAAGAGACCGACCAATTTTATCTGGTTCTTTTTTATTAATGACAAGATACATTCCGCGAGCAGCAAAAATACTCAAACAAAAAATTACAAAAAAGGAATATTTGATTGGAAAACGTAACAGCGAAAGTCCCGGACAGATGTTGAAAATACTAGGAATAATAACGGTGTTACTGCCAAGAATAAGAATGAGCGCCGCACACAATCCTATAAACCACCACAAGCGATGTCGCCAACTGGAATCACTAAGTCCAATCATTACATATGTAAATGCTACCGGACCAATAAAAGCTGAACCAATGAAAGGTACTAGCCCTGAATTTGAAACTAATGGCAAAAATTTATTACCATGCAAAGACAAATCCCCGAATGGCTGAGGAATAATGAAACATAATAAGTCATACCAATTGGCACTAAATAAGAGTGCCTCCTCCGGGACCAAACCGCTTTGCCGACGTGAAAGACCAAGCCATTCTATAGCTGGAATAATTATCGGAGCTGATAGAAGAATTCCTACGGCAATAGCCCTTATCCTCCAATAAAAAATTTGATTGGAATTTTGTTTATTGTCTTTGGTAAAAAATCTGTCTAGAAATATATAAGCAACAATAATGAATATTCCCGGCGCAAAAATTTCTGGCCGACCAGCAGCAATTAGGAGAAATATGGACAGACTACTAGCTACAATCCAATAAAAATGTTTTTTGTTACCAATCATTTTTAGGCAAGCTAAAGACAAAAGGAACCAAGCAGCGCCAGCTGCTATGGTGTAATTGCTTGTCAAAGAAAACATATAGCCGGATAAGGCTAAAATGCAGCCAGCGAAGGCAGCAGCTATCCAGCCCCAACCAAAACTAGTAACAATCAAAAAACCACCAATGCCGGCAGCTAAATGACTAAGGATCATATTAGCGGCGATAGTTTGATTGAATGAAAAAACTGCTAAAAGCCAATTAGGTGGATAAAACATACTGGGAGAAGCAATACCAATTTGAGGCATTCCACAATAAGTAAAAGTATTCCAGAGAGGAAAATATCCTTGTTTTAATCCATAAGCAATATAACGACAAAGTGGTTCGAAATACAAAGTCGTATCGCGGAAAAAAAATGATTCTGCCCCAAATAAATATGTTCCATAGAAACAAATTAAAACAAAGAAGAGGCAGGATAAAAAAATTAGGGATGATTTTAATAAAGACATTTATACTGCCATTGCAATGAAATACAAAGGGACAGTATAAATAATACCGCCCCTTTCGTTTTCACGAGATCAAGTTACTACTTATTGATTACTCAATACGAGAGCATTTCCACCACTACCGGCTAATGTCTTGCCATCTGCTCCCGTACCAGTTACGGCATAGGAAGAACCTGCATCAACTTGACTATATCCGGTTTGTCCTTTTGCTCCTTTAGCTGCTGGAGCTGCTGCTCTTGTTGAAGTTATAGCTGCACTGTTTGCTATACCTGCATCATACAAAGCTTCATCAGCTACGTTTGTATAAGGATTTGTTGGTCTCTTTCCAGCTGAACCACCAATCGCGTTTCCACCACCTGGAAAATACGGCAACATTACTGTATCAGCTGTTGGATATATGCCACCACTATCGGTTGCATAAGCTTCAGCTGCTATCTGTGCTGTTCTCATATTGCCTTTTACAGAAGCATCTCTTGCTTTATTTTGTGCACCAATGAAATTTGGCAATGCAATTGCTGCCAATATTCCGATGATGACTACTACAACTAGTAACTCTACTAGTGTAAAACCACCTAATTTTCTTTGTCTCAAAATTGCCATTTCTCTGATTCTCCTAACCAAAAAGAACGTTCCTCTTAACTAGTTATCTAAATCTACAAGTGACTATAAGCATACATGTTGTTTGAATAAGAATGTCATCTTACAGTCAAGAAAATTGCCTAAATTTTGGAATCTTCTTTTTGCAGCGCGTACAAACCGGTAATGCCCAAGTAATTTTACAGGATAACGGCATTAAGATGAAGTATTTTTCATTCTTTGAAACTTATGCAGACTAAATCTAAATTTTCAGTGATTAGATAACACTAGAGTGTTACCCTCGAGTCCAGTAATTGTCTTACCATCACCGGCAGTACCAATTACTGCATAAGATAAACCCCCTTCAGCTTGGCTATATCCAGTTTGTCCTTTTGATCCTTTAGCAAGCGGACCAGAAGTTCTAGCGCTATTTATATCAGCAGTTGAAGTCAAACCAGCATCATAAAGAGCTTCATCTTGCACACTAGTGTAAGGATTACCTGGCCTTTTACCAGCGCTACCACCAATTGAAGATGAACCACCAGGATAATAAGGCAACATATCTGTATCCGACGGTGGATATAATCCTGAACAATCAGTAGCGTAAGATTCTGCTGCCACAGATGCAGTATGCATATTTCCTTTTACAGAGGCATTTTTAGCTTTATTTTGCGTGGAGTTGTAATTGGCTAAAGCAATAGCAGCCAAAATTCCAATAACAACTACTGCTACCAGTAGCTCCACGAGACTAAAACCTTTTTGTCTCCAAGACTGAATATTAAGCAATGTTTGGCCCTGCGCTCGAAATGTTCCCTATTGGCATTGTACAAAACACTCTACTGATTCGACAACACCAAAGTCGTGCTGCCGCCTCCGTAACCTGAGACAGTTTTACCATTGCCCCCAGTACCTACAATGGCATACGACAAGCCACCGTCTACTTGGCTATAACCAACTTGTCCTTTTGCTCCTTTGGCTGAAGGAGCTGCTAAGCGAGTAGCTGAAATGTCGGCACTAGAGGTAATACCAGCATCATAAAGTGGTTCATCGGCCGTATCATTATATGGATTGAGAGGTCGCTTACCAGCCGTTCCACCAATGGAAAAACTACCACCGGGGAAATAAGGCAATAAGCCAGTTTGATCAGGGGAATACAAACCACCAAAATCAGTAGCATATGATTCGGAGGCAATAGCCACCGTACGCATATTTCCTTTTACCGTAGCATTACGTGCTCGATTTTGAACGCTGACATAATTTGGAAGAGCAATCGCCGCTAAAATTCCAACTACTACGAGCACCACCAATAGTTCCACCAAAGTCATCGCCCTATCCGTTCTGGTGTATCGCTTGGTGCTGCGCCGAGCTTTCTTAAGAAGCATCTGCTTAATCCTCTAATTTTGCTGTTTCACTAATTAGCAAACACACACATTGTAAATTGCCCAATTAAGAATTGAAATAACAGCAAATCAAATTGGATTTTCTATGCTTAGCTGAAACAAAGGCAGCGAGGTTTTATACCATTAGATTTATAGACAAAAAGAATTTTGTTAAGGTTTCTTAACAATCACTTTTATTCTGCTATAAAAATCTATTGACAAGCCCTGTTAGACAGTGGCTAATTCTTTTTCTTGATTCTTATGACGATCGTGAACAACTTTACGTGGACGACGTAGGTGTTCCATAAAACGACGGTGAGCAAGAGTATCAATTGATACTTGTGGGGTCTTTTCTGGCACTGACAAAACAAAATCTCCAGGATTTTCAACTCTAGGACGATTGCTATAACGTCCTACTAAATAAAGGTATCCGCCACGAGTTGAATAGAGATAATGGATCATGCTACCTGCCTTTACTGTATGGTCACCAGATTTTATTGTAGAACCCTTTTAAAGAAAATAATTGGGAATTCAAGATCTTGTCTTAAACATAACAATTACTAAACAATTGCTGCAAAATTAGGCAAAGAAAGCCCTAATTTCCGCGTCTTCGTCCCCCTTTGCTTCCGGCAGCTGGCAAAATTCCCAAATCATCACCAGTAATAACGGTGATATTAGTCTGAATATCGCCTACAGAAGCATTCACTATTTCGCCTTGGTTAACTAAGTCGTGTTTAACCATCGATGCTTCTTCGTGATTTCCTTGTTCAGCAATAATTCTAGTTTGCTTCAAAGGCTGCCCATAAACCTCAGATCGTGATCTGATACTCACAACATTGTACCCATATTCACTTAAACGCTTATACACACGACGAGCAAGATCGGGGTATGAACTGCCATTTTCAATTGTTATTCGAATATCATGCCTGCTCAGTACCGGCTGTGGTTCGCCTAACAAACGACCAACAGTTTGATGTATAGATTCTTGATCATAAGCCCAATCACCAGTGCCAGAAAATGTTCCAGGCAGCATGAGCATACGTTGATTGCTCTTCGGTACCGCTCTTGCAAAAGACATAATCTGTATCATTTGCGAAGGAGTCATATCAGTTAAAACATAACTTTGAGCAATTGAAACCAAATTGCCTATTTTTCCCCATGATTCTGGATTTACAGCTTTGTCTAAAAGAGCGCGAATAAATATTTCTTGACGCTGTACCCGGCCAATGTCGCCTAAGCTATCGTGGCGGAATCTAACGAAGCCCATCGCTTCTTTGCCATTTAGAGTGTGTGGACCAGGTGCTAGATCAATATTTAGTTTGGCAGAATTATCCACATAGTGCATTTTTTTAGGAATTTCGACTGTAATTCCACCCAATTCATCCGTTAGCTCTACTAAGCCATGAACATTCAACACCAAATAATGATCAATAGGAACTTGCAAAATTGAATATATAGTATCGATGGTCAAGCGTGGTCCACCTAAAGCATTTGCGGCATTGATTTTTTGTTTGCCATAGCCGGGTATTCTTACGGCTGTATCACGAGGAATAGACAAAACACAAATCATATTGCGAATTGGATCAAGGTGTGCAACAAGAATGGTGTCAGAACGCCCATTGAAAGCCGCCGGCTCAGGCTTAATATGGCGTCTTTCTCTGGTATAAACCACATCAGTTCCTAATAATAGAACCGTCATTGGTCGAGTCAAACCAACAAAGCGAAGCATGGGAGGAATAAGGCTGGGCTTGTAAATGAGAACGAACCCATAGCCAAGCAGAATGCCTAATAAAGCACAGACTATATAAACATTTGACCAGCTGGTAGATCTCACTTGCTCATTTTCCTAGAAGATTGAGATATTATACGTTCTGGAAGCATTTGCTTATACTTAAACCTTAACTTGTTAAATGTCGATGACAAAATTACTAGCTATAAATTTTGGCGGACTAGGAGATGAAATTCTTTTTCTGCCTACCTTGAAAAGCATCCGTAATTTGCATCCTAATTGGCATATTACCCTGCTTTGTGAGCCTAGGTCAAAATCAATTGTAGAGCTTACAAATTTAATAGACGAAAATATTACATTTGATATCAAGAAGAAACCTCTACGTCCTCAGGATTTAGCAAAATTATTATTGCTTTTACGCAACGGCAATTTTGATGTGGTTGTTTCCTCCGGCAGTTCATATATGGTTTGTCTGCTTTTGTTTTTATCAAGTATAAAAACACGTATTGGTTATGACTCCGGCACTTTATCCAAGTTATTACTGAGTCACGCCCAACCACTCAATAAAAATCAATATGCTGGCGGCATGTATCATGATTTAACAAAAGGATTCGGTATTCAAGGGAAAGCTTCAATTCCAGAAGTAATAATTTCAGAAGAAAGACTTGCGCAGGTTCAAAAGTCATTTCCAGAAATTTTCTCTGATACCGCCAACGGTGTTAATCCTTCAGCAGCATCTAAACCTTATCGAGTCATAATTCATCCAGGCACAAGCAAACTTGCCTTGCAAAAAGGCTTGATTAAAACCTGGCAGGTGGAAAATTGGGTTCATTTAATAAGTAAGCTTTTAGATCAAAAAAATATCAAAGTCATTTTAGCGGGTGGACCCGATGATGATGAAATTATCCCGGCTATAACCAGTAAATTACCTGAAAACAAAGAAAATTTTGTTTTGGTCTATGGTCGAACAAAAAATGTGGCTGATTTGGCAGCCTTGATTAAGCTTAGTGATTTACTTGTTTGTTTGGATTCAGCACCTATGCATATTGGAGTTGGACTAAACAAACCTTTAATAGCTATGTTTGGACCAACCGATCCTGCAAAACTATTGCCAGCAGAAAAACATTTCATTGCTCTAACTAATAACAACAATTCAGAGTCGCAAACAGGCACAACCATTGATCCGGAATTGGTTTTTCAGTTTGTTTTAAAACAATTGCAATTAATTCCACCTAGTCTTAAACACTAGAAGGTTTTTTTTCAGACATCATCATCATCGGTATTTTTACTTTAAAAGTAGTACCGGCACCTTTTCCAGTATCAAACCAAATTTGTCCACCGTGCGCCTCAACAATCGATTGGCAAATTGAAAGCCCAAGTCCAATTCCTTGTCCAGTTGGTTTTGTTGTATAAAACGGTTCAAAAACTTTGTTTTTATCCAAGGTTTCAAGAGCAATTCCATTGTCGGTGATAGACACAATAACCCATTCATCTTTTTGTTCAACAAAAACAGAAACTTGCGGGGAAGAAACATGGCTAGCTGCTTCAAAGGCATTAGACAATAAATAAATCCAAACTTGATTCAATTTAGCCGGATAGCAAAGAACCGGAGGCAGTTTTTCATATTGGGTTTTTATTTGAACTTTGCCAGGCTCAAAGTATTGACTTAACATTTTTACTGTTCCTTCAATACCTTCAGTTAAAAGTACTTCTTTCCGCTCTGATTCGTCTATATGGCTAAAGCTTCGTAAGTTAGCAACTATTTGTTTGATCCGTTCTGTACCCTCAGCTAAGTCTTCTAAAATATTGTCCAATTCAGCAACAACAAAATCATATTTTACTTTTTGTTTGCTGCCTTCAATTGCCTTTTTTGCTTCTTCCGGCAAATTGGCAGTTTCGTCAATGATTTTTTTGAAGTCTTCAAAATATTCTTTGATGTAGGGCAAATTAGCATAAATAAAATCAACCGGACTATGCAGCTCATAAGCAATTCCAGCCACCATTCTACCGACGGAAGCCATTTTTTCTTGTCGAATTAATTCCGACTGAACAGTTTTAAGTTCTACATTTTTTGCATCAAGATTTTGATTCTTTTGCATCAAATCTCTATTTTTACGAGATAGTTGTTCTACTAATCGAGCATGTTCAATAGCGATAGCTACTTGTCCGGCTACTGATTTAATAAGTTCTATTTCTGAAGAACTCCATTCCCTCGGTTCTCGACATTCGCCAATTACCAAAACCCCTTTGCTCTCTGCTCCATAAATAATTGGCTGAATTACTAAAGATTCGAACCGCAATCTAGCTAATTGAGGCTGAATTTCTGCAAATACCGGATCAGCAGCTGGGTTGGAATATACAGTTGTACTTTTAGCTTTATTACCATCTGAAGTTTCTTCATTGCTGGATTTTTGTTTCAACATAAAATCAGCTAATTCTGGAGCAAAAAATGTATGATGGCTTAATTCATCAGATGGGTGAATTGCTTCCCAAATAGCGGGGGGAACATTGACAGCAGCAGCTGGCGCAATAATGGCACAACGGCTTACTCCCAAAGCAGCGCTCAGCTGAGCGACGGTTGTGCGTAATATTTCATCCAATTCCAAAGTACTACGTATCGCCGAACTAATTGAGCTGAAAAGTTGCTCTCTAGCTGTTCGTGCTTTTGACTCAATAATTATCTGTTCGTTGGCATCTAATTGTCCACGCAATTTAGCTGTGCCGTGAAAAGCAGCATTGGACATCGTCTCACAGAAGAGACCCCATATTAGAGCCACGCAAAGCAAAATTATTGTTCTAACAATAATTTTTATCCATAAACGTTCTGCATAAGCAAAAGCTAGCATGTCTTGCGAGGAGCGTGAAAATAAGGCCGGTAAAAAACTAGCGTTCTCAGCAATTAATAATCCAAGATAAGCTAAACAAGCGGCAAATACCGTAATGAAAATTCCACGCCGGCCAAATGTTTGGCTAGCAAGCAGAACCGGCAATAAGAACAAGAAATACAAATCCGATTCAATACCGTGCGCAATATGAGTAAGGGCATCCAAAGAAATAATGTCAAAAAGCAAAAGCATGCCATTCAACAATTGAATAGCATTTACTTCATGAATTATTTTTTGTTTCAACAAAATAAAAGCAAGTAGATTATATAGCACCATGGCTATAGCCACGATAAAAAATCCAACTGGATCGACTTCCATATTAGAAAGTCGCCAAACTGAAATGCCACCCAATAAACTAATTAAAGCAAAGGCCAGCCGGAAATAGACCAAATTGGTCGATTTTATCAGCAGCTCGGTTTGATTTATTCTTTCCATAGTTTAAATATACTCGGATGCTTTCTTAAATACTTCGGAAGCTTCCTGGAAGCGTCCCATTAACTTTAAAGTCGCTCCCCAGTCCTCATAAGTGTCACTATCGTAAGGATCAAATTCATTTGCCTTTACAAATTTTTCCACCGCTAATTCGTGAAATCCTAACTGGGCCAAGACTTTTCCCCATCCATGATACAGATTTGCATCACCTTCATAAGCCAGCGAAGCTGACCTAAACATTTCATCTGCTTCTACTAATTTACCCAGATTAAGATAGATTTGACCTAACAATACATAGGCTTCGCCATTTTCTTTGTCCCTAGTAACAAGTTCTTCAAGTAGTGTCATTGCCTCTTCGGACCGTCCTTGAGCAATGTAGGCTTTAGCTAGCCCAAGGCTTATTTCTCCTTCGTAAGGCAGTATTTCCAAAAGCATTTTTGACTTATCCATTACCAAACCATAGTCTGAATTACCAAGTAACATTTCGATAGCTTCTTTTTCCGGTATCAAACAACTTGGGTCTTTTTCAAAAGCAATTTTGTATTCCAACATGGCTTCGTTGCTACGTCCAGTAAACTCCAAACTCTTAGCTAAATGCATGTGCACTACACCAAGATTTTTATTTAATTTCAAGCAATCGCGATATTTTGCTTGAGCTTCCAAATGCTTTTCTTGCAGATCAAGAGACACTCCTAAGGCATCAAGGGCAAAATAATTTTTGTCATCGTTCTGCAGAACCTTAGCAAAATAACGTTCAGCTACTTCAAAACGCTTAAGTGCCAAATTTACGTAACCAAGCCACAGGGTGGTATTCGTATCTTCCTGTCCGGCAGCAACGACTTTGCTCAATTTTTCTATAGATGTTTGGTAACGCTTGAGCATGAAATAACAAATGCCACAAAGCAAATTCATTTGCCAATTATCGCCATTAAGCTCGATAGCTTTTTCAAAAATAGCACTAGCTTGCTCATATTCTTTTTCCATCATTTGTGTAACGCCTAGATTCATCCAAGCATTTACCAACATGGGATCTACGTCATGGGCGTATTTAAATTTTTCTGCAGCTTCATCATATTTGCCACTGTTATAAAGAACCACGCCCCAATCGTTGTAGATAACTGCTCTTTCGGGCGCTTCCAAAAATTTAGAGCTAACATTTAAAGCATCCTGATAATGCTTCGCTGCTTCATCAGCTTTGCCTAGCTGTACAAGCGCTTTTGCCCAATTTTTTTTGACAGACGCTAGATTGTTATCAATTTGCCAGGCGCGAGAAAAGCAGTCAGCAGCTTGTTCTGGTCTATCTAACATCATCAAAGTAAGCCCTAAACCGTTAACGGCTTGGGCAAAACCGCTATCTAAATCGCAAGCCTTAGAAAATAATTCTCTAGCCTCATCGTATTGTTCTAATTCGTAGCAACAAACAGCAGCCTGGTAATAAGCCATCACGAAATTAGATTCAAGTTTCAAACATTGCTTAAATTGACCTAGAGCGCCACGCAAGCTTCCCATTTGCCAAAGAGACAATCCCCAATGAAAATAGGCCATGGCAAAATCTTGTTTTACTTCACAAGCATCCCGAAATTGGGACATAGCTTCTATTGGGCGATCCAATTTCAATAAGGTAAGACCTAAATTGTAATGATATTCAGGTCCAGATTGTTTTTCTACGGCCATTTTTAGATATTTATGCGCTTCTTGATATTTGCCTATGGCATAACACAATTTTCCCAGCTCAAACTGAATGGCTGGGTTGTCCGGCTCTTGAGTCAACCAGCGGGTTAAAACAGAATGAGCTTCTTCCCAACGGGACTGGGAAATTAGCTGGTTTACTAATGGCATTACTTTATTGGACACTAGTTCACTTTAGTAATTTAATATAGACCAGAATAGATCTACTTCTATTATGAAATATAACAATATCGGAAGAAAGTTAAACGTAGAAGGTGATTAATTGTAGTTGGAAATAAACAATTCATCTCCTAAATGACTTAATTTTTCCCGATTGCAATTGTTCATCCCGTAACGCAGTTGCCAGGTTGAAACTTTCGCAAAACTATATAATTTCCTAATTTCTGGACAATCATCGTAAGTGATTAAGAACATATGTTTTGTTTTTTTCAAAATATGCGCTAAACGCTCATGATCAAAATCATGCAATTGTCCTTTTAGTCCATATAGACGTTTTGATGTGTAATAAGGCGGATCAATGAACATAAAAACATTTGATCCAGGAGCTTTGATAATTCGCTCGTAATCTAAATCAGTAATGTCTACACCTGATAATGCTTCCGGCATTGCCAAAAGTCTATTTATAGCTGACAAAGTAAAACGACTTATGCTAGCTGCTTTAGAAAAGCCTCCCGCTAATGTGCTGCCGGAAAAACTTACACGATTGAAATAAAAGAAAGCGAGAGCTTTGTCATAAGAGCTGCTCATCTTGCTCTTGCGCAATTCTACAAAATATTTTTTAGCTAAACGGCAATAGCGATCGTAATTATCTTCGCTGCCAAAAGAGGCTCTAATACCACGCAGCTCATTCACCAATGATAAACATTGTTTTTTATTTTGAACTGTTTTCCAAAAACAAATCAAATCATCAAATAAATCATTTATCCAATAGGATTTTGCCAATTGTTGATTTAGAGAGGCAAAAAAAACGCTTGCTCCTCCAGCTAACGGTTCACGGTATTCGTGGAGAGTTTTTGAAGGAAAATGAGCCATGATTTGGGAAATGGCTTTCTGTTTTCCGCCAGGATAGCGCAAAGGCGAACGAAATTTATCAGCAACTTGCTGCTCAAGTCCTAATTGCTGGCTTGGTCTCATTCTATTCAAATTGTGCCCAATCTAGATGTATGTTCTAGATATATATTAGCACCAATCTACCCCAAGTACATATAGATATTGGTTTACAATAGATGTTCCATGGTAAAGGCTAAAAATATAAGTACACATATCATAAATTGGGCTATCCAAAATTTCGATACCACTTTAGATTCCGGAATATTTTTTTCTGCGGCTATTGCTTCATAATGGTGGTGCAAAGGCGCCATACGAAACAAACGTTTGCCTTCGCCGGGTAAACGTTTAGTGAGTTTTGTCCAGATCAATTTCAAACCAGACGTTGGTTTTTCAGGTTTATATTCTTTGGTCAGCTTGAAATAAACAACTTGAATAATTACAGACAAAGTTTCCAAAATATAAATGAGCGCCAAAGGAATGAACCAGAATAATAATCCGCTGGAGGCTACAATAACCGCCATCAGTCCACCAATGAAAAGACTGCCGGTATCACCCATAAAAATTGAAGCTGGGTGCTTATTGAAAACAAGAAATCCCATTAATGCTCCGGCCGCCACCGCGGACATACATGAAAAAGTATAATTTCCCATTATGAATAACATTATGGACAATGTAATAAATACCAGACAAGAAGTCCCAGCGGCCAGTCCATCTAGTCCGTCATGCAAATTGATAGCATTGGTAGTAGCAGCTACTAAAAATGGAACTACAATCAATAAATAAATTGCAGTAGTAATTTCATTGGCGGGAAAAGCGTAATTAGATGCAACCAAAAGAGTAATTGGTCGATCAGCAAAGAACCAGATTGCAGCTGCTAATATCAAACCCAAAATAAATTCCATCTTTAAGCGAGTACCAGCCGAAAGTCCCTTGTTAGCTTTATTGTTTACCTTTTGCATGTCATCAGTTAGTCCCACCAAGCCACAGGCAACTGCAACTAACAAAGCCAAAATTGCTTCAATAGAATAAAGAAGTGGTGATGATGAAACACAAACCACCCATAGTTGGAGTGCGTCCTTTGGCAGCATGCGCGCTCGGACCCTCTTCACGAATATACTGGGTAATTTGTTTTTTCTGAAGCCAAGAAATATAAGTGGGGAAAGCCAAGGACGTGCTTATAAAAGCTATCAGCCCAATAAATGGAACAGCTAATAAATTAAGTAATAGACCTAACGAACAATCATTCAAAGTTTTAGACCCTACTGCAGTCTAAATCTTATATTAGTCTAAATAAAAGCTGGTGACAATCTTGCGATGTTCTTTAGCATAATTGACTGATTCCAACAGCGTATAGCTGGTGTGATATAGGAAACATATAATTTGCTGACAGCGATCAATTATTTCGTGATTGCATATTTTGCTGGCGTCAGCCAAAGTCATTGTTCGGCGTTCTGGGTATTCAGTAATATTTTTAATACCAATCAATAAATCTTGTACTTCTGATGGCTGTTGTCCAATAGTTTGTGGAAGTATTATTTCCAATCTATCCGGATTGGCACGTTGGGCACCACGAATGGCTGCCATATTAGTTCCGTTGGCGCCGCCGCTAGTTACTACTTGATTGCCGGAAAGAACTAGGGCATAACTCAACATCTCAACTAGTTGTTGATGGGTAAGCGGCAAATTCCGAGTCCCAATAATTGCTACACGCCTGGGTCCAGACTGTTGAATTAGCAATAGTTCTTGGGCTAATTCATCAACTGTCGGTACTGTTAATGGGCCACGCTCAATTGGACTCATATATCTTTCCTTCAATCAAATTATCTAGTCGCCAAAGAAAAGTGTACTAAGGATTGGGCGACAATAGCTTTGTTGGATTCTGAGAGTTTATAATTAGATATAGGCCAACCGCTTAAATGCCGAATAGAAAGCCTTTATATTCGCTGTTACAACTCGTAAAAAACAGCTTAACATCATTTAGCAGAATCGGTAATTTTTGTCTTTTAGCCTAAAACAAATTAGTCTCGTCTAATCTGGTATCGCTTTGAAACACTTCTCAAGAGATGGCTGACAAAAGCCAAGGAAATATTTTGTTGAAAACTAGTCCACTTAAATTGAATACTCAACAACACGAAGCAGTAACCCAATTATGGGGTCCATCTCTAGTTGTTGCTGGAGCAGGTAGCGGCAAGACAACTGTACTTACCGAAAGAATTGCTTACCTAATAAATGATCTAAAACAATCTGCTCATTCAGTATTGGCAGTAACTTTTACCAATAAAGCTGCCAATGAAATGAAAAATAGATTGCACAGCGCCTTGGGTGCTCATAACGGTCGCATGTTAACTATTGGAACATTTCACAGTATTTGCGCCAGACTGTTGCGTCTGGAAATTGTACATTACACCAGCAATGAG
>JAUMHD010001441.1:0-17246 GCA_032359135.1 Ulvella scutata
CAGCAGGGCGCCCCGCCTGAGCACTGCGGCACACACCCTCTCCCTGGCACTCTCCAGCAGCTGTTCCAGGTCCTCAGGTACAGCCGAGCGGGCCTTCAATTTATATTCCTCTTCCTCAGATACATTGTTAGAGTGCGCTTGTGTGGCGGTGGAAGAAGTGCCCTCCTGCACAGCACGCCGCACATCTGCACACCAACACGAAGCACCTACGACAGGCCCCTCCACGCTCTGCGGCACTCTGCGGGGGGGGGGCGACCACCCAATGCACACCAATAGGCTAAGTCATAGGGAAGCGTGTGCTAAGACGCCACACGCAGACATGCATACATGAACAGCTGGCGAAGGGCGTGTAACGCGTCGTCCATACGACGGGAACAGCAGAAGCATCGCCGATAGGTTGTGCGCGGCAGTGCTGAGCAGGACCTCCAGATGCTCGGTGTCAGGTAGCGCGTACGCTCTGAACGTCGCACTTCGTCCTGGAAGGCGTTCGCAGCCCATCAGGTAGCAGAAGCATCCGTTGAGTAGATCATAATGTTTGACGAGCACAGTCAACATACGAGTTCAGTCAACATACGAGTTGACGAAAGTACTATGTTGTCTAACTTGAGCAACGTGTACGTTCCGGCACTTAATCGCACGGGCGTTAACGTTCGGACGGCGCAGCGTGATTTCATGACAGACAATTCAGATGGAGTTTCACTTGCGTATCGCGAGATGGCCGTTTTTGGGCGCTGCTGCAGCTACGAAGCGTTCGGGGCAAGTGACTGATGATGAGCGCCGCACCTCTGTTGCCATATCATCTCCCATCCAGCGTACTATGCAGTATTCTCTCGACACGCCCGACGAGCGGCAAGGAAACTTGCTTCGTGTCTAGCTACTGGTGATGCCTGAGTTCGTCACCGCATGCTTCCTACGTCAGGGACAGATGTGCTGTGTTCGATTCGAATTCTCACTAGGCACGTGCACGTGAAGCACCACAGCCCAAGATTCCTTCCGTGTCCATTCTGCGCACAAACGCTATGTGCACACCTCGACTTGCTAGAGCTTTCTGACTCTTAGCCCGTGCGTAAGATGTGGCTCAAGACGTTTGGGACAATGGACTGTGAAGAAGGAACTACGGACGCAACCTGCGGTGGATAGCGTGTGTGTGACTTCAGCAAATGCTTAAGACAGGATGTGATTCATGACTTCCAGCGAGTGTCAACCAGTGATCTTACCACGATGCCACACACTGATTCACAAGAACAATTTTCCACAGGCGCAGCAAGCATACCATTGCATACAAACTTGCGCAATGCTCGTTTGTGCTACTTAAGAATGTTGCGAGTCCAGCACGCCAACGGTCCGGACGCTTTCGACTGGCTTACAGCACTCAGTTGGAATCAGTTGGAAACAGGTCCTGCTTCCAACTGCAGCGAGGATCGTCAGCGCTAGCCCCTCGCCTATTCGCGTCCCCACATGCATAACATTCTAGAGCTCTAACTCAGATTTCGTTTATGCTACAAAGCCTTCGTGGGTACACGTGCGGATATGTACCGGTGGGGTTCACGTCACGAGGTGTCAATTTGCAGTTTCACGTGATCACGCGTGACCTGCCAGCTGCATTGCAATGCATTGGCGCCAGGAATCGTATCTCACGGACAGGTCTCGAGGTCCCGGGTTCGAGTCCAGGTCCAGTTAAGATTTTTTTTCTTCGAGCTTCTGAGCCTGGTGCCTTCATAAAGGGTCTCTGGTGGTTATTTTTCACCGAAGTGCATTCATGAATTGTGGGGCGACCGAAGCTCAAACTGAGTATGGCGTAGTCCCCGAACAGTTTATTGATCCTTAATATATCATGTGGCTTCGCGTCATACGCTTGTCTCTCGGGGCTGCGAATATAGTCTTGGAACAAAGGTAAAAGGATTATCATGATTGAATATGAAAAAGCATGGCCAGCTGTCTGTTTTGTTCTGTAGGTGCACACATGTCCCGCATGCTCACGGCTGCGGCAGGTCTGCGCACAGCCAGCACCCGTTCCAGCTGCACCCCTCGGGCTTCGACGCCCCCGCCAGAGATTTCCTACTCGCTGAGTGCTGGCATGTTGCAGAGCCACAGAGAGTTGAGGCATGTGTGGAGTGGGGCAGCTGCAGTCCCAATTGGGACTGCGGCTGCCCCACCCCAGTCTGGCATCTGTGACCCTGCCCTTCTCTTGGATGTTCTTTGCTGCCACCTCCAGTTGTTCTGCATGCTTGTTGCGCTGACCGGCTTGCAAGCTTCCATCCCCTGCTCCAATTCTCCTATCGATGTAACATATTATTGAATATCGATTATCACAGAAGAAAAGAAGAAAAAAACCAGCGTGGCCCACACAGTGACAGTGGCCACACTGGAGGGGGTGGCATGCATGCATGCATGCTGCATACACCCCTCACCACCCGCACTGCCACCCACCTCCTACTTCAGGCCACGCTGCAGCCGCCATGCCTTCACGCAGAGCGCGTGGGACAGGCTGTCATGCACAGTGTGCGATGTGCTGCACGTAGGCTTTGCCCGCCGCCCTGTGGTCCTTGGAGGAGGCCACCTTGGGGTCCACGTCGGACAGCCGGTCCGCAAACACCACCGAGTGCGCAAGCGGCGCCACCTGCACATCGCACAGCAGCATCTCAGCATGCATACGCACAAGCCAGCAGCATGCGGCACTGCACGGCATATTCCCCTGCTGTCACGTGCATGCATGCACATGCCTGTCACCTGCGTGTGGTAAGCATAGAAGAGTACCCGCAGCATGCATGTGCCTAGTTGTGAACATACTTCTCTTTCTGGATTGCTGTTGCTCCCCCTGTTGTTCGAGAAACACAACGGGCGTGTTATGAAACGAAGCAAGATGGGCGGCGTGATTCCCTGTTGCGGAAATGGGCACTTGCCTTACACTACTGAGAAACTGGCTGGTTTTGCGTCAGGGTGCGGGGGTGACCGCGTGTTGTTTGCATCTACGTGAACACTGCATATGTACAGGGCACCTGCCACGCAGTGTGCGCAACACGCGTCCTCGTGTTCAGGCGGGAACACAGCGGGGCCCCGCTGCATACACTGCACCCCCCCCCCCCGCCGGAAGGTCATGACTAAATCACTGCCGATGCATGCGCAGCAGGCGGGGGCCGCGTGCGCACCTTCAGCAGGTACCCGATCTGCGCGAACAGGTTGGGGCAGTCGTGGGCGAGCAGCAGGTGTGCGACGGCGGCCTTCTCCTTCGCCGTCCAGTCCTCCCCCTTGAGGCCCTTGGCGAGGCTCTTCTTGAAGCCCTTGCACGTGCTACTGTTGGGTGCACATCCTTGCAAAGTCGTCGGTGTTGTAGAACGTGACGAGATGGACCCACTGCTGTGCGCAGTGACTCCCTCAACGCGGAAGAGCAGCTTGGGGTTTGACGATGCACCACGCATAACGAGCGGAACCCGCCATTGGCCCTTGCATGTCCCTTCGTTGTTGCGAATGTAAAGAATTCTTCCTGTACGTTGAAGCTTCAATGAGCGGGACAAGATAGCGTGGGCAGGTTTCGTGCAATGATGCCATTCACTTGAATTCTGAATGCTTGTTACGACAAGTCACTGGAGGTCTCACAAAACTACGCACGGCGCTCCAAGAAGCAGACAGCAATTTGTCATGACCAGTGCAAGGTATGGTTGCGATGATTGCGTTGACAGTTGGGCGCAGATCGGGGGCAAAGGCTGGTCCCCCCAAGTGTGGACCACGATGAATGCGAAGACCGTTGCCCACCAGGAACAAAGGGGTTGAGCTTCGATTGATATGCATTCATTGTAATGTACGTGGTTGGCACGCAGGAAACAGGCGACGCTGGCACAGTGAGCCTGTCTGGATACTCACAGATCTCGTTGTCCACATAGCTACAGTATCATGAAAACAGCGTTGATGACAAGACGCCTTTAACTCAGAAACATACCTCATGTTTCAGCAATCCTGCTCTCCGCTGCAGCGCTGCAGGCACCAAGTTATATTGCGCTCACATCAACGGCAACAGCAGTGAGAGAGCAGAACCGTGCACAGCCAGAAATCACTGCGCTACTCATCTTCGAGCATCTGTACCAATGCAGCGAAATCTTCGCGTGTTAGTGCGCATCGCTTCACGAAGAACTGCAGTGTGTATCTCAGTGAGATAGCCCTGGAGTAGCACATTGCCTAGATCATCCTGCTGACAGTGGATTCGTCCATTTGAAAGCTCTAGGCGTGCTGCTCGCAATGATATGTGTAGTGAAGCGTGGTTGTGCGAGGTTGTGCGGTGTCGCTCCATGGCGCGCGCGGCATGGCTAGTTGCCTGCAGCTGCAGAAAATTGACCACAGGAAAGCTCCAGCAGCCTGCTAAAGGCAACCCTTCTCACCGAAGCCACGCGGCTCCCGTAGCAGGAGCCGCATTCCGCAGGGTTCGAAGCAGTTGACGTTCTCCTGGTTAATGAACCAGGAGGAACGTTGGGGCGCCCGGTGCGCTTGCCATGGCGGTTTCCCAGGCCTTCTCTTAGGGTGCTGTCCCGCTGCTGGGTGCCACGGAGGTCAAGTACCTGGGCATGTGGCTGCACTCCTCGTGGAAGTGGGACCAGTATGTTGCCGCTGCCCACTGTACATGAATGGGTGCTTTCCAATCCTAGCGGCCGGTGCTTTCTTCACTGCGCATCAGTGTGCAAGTGAACCTGCGCATCCTCCATACTGCAATTCAGCCTGCGCTCGAGTATGGCATGCAGGTGAGGGGCTGCCCCAGGAGAAGGTGGGGCAACGGGGCTGCGTCTTTAGCCGCAACACTTCGCCAAAGGGTCGCACCGGTGACCGCTTGCCGTCTGGCCTGCGTTGTACTGTCCTTCGCAGGTGAGCCCACCTGGACCCGGGTGGCCTACCTTTCCTCTGAGGTTCTTCTGTAAGTCTGCGGCGTGCCTCCTGCTGCCAGTGCAGGTGATCTTTCCTTCACCCTGTACTGGAGGCGAACTGCAAGAGGCGCTGGGGGCCAAAACTTTGTTCAGGGACTACGCCATACTCAATTTAAGCGTTGGCTAGGGCTGCAAATTAATAGTTAACGCCTGTTTAAGCCCTATTTAACACCAGTTACATTCTATTACATTAACACGTTAATCAGGGTTTCCAGGATTAATCGTCTTTGGATAAATTGTAAAAAGTTTCAATTAAGCTGTAATTCTTATGTAATAATAGTTATGTAACCAGCAATAGCAAGGCACGAAGCGGTGGCTACTGCGGACGCAGCCCAGTGACACAACACTCTTTCCTGAGTGAGGCAAGCAGGACAATGCGCACGGCCGGGGAGCTGATCCAGAAAGCCCAAAAGCAAATCAAACTAGGTAAGTTGACTCGTGTGCTGCAGTAGTCAACTCTTGCTCGTGTACCTTCTTTTATCTTTTCAAACTTCAACAACACCCACAAGTGTCGTTCATGCAAGAGGCATGAGACACTGCCTAGGTATGTGGAACAATTGCGGGTACTCAGGGATCCGATTGGATACCTGCAATTGGATACCTGCTTGCTGAAGGTGTTGTGCAATTTGTGGGAAAAGAGGTTTGGAACTCTGGCCTCTACCATCAGTGCTTAGGGCGAGTGCTCGAATATTTCCTTCAACAGTACCTAACATGAATGGTTTAATCCCAAATAATTTAAGATTCTTAAGCAAATCAGTGCGTTAAACCACACTTGCCTGGTTGTAGTTACTTGCATTAATGTCGGTGTTAATTGCCCAAACTTTGGAGTTTTCGATCAAGTTGTAAAATTACAAATTTCAGGATGTAAAATCACGCGTTAATCGGCCCTTAACAAACCGCAAAGTTAATCGGCCACTTGGGCAATTTAATTTGCAGCCCTAGCGATGGCCTCAGCACCACAGTGGCGGAATTCATGCAATTCGGGAAGGGGAAACCACCAGAGACCCTTTACGCACCCGGCGCAGATGCTCGAAGAAAAGACGAGAAGTGGGTCTGGTGAAGAAGACCCTGTGAGATTCAAATCTCAAAGGTGCCATCATAATAATCAGGCAAAATGAGCGGGGACTACTCCATACTCAGTTCGAGCGTATAGCTTGTGTGGTGCTGAAGGCTGCAGGTTTGTATTTGTATACATTGATTTCTTTGCTTGGGCTGCTTTTATTGGCAGATTATTGCATATTCAGCTTCGCACTGTGATGAATACTTAGAAATTGCCATTTCTGCTCTTTTTCTGCACCCTGCCTTCTGGTCCCAATGGTGCAATCTAATATGAGCCATCCTGACGACATGCACCGCATGAAAACGAATGCGCCCTAACACTACAAAGCAGACCGCTCAAACCTATGCACACCTAATCGTTTAGTTTGAACAGCACCCAACCACCCACGCCTGTGCGCAGGCCTGTGCGGTGCAGCTGCCGGCATGGGGGGGGGGGGGACAGCTGCTTGCTCTGCAGCCGCGCACACTGATGCCATGCCACCAACACAGGTGCTGAGGCCCTGCCCCCCTCTTGTACCTCCAGCCACGGCGGAGGGCCGCAGCCACCGGCGCCAGCAGTCAGTGCCCGCCACCCGCACAACCTCGGCGGCGGCGCATGCGGGCCTCTCTGCCCCATGCTCACCACTTTCTCAGCAGTCAGCAGTCAGCAGCAAGGTGGTGAGGCTTGCTGTGACATGTGTGATCCCAAGAAGAAGTTTGTGGAGGGCCAGCCCCTCAGGGTAGCTGTTTCCAGACCGGAGAAGGGGCGCGCAGGCAAGAACCCGATGATTAGGGCTCTAAATTAGCCTGTTAGGATTGATAAGCGAAAAACTAGGATTGATATTCACCCTCCTAATCAATGGCTAATCGGCATTTTGGGATTTAATCAATTTCTGTTTAGCCCTAACTAATGACATTGATTATGAATAGTTCTAATCCTAATCAACTGTTCACCTACTTGCTGATCAATTATTCATACCATATACCATTTCGAGGAAACAGACTGGTGCACTGTTGTCATTTCAGTTGACACAAAAGACTGCTCACTCAACAATATACCAACAACAGTCGCGCTCTTGCATCGTCCTGCTCGATCGGCTGTGGAGGCACCTTCAGTTTCACAACACTTTGAGGTGCACGTGCAATACTGGGCCCTTTGAGGGCGTTTTGGACCGGACAAATTGAGTGGGTGACTGAGGCAACCTGCAACCTGCCATGCATATCCTTTTGCCGCTTGTCTAAAACGAGCCGCCGGAGAACAACATGCCCCAGACAAATAGCCCGTGTATGTGCCTGCAGTCAGCTGATTCGGCAGTTTGATCCCTCAATTGGGCGTTTTTGTGTTTCACCACCAGATGGAACACCTGGCCCTTGGAGCATACAGGTATTTTCACATAGGTGCCCCCAGGCCCATTAAATATCCCCAAAGTGTGTTTAATATCGCCAAAGTAACCAAAACATAGGGGAATTGTCCTGTCTAGGGGTACCTATAAGGGCCTGTATTAATTATTAATCCACCTGTAATCAATGCGAAAACGACACACTCAGGTATTGATTAGGACCACTTATTAACCTGTAACCATTGTTTTTGCCCCATTCCTAATTAAAGATTGACTAGCACCTAACTAATCAATGGCTAGTCGACCTCCTAGACATCCTAATTAAGAGCCCTACCAATGAGTCAGATTCAGCGAGCTCAACAGACTACCACTTCACTCAAATAGTACAACATCTCCATCACAAAAGCAGCACCTGGGGCCAGGCTAGGTATAGTATGTGAACGAGTAAAATGAGGCATTCAGGAAGAACACATGCTTGCTTTGGGTGGCGAAATATCTTTCTGCACACGCACTGAAGGCTGGCCATGGCTGCACAGTTGGTGCTCTCATGTAGTCCAAGGCGAATGCATAAGAGGAGGGGAGGTGTGCATCAGAGGCAAGCGGCCAGCAGCAGCACTCAAGGCATCCCAGAGATAGACATCGTTAGTGGATTCTTGGTGCAGCTGCCGTCACCACGTGATGGCTTATAGCCCAGACAAACAAAGCCACAGCGGCGTGGCAGTTGATTGAGAAGCTAGGGTGAGGTGAATGCGCCTGCGAGAAACTGCAAGGGCAGTGAATGCGCAAGGACCCAATTAGCCATTTCACTTCAATGGCCCAACAGCACCACCACATCGCAAAGAACCTAGTGCTTAACAACAAAGCAAGCACAGCATGCGGGCGCTGCACCATACCTGCACACAGCGGTGCCCGAGCCCATCGCATGGTTGTCCCACCCCTTTGGGGGTGCTGAGGACGAAGTCGTTCCTGTGTAAGGTGTGCTTCCCCGTTTGTTTTTGGTTCTTTCTTTGCGTGTAGTCCCTCGCAATTCAAACAATTGCTGCCAGGCTTGGCCAAGCTGACTGTGTGAATGCATGAAGTGAGTAGATTTGCTCAAAACTTGCTCTAGCCTGGCGTTCTCCCCAGCTGGAGCTTGCCTAAAGGAGTGTATCGCCGAATCTTTTTGGCGCTGGGGTTCTTACAACAGGAACAGCTTGGGATGTGCTCTGTTTTTCATGCCAGAATGTTGACTCCCATGCATGGACATAACGAGTTTGGAGACTTCCCGTCGAGTTTGCTTGTTGAGATATAAATATGTCGACGACGGTTGCAACTGCTACTGCTTGCGTGCATGATCTCTATTAGTCCGGTGTCTCCCAAAGCACTTGGTCCTCGCTGTAGTGCCAGGTGTTGGCAGCGCCGGAGAGTCCTCTCCGCCTACGTTAGCGACCACGATGTCATATAGTACATGGTGTGAGCCTTGATTCAGATTGGTGCATGCGAGATGCATCCTGGCTATTATGTACTCGCGTGATGTGGTAAGTGTGATCCAAGGGAGCTACAGGAAGGAACCTTCTGTCCGCGGTCAGTGAAGATGTCTTGAACATGTTGAGCGAACTCAGATAGCTACCGCATTATCAGGGGGTGCATGGTGAAAAGACTATGTCGGGACAACACCAAGGCACAGCCAGCAGGTTTTACAGGTGTGTTCCCAACAGGCCTTCTACACATGTTCTTGAAATCCAGCTTTCCATCCGCATACAAAAGAATGCAGAAGGCTAATGTACGAAAGGAAAGCGTATGAAGTACAGGTAAATACAGCAAAGGAAAGTAGCACAGGAATGGACTGCAAATCAGAGGCTACCTATCTACATACTGCAAAATCTTCGATTCTCTCTAAACAATGCACCACAATTCAGCTTCAACCACATGAAGTAGCCACTGGTAACCTGAGTCGAACAGCAATCGCACACTCCGTTGATTTGGCCTACATCACCAATCTTTCGTACCCAAAGGCTTCGAAATCTATCCTGTAAGCCTCATAAACCATATCAGCAATCTCTTGATCGTAGAACAGCTCCAATTTATCATCAGCACTAGTGGAATGCACATCAGATTGTGACCCACTTGGAATGTTACTCAGTGGTGCCTTAATGGTCGCACGATGCCCCTGGACAAAGTCTGCAGCTTGTTCTATATACTCCTTGCAGCTCATGCCCTTGGGATGCCACCAGCAGCCTGTGTGCTTGGGCTCGTACCAGTCCGACCTGAGCTTTCGGTCATGGTCCCATCCCAAGTCGGTGAACTGTCCGAGGTTCAAAGACTCCCTCAAACATGGCATCCACTGTGTCATATCCTCCAGACGCAGAAAGTAGTGATACGGCACCTCTCGAACATTGCACACTGCCACCATTGGTGCGAAGTGCTCATTGACTTGCTTGCCTGCCTTCATGACTGCAATGATCTGAACAAGAAAGTCGCGAAAGCCCTCTCTGGACTTCTCAAAGAAATCATACTCCCCACGGCCCATGGCTACATTGGTCACGTTGAGTGTGAACATGTCGTTACCTCGCTTCTGAACAGTCATCTTGTCTAGAAAACCAGACAGTAGCCGAGTGTATGGGTTTCTGCCGAGAATGAATGTAGGAAACGAGCTAGGCAAGGGCTGTGGAACATCGAAGTGGTACAGTGAAGGGTACTTCTGCAAATGAACCCTCCACATCTCGCCAATCCTGCACGTACTTGAAACCTAAGAGCTACTCAACGTCGTACATAGTGTAAAGATACTAATGAGGGGCGGGGCACGCACCAATTCACTGGATCTGGGTATCTTGTGATAACGAAGAGCAGCGACCTGAGCTGTGAGCAAGCAGCCTTGGGCACAGAGCAGAACCCGAAGCTGCGAGTATTCTGATTCTGAACTACGACGGGATTCGTGGCATGCTGTGACTCCGGGAAGGTTTGGCACCCTTTCCGTTCGCCCACTGACTCACCCCATACAGAAGTCAGGTCTTTGGCTACGTACTTGTCCAGTACAGCTCTGCACGAGGCCGAGAGATGCTCCTCCAAAGGATCACCTGTCGTGTTGAGAGGCCCGCAGACAGGTTTCACACATTCATCACCTAGCTCTTTCTTCTTGGAGGCGATCGTGCTGATGCATTTTCGCGAACTAAGAGACTCCCCGGTTCCCTCCAGGTTCGCCGAGACACAAAACCCGTGTTGCAAGTACAGGCAGCATCCTAGGAGAGCTGCGATGAATAACGGCGGTGAGGTTATCGAACAACGCATTCCAGCAGCAAGAATCAGCTAGCGGGCAGACTTTCTAGCTCACAATAGGCAACACGATCTGTATCATTTTATTTCCCCCCCCACAATATAGTGCATTACTGCCTAAGCACATCTGGCAGTCCCGGTGATAGCTGTTTTGCACACATTATCCTCATGCACAGACATGTTGGTCATGCCCTATTTCACTGCTGCTTGAGTAAAAAATTGATCATAAATCCAGAGTAAGAATATACTAGCGGGCGAAACGTGTCACAACAGCATGATCTGGCTCGCCCGTGACACTGGCTCGCCCGTGCTGTCCATTTCTCGAGTCTCTTCGTTTTCTTCTTCATAATTTACACTTCAATATAATTTCCTCGAGAGCCATGAGCGGGTGCCACCAATTCTTGTTGTGGTGATAGATGCCTTCGATTAGGATGTTGTGCGTTTGAGGTGTGTTGTCATGTAAACCCTGCCAGGCATGAACTGCTATCCTCTCCAACACCCCTCCAAACGCTTCCTGCCCTGTGCATGCCATGACGCCTGCTCGCTAAGCGTACCTGAGTGGTGAATCGACATACCATCCAGAGGCCGATTGGTGACAGGTGACTCTTTTATGTAGACCAAATACCACACCGAGTTTGTCAGCCACGCCCGTTGTCACGCACTGAAAACTAAACCCATCATCAAAATAATGCACTGGGCTTCCACACATGCCAGAAGAGCCCTCTCCGGGCAACCGTGGCCCCTGAACAGGGAGCCCCATGCCGGCTGAGCAAGACTGCATGCTGCCAGCTCAGAGATAACACCTAGCTGAAGGTACGGAGGGCTTTTTGATGTTCTGGAAGGCCTCTGCCCGGCACCAGCTGTCGCTTTTCAGAACCGCAGCTGCAGGTCGTCAGCGTGCCCCGCCCAGCAGCCGTGCCAGAGCAACTGCTGCACACTCTGTTACACGGCTTACCGCCACCATCCACCATATTAGCATACTGTGCTGATGTAGAACACCTCGGCACTCAGCTGGTGACCTGTGAAACTCTCCTCACCCCCGACCACCCTCGGCTGCAGACGGCATCGGCCTCGCCTCACAGGGCTTTCTGGGGACAATCTGGGTGGGCGCCATGCCCGCCAATCCACCACTCTTGCTGCTGCGGCAGAGCTTGTGCTCATGATGCATATACCAGTGCATCAACTGGCGCCCAGCATGCCGCCTGCTCATGCAATGCATGCCATCACAGCACACGAGCATCGAAGCGCCGCCTGTCCGCTTCGCGGTGGCCTGCTGCGTGGCTCTGAGGCACAGGCATCTACAGCATGTATCACTCTGACTCATGGTACTTCAGTTTTACACGATTCCACTCAAGTACAGTCTAGGGTTCTGAATAGATCAGGTATAAAGGGGCATTCGAGTCAAGTGACCTGTGGGGTTTGAGTGACGCTGCGTGCATCAGCAGGCTGCGGCGGTGGGTGTGCATGGCGTGCTGCCAAGCAAAGCATGCACGGAAATGCAGGCTGAAGCTATGTATGTAACCATGGAGCATCAGTGCAAACAGAACCCTGCAGAAGAACCCCGCAGAGCCCCGCAAACGAACTGCGAGTTTCCTGCGCAAGAGTGAGATGCATGTGTGCTGCACGAGCTATGTGACTGACAGCACGAATCAAGGCGCACAACCACCGCTTGCTGCTGCGTGCAGGTGGCTTGTAGCTGCGGTGGATTCGGTGCATGCAGTTCCGGCCAGGTGTAGCGCCTATGGCCACACTTCTGCAGCCCACTGCACCCTCCCCGGGCACTCTCGATGCCTCTCCACCACAAAACCAGAGGCCCACCGCCGCCACACGCTCTCATGTGATGCGGCACGCACCTGGGGTCATGGCCAGGCACGCTCATCTGCTCAGGGGCCACTTCCTACGGGAAGGAGCCTTCCGCGACAGACCTTGAGTAACCGTGCCCCGCTCCTTTGGCCGCCCCCCACCGCCCTTGCGGGTACTGCTGCCGGCCTGCACATGAGCACCGCAGCGTGCATGCATGCTGCCCCACCCTCTGCTGGTTTCGTGCCACCGCACCTCACAATGCATACGCAGCAGGCGCGCAGCGTGCATGGTGATGCCGCCGAAAAGCCCCCAGTGCCTGAGGCCACACCCTCGGAGCTACACATACATGTCAGTGAGCTGCAGCATGCATGCGCGCATGCAACTCCGACCACATGCATCACTCTGCTGCAGCGGTGCCAGGCCCTGGTAGCTGCCAAGTGGCACCTCGCGCTCTCGGTGATGCCCGCTTTGTTGCAGCGCCTGGTGCACCTGCGGCACAGTCAAGAACGTTCAGGAAGCTTCGAGAAGAAAGAGGCGGATCAGAGGGACGCGGAGGCGGTGCTAGCGGCAATGCGGCAGCACACCGGTAGCCACCCGATGATGAAGCCGCTTGGCTGTGGGCAGCTGCGGCTGAGCGTGGCTGAGGCGGCGGAGGTCTATCAGGTGCTGTGGCAGCGTCCCTGCCGTGCCATGCATCATATGCAGCACTGAGTGTTGAGAGTTGTGCCTGTTCTCTGCCCTGCTGCTTTTGTGGCCGCCACACCACCATCTCGTCAAGTTGGCACTACCGACATGGCAATCACTGCAACCTTTTCGTACACATGCATCGTACCGCGGTGTGATTATGTTTGCATGCATCGCTTGCGGGTTCTGCGTGCCAGGGGGGCAGCCTGCAGAAACACCACAACAAGCACGCATGCATGTTGCAGTGTTCAGTGCACTGCAGTGCCTGAAAAGGTGCCAGCACTGGCCTGCAGACTGCCCTGCTCAAGGCATCGCGAAGTGAGCCGCGGTGACTGCTGTGAGGCCAGCGCGGCTGTGTGAGGCAGGCGGGCTGTCGCCGGCAGTCCCATGCTCCATCCGTGATGGGCCTCATGCACGGCACTGCCTGCAGGGTCTGCAGGAGGCCACCCACATCTCCGAGCAGCTGCAGGGCCGCCTGCTCGCCTTCGTCCACCCCATCGCGCGCTCCACCACCTCCAGGCTGACGCAAACTAGCCCAATTGCTCCTGCCCCACCCGCCTCAGGGCCCCCATTGCCGCAGTCCGCCCCCCGTCATGACCCCCTGCGGCCGCTGAAGCCAACCGTGACGTTCACGAGCGTGCATGGGGCCGACGAGGAAGCCGCTACATTAATCCTGGAGACAGTGGACGAGATTATGAGGGTGTCTGACGGGGCGCTGCTGATGACGCGGCTGCTGCTGCGCCACATGGCAGATGTGGTGGCGTTCGTGCATGGCGTGCATGTGCCGGTGCATCCCAGCATGCAGCACCGCGTGGGCAGCAGCACCATGAAGCTCACCAAGGTGCAGCCACACCCACGCCCACCCTCTCCACATCCCCCACACCCCCATGCCTTATACGCATGTTCCCTCATGTGCTGCGGGCTGTGGCCCTGTCCTGATGTCACTGTGCTTGTCAGAGCTTCACAGTTCTCTTCAGAGTCTCCATGCACATCTGTGTACCTGTGCATGGAACACCTGTGTATTCGTGCCACTGCACCAGCCCTGCGCCCCTGCACCAACAAACTTACGCCAGCGGCAGCTGTGGTGTTGTGCCCACCAGGGTGCAGTGGGAGCTTGATGATGCATCAGTCAAATCAGTTCTACGCTTTCAGTTTGGGGTCTCTCCAGGACCTCCATCTCAAACGTTCTACAGGTGTGTGTGTGTGTGTGGCTACGAAGGTAGCGATGCACACCATGCTATGGCCTGTGGATGGGCTGCAAGTCAACACACTGGCCGATTCGATTGTGGCTACAGGTGCCATTGCTGGTGGAGAAGCTGTCCCCTCTGCAGCTGCTGACACGGTCAATAGATGATGTGAAGGGCTTCGCAGTGGAGAAGTATGGCCTCCCACCTGATTTCGAGGTGGCCACAAGTGGCGAAATCGATGCCGCAGAAGTTGTGTTTCAGCCTGCTCTAGTGCAGTACGTGCTGCTGGAGGTGCGCCGCACCCGCCTGCGCGGCTTCCAGTGGTCTCCCACGCATGCATCCGTGCACGCATACATACATCCAGGTCATTCACTCTATTGGAGTGGTGGTTTTCATTCATTTTGGAGTTTGCTGTGTGGGTGGTCCTTTCCATCCACTTCTTTTTCTGCGTGCGAAACATGTCTTCTTCTTGTCCTTGTTCCATCCGTTTCAGCCACCACGCGTCTGCTGATGTGCAAGAGCTTTGCAGCGCACGCACTATGCTCGCGCTCTGCTGTGGCAAGCCCAGCACGCTGCTGCACGCTCTCCTGAGCAGGCCGCTGAGTGGCTCTGCAGCGTAGGTGCTGAAGAACGCTGTGGCAGCTCTGGAGGCGGAGGTGGGTGCGTGGGACCTTGACGAGGCCCCCCCTGTGCACGTGCACCTCTCCCTCTGCCCCCCCACCCTCCATACATCATGCAACCGGAACCAGTGTGGCGGTTCCCACAGCACCGCACAGCATGCAATGCATGCTTCAAAGCCGCCAGAGCAGTGGCACCCTGAGCAGCAGGCTGTGCACGGCGGGCATGCGCCGCTTACGGTTCACACACTTGGTGGGGAGCCAGACTTCAGCAGCGGCGCCACTACGCATGGCATACCTGCATGCAGCAATGTCACATTCTGGGAGGTGTCAGTGAAAGTGCGCTCGTGACTTTTTTCAGACAGGACACATGAAGTGACATCATGCATGCCATGTCTATCACCCATGCTGTGCGCGCTGAGCACACGCTTTCTCCACGAATGCATACTTCAACATGCCACTGAGCATGTGGTGGCAGTAGCAGCCCTGCGGTTGTGAAGCCGGCTGGCAGCAAACATGGCAGCATGTGGGGCATATGTCACTGGCACGTGAAGTGCGGTGGTTGCGAGCAGGCCCGCGCAGCCCGGCCAGGGGCCCTGCCTGCTGCAATGAGGAGGACCTTCATTCAAGTGGTGCGGACTGTTGCGCTGCTGTGCAGGACTATGCGGGGGGCATCACCGAACAGGCGCTGCGGAAGGCCAAGCACTTCTTCGGCACCACGGTGGTGGCTGGGGAGCCCACGTACGCTTACTCCAAGGACCACGGCATGGCATTCTCCGGGCTGGGCGTCGGGCTGCCCATGGCCGCGCTGTACACTGAGGTCATGGGTGGCTCGCTGGCTGTGTCGCAGCATGAGGGCGCGCTGGGCAAGGGCACCTGCGTGACCATTCGCCTTCCTGTTGATGGATTTGAATGCCAATGAGCGTGAATTATGTGTACGCAAGGGCGTGTTGGTGAGCCATATGGGTGCTTCCATACACAGGTGTGATTGGTGCTGTGCTGTAACAGTGTTTAGAGTCCCGTTGGTGATGTAGCTGTTCCGTTGTTGGGATGTTCTGTACCCAGTTGTTCGCTGGCAGTCGCTCTGCTTTGCTGACAAAGGTCCACCATCACCATCAGCCAGCTGCACATGCACGCTGGTGATGGTGAAGTTGTCTCTAGCACTGCGCAGTGGCTCTGCACAAGCCCCACATGCTGTGAGGGAGCATGGCGCTCACAACTTCCTTCAGGCACACATGTCTGAGGCTGGCAGCTGCAGCGCAGCAAGCTGCTGATGTGCCTCGACCGCACTTGGTCAACATCAGTGATGGGCGCAAGAATTAGACTTCTGTCATGTGACCCCCTGCAAACAGTACCTAACGCTGCTGGCCAGCCGCATCTTGTGCAGTGGTGCTTTTTGCGCTGCGCATGATGCCTCCAGCATGCTGCCCACTCATCTACACATGTTTCATGAATCTGAGAAGAAATTGCAGTGAATAGTGACAACAGCAAGGACGACAAGAATGATACCATGGCATAGTATGTACCAGAGTTCGTGCATGCTGTGCTTGCCACAAGCGTTTGTTACAGCCACTGAAGCGCAAGCACTTGGGCGCCTCATCCGAACAAGGCAAGGCCCCTGCTGCTGGCTCACCGCCCATGGTAACACCGCCAGCGGCGAGGGGCAGTCAGCATGAGCGATCATGAGTACGAGGTATTGGTTAGGCCGGGTTTCCCAAAGAGCTGCGTGACATAGGTGTACAGCTGCCACAACAGGGGGGACTCCACTTGCCACAAGCGTCTGCATCAGAGTACCTGTCTTCTCATCCGTAGGTCGCTATGTTTTCGTGCCAGGGTCCACTTTGGGACGCATACTGACAAGCTGGCTGCCTTGGGCCGGGCCTTGAATGTGAACCGAAAGACAGTTTGAGTTTCGAACAAGGGCAAACGAGAACAACTACGGGCTTCTGCAGTGCCATCTTGGCTACTTCCACGCGGTGATACCCCAGGCGTAAGCAGATGGTGCGCTTCTCGATATTGTGTGGGGAAAGAGCAGTGCCATCTTCGTGCAGGAGGCTTCTGTCAGGCCTCCCTCACACATTCCTCCCCCTGGGAATTCCAGCATAAAGTAGGGGGCATGTGGAATGATTATTTCCCTTCACAAGTGGCTCGCCTACTTCAACTGTGCCAGTTGAACTTTGAAATGAACCTCGATCTTGGTCCACATGCAAGGACTCTGAAAGATTCTGCCTGTAAACTCTGGTTTTGCTAATGTGGGTCCGTGTGAACTCACATCGATACTGGCGAGAACAAGCATGCAGACAGGAGCATGGGTGAAACCCCAAGGGCGCAGAGCACCGCTAATGTGGGTCCGTGTGAACTCACATCGATACTGGCGAGAACAAGCATGCAGACAGGAGCATGGGTGAAACCCCA
>JAUMHD010001452.1:0-88878 GCA_032359135.1 Ulvella scutata
TAATACGAACCGAATTGACCCCACTGACTTGGTTCGTAGTATCCAGAAGTTCGGAGTAACCAGCAGGATTTCAATGTACGGACACTGTTTGACCTCACTGGTTTGGTTCGTATTATCCAGCAGTTCGTATTAACCAGGTTCGTATTAACCAGATGTTACTGTATACCCTTATGAGCGACCAAGACCCTTTCATAGATGAACATTGTACGCTCGCAATTCTCATCGCGAAGTTTTTCAACTCATAGTGCACCAAGATTCGACTTTAAAAAAACATGCATGGTGCATCCTCGACAAGAAAAGTAATAACTCCTTGAAGCCAGGCCGACCACACCGAACCTCTCGCATCACCTCCCTGCCGTTTATATCCACTCCATGCGTGCATTCAACAGCACAAGGTAGAGGAGCATCAACAGGAAGCAAAGGACCCTACATGCTACTATCCCTCCAGTGTCTTGAAGCCACTCCTTGTTGTGCTTGAGAATCCTGTATTGCAAAAGGTGACAGCGCTCAGCGCCCCCCCCTCCCCCCCTCACTCTGCATCCTGACCAGGCACGCCTCAAGACCAAACATGCCTGTCGTCCTACATCCTTGCCCTGCAACGAAACACGAAACCCACGTCATCGCTGCTCTTTCTGGGCAGAAATCGGTATCGCTTGATGGCCACTGCGTGCCTGCGGGCGGCGCCCACAGCCTGGATCCATCATGCACGCTCTGCGACCATAGCATCAAGCATGTCAAGGTCATCTTCGTCACTGTCCTCTTCGCTGTCGTCTCCCTCGTCGACATCTTCCAAGCCCTCGCCTTCCTCAACATCACTCTCGTCCTCATTGAGGTCCAGCTCGTCATCAACAGCACCTCCTTCAGCCTGCAGAGCATACTTGTCCAGGAAGAACTGCTTGCCCGTCTTCTTGTACGCCACCACCTCTTCTTCAATGACATCGCCAGTAGCTACCTTCTTTGCACGCTGCTCCTCTTCGAATGCAGCCTTCCACTCTGCAAATGACTCAGGTGTCACAGGTGTGCCCAGCGCCCGAGCTTCCTGAATCTTCCTCTCTGCTTCTGCCTCTTCCCTCTTCTTCACTACCACTGGGTCCTCTTCTGTACGTCAGCAACAGGTCTCACTACATGGTCTGCTGCTTGGCTTGTCCAGGAAGCGAGCATTCGCAGTGTGGCATGCATCATTCACGCCAACACAGCACACCTTGTGCAACAATTGTGTATACCTTGCTGCCCACAACAACACACTGTGATGCGAACACATACCCAGTTGTAATCCTGCCTTGTTCTCTAGCCATTCCTGTGCAGTCTGCATGATTGCAAACACTGATGCCATACCGAGATTCTCTTCTGCAGTCTCTAGCAACAGTGCACTCAGGACATCCACTTCCCTGTTTGTCAATCCACGTGTGTTGCTCAACTTCACCAAGGGAAGATCCTCTGGATATGTGTCGGTGTGCTGGAATAGCAGATCGCAAGAGCATGGCCTGGTCTGATCGTCTGTGTCAGGCTCGAGTTTGATTGCATAAATTGTACGCTCAGCGTCCCAGCCTGACGGCGTGGGGCCCGTGTATGCTGCAGCACAACAGCCAGGAACTGTGAGTAAGAAGGTTGTAAAAGTCGGGGCAAGAACAGTTCCAGCTGCGCGCTGTCCACCAGCGACTGGCCCGACGGAGCAGTGAGATGCACAGCCTCAATGAACAGCCCCAATGGCAACAGTGTAACATGAACGGACATAGATCTCACCTCTGAGCTTCTCATCACCCAGGATAGACTCTAGCGCCTCCATCTCCATGGCCTGCTCATCACTGTGGTCCATGCTGGCTGGCAGCTGTTTGGGGAACTGGGATCAATGGAGTGTCAATCACCTCTTGATGCACCAAGATATGGGCGTAAACTTTACCAGCTAAGTGTTCATCATCACTGCATGCCCCACATTCTCACAAGTGGCTGCATCGATGCTCGTGACAGCACTCCGCCAGTTGTCTTTCCGCAGGTTCTTGCTAAGCCTAAGAAATACAAATACAGATGAAACGCGTTGCAACTGATCTAGGCCTTGGGCCCAAGAGCACAATGACAACGTATCAGCTCACTATGAATGCAGTGACATACATGCTCTCCTCGAGCACCTAGATGTTTCCGTTATCACGGATCTAAGGCATTCCTAGAAGTATTTCACGTGCTCTAGACGGTGCAACGTGCTCGCAATGCGGACTTATAACAGTTCTTCGGCCTGGACTGCAGGTCCTGGATGCGATCATCCAGCACCACTCTTGAATCGTGTCAGTCGACGTCTTAGTTTACGGTCTGAAAATAGTACAACATTCAGAGACAATGGTTTCGCTCTCGGTGCAGCACACAATCTAAACTTCCGAGTTCTCCGCGGTACATTCCTTCGATGGAGTACTGCAAGCATGAAGAATTTTGTCCCCTGCTTCAGGTCACATGCGACCTGGTCGCATACCCCGTAAAAATCCCAGAGCTCTACATTAAGGCGGGGTCCCTGCTGAATTTTTGATGTGTGCAGAATACCTCCGGCTTCCATACTTGGGAGGCTGAGGACCCCGAGAAGAGGCGAGAGGGACCCTAAATGTATACTCGAGGATTCCGGTAGATTTGAGTACCATCCATTGTGTACCCCGCTGCCTTGAGATATATTTGGCTCTCTAACCGTTTCTACATTTTACCACTGCAGGATTCCTAGGTAGGAAGAGAGTCTGGCTATCGACAGTAGCCGGGGGATCTCCTGCCTGGCCTCGACACCGGACTTGTAGCCCCCTAGCCGAAGGTTTAGCTCCTTTTCATCACAAATCTACTTCATGTGCCCACTGTTGCCTGTATGTAGCATGTCATCTGGCATCCCCGCCACTCACCTTCAGGGTCCTCACCACACAGCAGGTGTGCAGCAGATGTTCAGCAAAGACACTCAGTGGGTGAGGTGGGAAGGTTCCTTGCGAATGTAGCGAACATACTGATGCGGCGAACATATCGACGTATGTGGCGAACATGCCGATGTCAGCTCCCAACATCAAACATTTTGAGAGAAACGTAACTTTGCCTAGGACCACGCCATGTGCTGAAAGGGCTGTAGTGGCAACATTTTAGAATACGAGGGAATGGGAAGGACGCTTTGGGTCAAGATGCGTCCAGGGGGTCGAACACATAACCCGACAGGGTGCAATCCGTAACATGCGCCTCATGTCAGGGACCTGTCCTTGCAAGGCCTTGTCGTTCTCTCAAATGACCTGAGCGGCTACTACATTGCAGCCATCCATTGCTATAGAGTATGCTATGAAGCAGGCGGTACAGTAATCGCAACAACAAATTCAGGACCAAAAATGGGAGGGAAATGGCCGTTTCGTAAAGGCACCATTTGTTCACACTCCTACTGGCAGTGCGAAGCTTCGGAACACCTTTCTATCTTGCAAGACTCGATGGAACGAATACTATTTCTACATACGATAGCAACCGGTGTGGATCCCTGCTTCGGGCGGCTTGAGCTCAGCAGTATTGTACCGCCGACCCGCTTTCATTCTTACCGGCGTGCTGTTGTGACCAACATCAGACGGTGTGTTCCAAAGTATCATATTTTCTTCGCTGGACCGTTTTCATACATGTCGATGTTCGTTAGATTGGCATGATACAAAGTGTCCATTCCTGTGCAACACTAGCCCCTACGTAGTATAGCATTCAGCACAGATGAAAAAATCATGTGAAGCTCATACATCAGTTACAACTGCATGGGCGTGACTATCGTGAGATGATCGCGAGGTTTGGTCGCTGAGTGCTGGTTTCACCTCCAGAACCATGCTTTCGTATATGCAATGCTTGCTGGAGCGGACGCAAAACGCTGTTCAGATATGAAACCTGTTCTCCAGTAGTAGGTTTCCAGACTCTGCATGTTGGCTGTGCAACCGTAGCTGTAGACGTTGCTAGCGAAACCATGTACTAGATTCTTTCCGATTCAAACGGCCATCACTGTATGCAGAGCGTAGTGATGCAGCGAGCAAACGCAACTAAATTACTCCGGGACAAATGGAAGGAAGTCGCCCGTGCTGCACGGGAACAAGCGGCGGACGAAGAAGCAGGGAGAGAGAGCCTCCTTCCCACCATACCGGACGACCACCAACATGGTCCTGGTGAGTTCATGACCTAACTAGCGCTATGCATGCTGACCTGAACGCATGCATCCTACAAAGCTGACAGTTGTTGGTGTCACATGAGTCGAGTCGAGGTTCCATGGTTCTGTAACAACCAGAAACATATCATGGCATCCAGGAAGAAGCAGCCCCGAACAAAACTATGTAGTCCGTACACACAGCATGCCGTGTCCCATGTGTATGATGCATTGCTTGGCAGTATGTAGCGTATGTCTGCAATATGACAGGTGCATACAGAACAGCGGACATCCTCCTTCTTCGAGATGGTGGCTGCAGTGGGCACTGGTGCAGCATTACATTCACATGCGGAGGGCCCAAGTCCACAAATTCCCACGTTCTGGAGCCCCAAAACAGACTTTCCAGCTCTGCTCAACCTTCTAACTGGGTCACCTATCAACTTCCTCCTTCTCTTGGTACCACTTGGCTTCGTTGCAGCATCTCTACCGGACACCTTCTCTGCTACATGGGTTTTTATTCTGGTGCGGTGGCCCTGACATCCGCAGCACCCACCTAACTTGCGTTTTGGTCAGCAGTGCATGCTCCAGGATCGTTCTGGCTGGATGCAGGGGCCAAGGTGGTGTGCATGAAAGCAGCAGTGTGCAGCGATGTGTGCTTGCGACTGTGAGCCACCTGTTCTGTCAATGTTTTGAATCCCGCAGCAAGTGGCGATTTGCATGGTTGATAGGGTTGTGGTACTGCGATGCATAGGCCAATCAACGCCCATCAACTGCTGCGGACCCAATGCAGAACTTCGTTGGAATCATCCCACTGGCACTCATCCTGGGGGATGTGACTGAGGATCTAGCCCTCAGGTGCGGGGATGTGGTGGGTGGGCTTGTCAACGCGACGTTCGGAAACGTTGTGGAGCTCATTCTGTCATGTGTGGCGCTGTCCAAGAAAGAAGACCACCTCAATGAAGTTGCGGGGCTGTCCAACCTCGGCTCCATTCTGTCAAACCTGCTGCTTGTATTAGGTGTGCTGCTGTCCCTCACCCAATACTACACTCTGAATTGCAGAGTTCTTCACATACAATTGCAGAGTTCTTTTGCATAATCTCAGGCTCGTGACTATATTGAGTGTGGCGCTGCTGCACAATCTGCGCCTTGCCTGTCATTCTCTGCATTGTGTCAAGTGTTTGGGCGGCAGTGCAGGGTGCTGCTTCATGTTCGGAGGCTTCAACTACAAGATTCAAGAGTTCAGCTCAATTGCCAACAGGGTCTCTAACTCGCTGCTATTCCTGGCGGTCATCGGGCTAGTGCTGCCATGTGCAATGCCGCTGCTTGCAAACATGGGCGTCTTGAGCCTTGACGCTGCACAAGTAGACAGCAAGACGCTGATGTTCTCCCGCGTGATCGCTGTGCTGCTGCTCGCCACCTACGTCGTGTACCTGTATTTCCAGCTGCAGTCCCACAAGAAGTACTTTGAGCCTCCTGCTTCCTCTGATGACGGTGAGGGTGTGGAGGAGGAAGGGCATGCGGAGCAGCCTGCTCTGACCGTCACGGCGGAGATCTGTACGCTGCTGGCGATCTCTTTGATTGTCGCCGTTGCATCTGAGTGCGCTGCCACCTTGCCTGCCAGCCTTCTTATCACCTGCGGACAGCCACTGTCATGCAGTGCAGGGTGTGCGCGTATGCTGGCTGCTGTGATGCTACATGCTTCCTAAGTTCAATGACGTGATGGGCTGTGATCCTGCAGAAAGATAACTGGCTCCATTGAGGGCATGGCAGAGGGCTCTGGCCTCTCTCGTCAGTTCTTGTCGCTGGTGCTGCTGCCACTGGCCGGCAACGCAGTGGAGCACATCACAGCAGTGATGGTGGCTATCAAGAACAAGATGGACCTGGCGCTTGCAATTGCTATTGGGTCGTCCATTCAGATCGCCATCTTCGTGCTACCTACCTGTGTGCTATTTGCATGGAGCATTGGAAATAGCTTCAGCCTGGCTATGAGTCCGCTTGGTGCGTCCTTGTCATGCCGGAGTTTCTTGGAATGCATCTATGAGATCAAGTACATGAGTAATGTGGTTCTTTGCACAGCTTTGCACACACGCATGGCCATGTCGTGGGCGTCAGACTGCGCATATGGACTGCAGATTAGACGTGCCCCCGTGAATGCTGCATCTCACAGTGCTGTCCACCACTGTTAAGGGAACAGGGTTTGTGCAGGAACATTGTCGCTGGCAGTGGCGATCATTCACGCAAACTTCATCACCTCTGATGGAAATTCACACTACCTCATGGGCGTGCAACTCATTTGTTCGTACCTCATCATCAGTGCAGCGTTCTTGTTCTGAGCTGTGTTGCTCTTTTGGTAATGTATTCCTGAGATTGGGGGGGGGGGGCGGGGTTGGGGCAGGGCGGATTGCTGCCCCACTTATGATGGATCTACAATCAAGCCACTAGTTAGCAAAATCGTGCGCACCAGCAGTGTGCCTGTATGTTCGTCTGTGAGGCCAGAGTGGAATGTATCATTACTGGACGCTCCACAAGAGCACAGATTCCTGTTACAGCACACCCAAGTGGTGTGACATGATTTCCGACAGATGACCTTTCTGGGCATTTCACCAACATTGATACGAGGTCAGCTGCACAGTGCTTTACCTGAGAAAATCACGATCTCACGAGATTAAAAATGTTCTCTGAAGTATAATCTCCAACATGCATGCATTACTCTGACATAATAACCCTTCACATTTATTGCACAGACAACACACAATGACACTCTGCCATTCCTATCAACCACGAAGCCAATGTGTGTGCACGCAACACAGACCCACTATGCAACATGAAATATCATCGTAGCAAGCCAATGTGTGGTTTCATCCATGGTTTTGGAGCTGCAGGAACATGCAACCGTCTCCTTGAGACTTGAGCGTGGAATGTCCGCATCGGTTTCAGTGTCGAGCACGGTCTTGCGCTAGACACTGCCTGCTCTGAGCGCCGCTGGCCTCTGGAAGCATCCACGCTGTGCGAATTGAATTCACCCCACCAGCTCTGCCTTCTCCCCCCATTTGCAGAGCCGTTTGATGACTTGCTCGGGCTTCCCTCCAAATTACTGTCGGACTCGCCCGAACTAGTGCACCCATCATCTCTGTCCAAGCGAGATGTGCCTACATCGTCTGCGCCGTTCCCTGCCATGGCAAAGGAAGGCAGCAGCTGAGGAAGCGTCTTTCCAAGATCAGCCACCTCAAACGTGTGTGGAATGGAAATGAACCCGCTCTCCCATATCTGCAGCACAAACAGAACATCAGCATCCACAGCACCCACTCACATACAGGCAAGCTGCAGCCTTCAAAAAGAATCAAATTCAAAACGAGCGGCCCAGTTAAACTGCAGTTGTAGCCATTTTCCATTGCGTGGGCAGTGGCCGAGGTGCAACTGAGTTGATGAGCACTGCTCGACCTGACATCCACACCTGATAGCAGTCATCTATGGCAATGCTTGCATTGGTCAGGTCCACCTGTGCACGGATCCTCTCTGCGTGCGCCAGTAATCTGTCTGCTGCAGCAAGCGCAGATGCCTTGTGCTCTGATGAACATACACGAATAACGTGTTTTGCACCAAATGCTGCCCTCACCTGTACAACCCACGTGAAATCCGTTACAATCACTGTTCTCATTGCCCTGCTCAGAACTACTGAGGAAGAGAATATACTCCTGTGCTCATATTGGAACACATGGCGCACACTACATTCTGCCCCTGGCCTCACAGTCTGCTGCTGCTTTTTTCAGAGTCACAAGGTCGTGCAGCTGACGACAGATCACTGCAGCGCCCTTGAAGTTCTCATACACAGTGGGCACTATTGCAGGGTTCTAGATGTGATGATGCAACAAAGCAAAAGGAACAGCTGAAAGCAGATGCACTGACACGTACCTGCTCCAGCTTGGCTGCCTCTTCATCTTCCTGCTTGTAGAGATGTACAGCTGTGTTGTCTGCCTCGTCAGCTGTCTCGCTGCACAGGAACTCTTGCAACACCTGTACGGCGCAGTCGGACCGCACTTGCAACACTGAACTCGTGGCCATATAGTCGATCAACGGGCTGGCCTCATCTGAGTGAACCAGCACAGAAAAGTTGAATCTGCGGCCCTCCAAAACATCCAGGAACGCTGCAGCTGCGTTGAGGACCCGACCTGCCCAGAGAACAAATGCCTCTTGGCTCTCTGCACTGCGGTTGTCACACCATACATTCTGCACAGCTAAAACTTCACAGACCTGCGGAGTCAGGTCTCGCTGCCTGCGTCCCCAGAAACCGTTCACGCGTGCCAGGATGCGGGCATGCTCCAGATTCAGGCCCTCGATCTGGCTCCGGAGAGTAGCACGGTCTGCAATCACATGCATTGTACCATCTGCTGCGACATGAGCATTCATGACGGAAGATTCCATTCGAGGAGCTGCGTCCTCATCTTGCCACGAGTATGTCTGTGAGGGGGCGTTCCAAGGGTGATACAAATGGAAAGACAACCCATCGCACTGGTCTGCTGCATCTGTGAGGAAGGCCTCAAACACCCGCAGACACTCTAATTGTCTGGCAAGGTCAACCGTGGTGCTGGAGTATGTGTTTCCCACTCTGACAGCCTGCAGAAAGATGTCAGTTACAAAGAAAACCATGCCCATCTCCTGTGCGTGTGTTCAGGACAGATAACCATGCGGAACCATGAGACAGTTGCGGAGCCTCGCCATCAATAAATAGCTTTTTTTCTTTTGATCTCACCGCTTAAGAATGCCTGTGTCTGTGTTTGTCTGTGTACTTGCATGTTTCGCCCTCGGATGGTATCTTGGATGTGTCAGAAGAAGTCTCATGTGTGGCAAGAAAGCGCACCTGAAGACCATATTTAAATTCTATGGTCGCTTTCAACTCCCTGACAAGCTTCTTGCGTTGCTCATGCTCGTCCGCACATGCCACCGCATCCTGCACAGTTTCATGGAGCCACTGCAGAAAATTGGTGTCATCAGGAGGCAGGCCGGAAGTAGCCTCCCACTCTGATAGTTCATCTGCTGTGATCAAGCCGAACGCGAGGTAAAGGCCTCCCAGCGAGCCTGTGAGCCGCGCATCTACAAGCTCCAGCTGCAGCTCTCCACGGACCCAAAAGGACACCACGGTATGTGCAGGATTCCGCCCGGCAGCAAGATCCTCGATATATTGATTTAACAGCTTCAGGTTATCGCTGTTGTGTGACCTCTCGAAAGGCAGCCTGCATGAGAATGGCAATGAGAATGGCAAACCCAATGCTGTGTCTCGCGCGGTACCAGATTCAATGAGCAGCCGAGCTTGATTAAATGTAGCAATGAAAAGCTGATGCAGGCAGCATAATTGCCAAGCGCGCGGACATGGGGCTCTCCCGGAACCGCTAGTGCTGGCCCATCCGGTGTATCCACGAAGCATTAAGGCAGCCCGTCAAGCAATGAATTTGAATCAAAGAGGACAAGTACTGACCACGGAAGTTAGGTGCGTGGGCTCAGTCGGAACAGCAGCAACACCGCGGCCGTGAACCATACAGAAACTATAAATCAACACGAGAGACACAGACCATCACACCAGTCACACATGCTTAAATCATTCAAGTATCGGCAGCGTGTACTGTTGTGGACTGCGCTGTACAAAAGGTGGGGGTCGCACGTATTGAAAAGGTCTGGATGTACGCGCCGAATCACCTTCCGAAGAAGGGTCTTGTCTGTCTTGGGCATTGTTGTTGTGGTCGCGAGTGCTTACTGCTGCTGGGGCGGCTCGTTTAGCCCGTAGCGGGCGCTCGAGCTCAAACAATGAGGATACACTAACTGAACTGACAGACAGCAACAACAAGCCATCAGCAGTTACAAAATTGTTCTCATCTCGCTATCAAACAGGCGTACGCACTTCAAGGTAAACTTGGGTGGCAGTATCTGATATACTCAAGCTGAGCCGACGCTTGTCTCGGAGTTGGTACGAGAATCGCGTATGCTTCACGCCCAGCTGGTGCAAACTCTTCAAGTGCCCCACTGCGCATCCTATTATGCTTTGTTCCTGTGGAGTGTGCACGTGCTTCCAGGACACCATTAACGTTTCGGAGCCATGAATGAATAGGAACCCATGAATGGATTTAAACAAAATCTAACCGGTGACAGTGGTGAGCATAACAAGAAACACTCCACGCTGTAACTGTCAACAAATTGCCTGTCTTATGACATGAATGTGCTTTGCAAGCGCGTTTGAAGGGTTTGCGTTCGGTTTCCATACGCTGAACGGGCGAGAGCTATGGCTCACGTCGCATGTTCTGAAACCTGCAGGGAGAGACTTCATCTGTTCTGATCTATTTATTGCGGCACGGTTAATCATTCTCAGCGTTGATTCCAGATTGTTTGGTGCATCTTGAAGCTGTTGACCGGTGCTGATGGCGCTGTTGTAGTTGTTGGTATCCACTGCAGACCGAAGGGAGCTTTCATCACGAGTCGCCGTATCATGATGCCTTCGTGAACTCATTACATAGAGGGGAAATCATGCCACGGACTTGTGTGGGCAGTCTGCATGCTCCACTGCCTGTCTTGCCTGCCTTCAGGCAATTCTCAGACTACCAATTATCTGAGCATACGATCAGACACCGCCTTATATTTAACACATACCTAGAACACAGGTCGAAGTTTAGACGACGAGCTGCTCGGCCTGCAGCACAGCCAGCAGCATGGTGCCCACTGCAGGAGCCATTGTTATGGAAGGTGTGCCACGCTGCCTTACTTCAGGACAACAGCAACGTAATAAATCACAATTCAATGCTATAAGCATTCTGGAACTGCTCACAGGGCACCGTAGAGCAGACTAAATCGGAGTGTCACAGCTTCCAAGACCTTAGTGCAGCATGGAAGGTATGAATACTGCAATGCTATGTACATCTCTTTGTAGACATCACACTGTACACGTGGATTTCGTCGAGTAGCAGTATGCTGTACAGATGATGATTCTGAGTGATGGTTCAGTGACTAGACATCTGCAGCTGATGACAGGGACCAGCATCACAGCGGTATGAAGTCTCATATGCAGCACGTACATTACCACCTTAGCAGAACATTAGTTTCCCCTTAGTCTCGGAAGTATAGTGGTTTTTGATTGGAAATTTTCGACTGATCTACTTTCTGATTTCTGATCAGCGATTTGCTCACCTATTATCATCCTCCTCACTGCATCTCCCAAAACACGTGTGTCTCATTGCTGGAATGCTGCCAATCCACAGTAAAATCTTGTCCGGTTGCACAGAGGTCTGGTGGGCCGGCAGACGACTTCCCAGGAGGCATCAGCTATGCTTCCAAGTCGCGTGCACCAGGATATCGATGTTGAATCTTCTGACACTTACCAGCCTACCCTGAATTTTAATTTGCTACTGTCACGATCAAGCGGTCTTATACCTCAAGGCAGACAGAGAATCCTGAGAACTTTTGAAGCCGCGTTCGAGGGTCCTGCATCGGGGATGAAACACAGGCTTGCACAGAAGTAGTGAACGTGTGCAGGATTGTATGGAGATGCGGGATGTGCATGCTGCAGAACCGACACCTGCTGCTGCAGAGCTTCTCACCGCACCACTGCTGCAACGTCAGGTCCTCCTGCGGCCTGCTGAGCAACCACGTACATCACTGGTATATGCAGCATCCTGGTGGAACCGTGACGAAGGTAGTCAGCTGTTACAGGATGCCAGCATGCCTGTCGGGGCTGTGTTGCGGAGAAACCGTGTTGAAGTGTTCCGCGACATTCACTCAGTGTACATGGGTAACTGCAAGGAGTTTGAGAACATGTTTGACGCACAGGGGCCCATGTGGGGGCGCGAGTATGTGTTTTGGCACAATGGTAAGCCCTTGACAGTAATCCATGAGGTGTTTTCTCCAGTTTTGGTTCAATTCTTAGGCAGCATGCAGGGAACACGACACCTGTCCATGAGTAGCCGAGAACAGAGTCCTTATTCAAATGGGGCTAATTCTAATGGAGCTAGTGCAGAGCTGTGATCAGTAACACTAGACGTGGGCCCATCTGCCTGTGTAAGCGGAGAGTTTTTTTGTCACAGGAGAATGGGCCGTGGGGCCCAAATTTCCCCCCACACTTTTGAATCTGGGGGTTAAGGGGGGAAGCTGTCCGTGAGAGAGCGATTACAGGATCTCAGGTTCAACACGTAACCAGAACTTTCCATTTTACTGCAGCATGTCGCATGTGCATGAGAAGGCTGTAACGTGTTGTAAAACTGCTGCTATCCCGGTTTGGTGCTTTGGCTGGTTTCAGGGATCGCACTATGAATGCTTCAAGAGCTAAGTTTTGAAATTACTTTGGCATCTGGTAGTGGTACGTACGATGCGTCGCGTCACACTTGCAGGGAGCAAGACGCCTCGGTAACAAAGATGAGCATTCGTCTAAACCCCTACGACGATAGCTAGTTACGTTTTTCACGAGTGGGAAATGTCCCACAAGTGCACGTGTTATCTGGACCATCCAGTTTGTTCTTCAGCGTCATGGCTGGTGAGGATGGGTCCAATGTACAGAAGGACTCGTCGGACTGTATCGTAATTTGAGAGCAGAGAAGCAGTCCATCGATGAGCACGCAACATTGGGCATGCGTAGGTGTCTAAAATGTACAAGTTATTGGGACGTGCTGGGAAAAAGTGATGAGTCATGCAACCATGCATGAACTTGCATCCCATTGCTTGATCTCCTGGCACTGTACTCTCTCCCGGATATCAGCTCCGCGCTTGCAAATCCTCGCAGTGTACCTTAATTGTCCTTCACCCTTGGGGCAGCGCTCGTTCAATGCAGGTTGCCTTCAGCTGCTTGCGTCACGACATGTTGTCTCACTCTGTGGCTGCCATACCTCCTAAAACGTTCAGCGCTCAAACGCATCAGCAACTTATGATTAATCCAGATATGAGCAAGCAGGGATGCAAAGTGTTCATCGGAGGATTGGTGCGCACCTGCTCAGCAACAACGTTGCGGCTCGTTCGGGCGACACCGACCAAGTGGTGCTTTGCCCTGTCGTGCCGAGCTGTCTTGTGCATATGCCTGCAATTTAAAATCTTTGTGTCCGTATTCGCGCCATGCCAGAGCTGTCCAGTGCCCGAACACGTCATTCTTGCCGACGTCGCGTTGCTTTTGCCCTGCTCTAGGATTTACTCTTCATGGCTTTCATTTTAATCTTCTTCAGGATAGTGCTGGATTGCGTTACGTTCAGTGCACGGCTTCAATTGAATTGTTCAAACTGCATCCGTCCATGGGCTTTAGAAGAGCCACCAGCCCCTGTTCTTATTTTCTGAACTCTGATGCCTTGCAGAGCTGGGATACGAATGACGCACGCCTGCGAACGTATTTTGAGAACTATGGATGCGTAAAGGAGGCGTTCGTCTCCTATGACAGGGAAACCGGCAAACCTCGGGGGTTCGGATTCGTCGTGTTTGAAAACCCCACGGTTGCAGACCGGGTGGTGAAGAATAAACACACTATTGACAGGCGCGAGGTGCGGTTTCGTTGTGCATGGAGTGCTGGTGGTTTTATTCGGATGAAAGCTCTTGGTCCGAACCGGAGCCCATGTGCAGGTGGACGCCAAACACGCAATGCCGCGTACAGAAACGTCTGCCATGAAAGCCGGTGGGCCTGTGCCAGACAGCGGGCAGCAGGGGGCGGGTATGCGCAAGATCTTCGTGGGGGGCCTTCCGCCAGGTGTCACAGACGAAGTACTTCGGCAGCACTTCGAGCAGTGCGGGGAGGTGGAAGACGCAGTCGTGATGATGGACCATCACAGCAAGCGCTCCCGTGGCTTCGGCTTCGTGACATTCACCCAAATGTCCTCAGTGGAACACGTCATGCACACCGATAGCAGGCCTGTCATATTCGGCAAGGCAGTCGAGGTAAAACGCGCTGTCCCAAGAGAGCAGCTGCACCAAGACGCCGTACTCAACCGTCGCAGGGCAGGAGCTCCGTTCTTCCAGGGGGGCTACGCACATAGCTCGCAAGCCCCGTATGGCATGTACCAGCAGACAGCGCTGGCATACCCTGGGGCCCTTCAGCAAGCTGGGATGCTCAATTCCAACATGCATCAGTACTTTGTGGGGGCGGACGGGGACCTGCGAATTCCAGGCGACTTCGCCTCTGTTTCACAAGGGCCTTCCAACAAAGGTGTCGGTGCACCAGGTGATGGGTGGCCCATCGAGCACCATACGCCCTCTCACACTCTTGACCACAAAGAATTATCATGGCAGCCAGAGCTTAGGGCGGGAAGTCCGTCACAGCCAGTTCAGAATGTCAGCAACCTGCCGCAATATGGCTACCATGGGGTGCCACAGGACTTCTATGCCGGGATAGAGAACAAAGCTCGAGCTGCGTTTTCACAAGCCAAGCCAGAGTCCCGGGGCTCTCCAGAGCAGGCACACAGCTCCTTCGACAACTTTGCTTCCCTCGGAGCTGCTTTGCCGTCATCCGGGGACTTCTTGCACAGCTAGAGTACTGATATGCAACCACGTGTGTGCTACCCCACCACAGAGTGTTGCGGTCAAGCAGTTTATGTCATGGTTCGGGACTTGTTACTAGCGCATGTGTCTATGCTACTGGTCCCACAACCCTGAGCAATCGGGTGCGAGGAGGAAGAGCTCCGAATAGAGTTGGTGTGTATCGATAAAGCAACCTGTGGATGCAGTCCGTTGCAAAACGTCCCCCTGTGTGTGGGATTGTAGTCTTTGAAAGCATGGATTGCACAGTGTAGGCGTGTAGCATGTGCTTTTTCAAGCTTTTCGATGGGTTTAGATAACTGGTGGCCAACTGTGTTACTGTTGGACTGGAGCACTGTGTATATTCAACGAGGTATATGATGGGGTGAGTGTCATAGAATAGGGTCTTCAAGAAGGTTTCTCACAGTGTGCAGAACGCCAGTGGATGCGGCAGATTTCATGTCCTGCGGCAGTATCTAGACTCTGTGTAGTTCGTGCCCCTAGTGTGCCAGAGAGTTTGTGCACCTGCATCTCTTGAGGCGATGCCTGTAATAACATAATGTATTGAGGAAAGCTTCATGTTGTTGCACAGTGACTGTGAACCGGAGGACTTGTTCAACATCCTGATGAACGACGAGGTGGTCTGTTTGCATCGACAGGGGCGCGGCTCACAATCAGTGAAGGTACACCACCACACAGCATCTGAAACCAGCCAACAGTGCTAACACCGCAACCGCGGGAAACCTAACAAAATGCAAAAACCACACCATGGCAAGAGGAAAGCAAAAACATCCCACCACAGGGACAGCGACAAACCCTACAAACAAGCACCGCATGTGAGCAGAACAACGGCGAAACAACCCAGAACGGACGGCCCGACGCCGCAGCTCATCGCCGCCGTCGAGGCGGCACCCGCCGGGCACCACCAGGAGAGCACAACAGGAGGGCACCTGGGCGGCCACGGGCTGGCGGCGGGAGGGGAAAGGGACCAGGAACACTAGGGGGGGGGGGCGCAGCAGGGGGCCTCGCTGGGCAGGAGTGCTAAGTGGAGGGAGGCGCTCAGAGGGTGGAGTGGGAGGCGCAATGTGAGGGAGGAGGCGGGTGGCTGCAGCATCGACAGTTGAACCCAGCAGGCCCCGACAGGAGGGCCTTGCCAGCAACCCGGGCATGCAAGCCAGTCGTGTACATATATACACAATGTCGGGGTTGCTATGGAAGGCCGTTGTAGCCAACTTGCGCAGGACTTGGTCAACAATGTCCTCTTGTCAACTGCGGTGGAAGCAGCAACCTGCGAGCGAGTTGAGGTGCTTCTGTGCCGGTTCACCTAGGCGCCCAAAGACCTTGGCGCTCAGTGGTACGAGGTTCACACAGGGCGTCTCTGTGGAAGATAGGCCGTTGCGTTAGTGGGCATACTTCTGAAAGGCACAGAGCTTCGCCGCCGCACCGATGGCATGAGCAGCAGTGTTGACGTATGTGTCCGCGCAGGGCCTGATAAAGGAGATATTGATGATCATCTCCCGTCAAGCTGCAAACATCGCCTTGATATCGCCACGCTCGGGGACGCCTGTGCGGCGCGGAGTGCTTGGTGCTGGCAGCGGTGGGTGCGAGAGGTTTTTCGAAGAGGGGAGACCCGGGCTCAGGGGTGGGTGGCCGGCGTCGGAGGGGGGACTGCGCGGTGGAAGATGGTGGGAGGTTCGGGGCGGGGGTTGCTGGGTAGCATGGCTGGCAGCCCCAAGGGAGTGGGGGGTCTGGGAGGGCAGCAAGGTGGCCGATGGGGTGGGAGGTGGGATGCTGCAGATTGGGGGTCTCTGGGATCTATGGTGAGGGGTCTAGCGGCGAGATTCGTGGAGGAGGTCGTGGCGGGTGATGGGGGGTACGGGTGGCAGGGCTGACGGTGGCTGTGTGGCCGGTTTGAGAGCCGGTAGTACGGGAAGCTGGTGTGGGGCCGGAGGAATACTGCGTGGTCTCTGGCAGGCGAATTCGAGCGGCCTGACGGACCTTGGACTCACATGTTGTTGCTACACCAGCACGGCAGTGCAAGTTTCGCCAAACGGCGACTGTACGATTGTGGCTGCAGTGAATAGATTTTTGTGGGAAACTATTCTGTCGTGTATGGTGTGGCATGTCATGGAGTGGTGCCCACCGGTGTTGGTGTAGACATGGCCCCCACAATAGCACCGCAATGGACCATCTGTGTCCTGTCGAGGCCGAGCCGGAGGCGGACACACTCTTAGGAGGACAGCGTGAGGGCGGGGCACGTGGGCAGCATTGTGAGCCAGACAGATGCGGGGCGATTGGAGCAGGAGCGCAGGTGGATGCAGTGTCACTGGCGCGTTGGATGTCTCCGAGAGTCGTGATCGCCGGGCACTGTCGAGAGCCGTGTGAGGAGGTCGAAGTGCGATGCAGAAACGGACAAGTTTCTCCCCGCGAAACGTTGCAGGCTTGGCAGCATATCTCGTAAGATGGTATCTCGCAAGGCAGGAGGATCAGGGCCGACAGGGCAGTGGGACAGAGCAGAGGGCCAGAAAGGGGAGGTGGAGGCAGAACGAGAAACGACAGTGCAGTCACGCAGCACAAAAGTACACGCTGATGAAAGGGGGCCCAAGCTCGTGATCCGGAGGATGCATACATTACGTTACGTTACAAGAACACCATTGTGGGAAGAAAATAGCTGTGTGAACAAGATTCAACAGCAGCAAGCCCACTCTCGATACACCGTTTCTAGTAAACTTTCTACCATCTATCGCAACCTTTTAAACTTGTCACTATCATACACATGCTTGCACAACCAAGAGATTCACAAGCAACGATGCCGCTACCAACATGCCCCTGATTCCTGATGCGTTTGCAGATGCATCTGCTTGCACATCGCTGGGCCTTAGTGGTGCAACGTCACGGGGTGGCGACTTGTCCCACTGTTGGCACACAGCCTTCACAGCTGGCGTGTCATGCAACGGCAAACGCGTGGCAGACACAAGAGGCCTGGTTGAAGTTGAAGGACTCAACAGCCGTTGCGACGCATCCTGCCTGCTCTTGGCACCCGACACAGCCTCCAACACAGCAGTTGGCTGGGTTTCAACTTGAATAGCTCCACTTTGGCCAGTACCAGAGGGCACCTGCAGCAGCTGAAGAGGGGCACAGCCCATTCTCGCAATATCCATCTGCTTGAACCAGGATCCTGCCGCATGAGACGCGTGTGTTGGAACGCTGTGGGATAGCAGGGTGGCATGGCTGTGATTCTCACGGAAGGGCTCTGCGCATGCATGGCTCCCCACCTGCACCGACTCTGCCTGCGAACTCAAGCGTGCGCGGCTCACATGTGGCGCTCTCCACGACGTCGACTGCACCACACCGTGGTTCCTTTGTCTCAAGCCAGCGTGACTGCCAGAGCAACCGGTCGGGAGTACCCGATGAGGGGGCTGTGCCCAAGCCAGGTGGCTGGGGCTGCTCTGCAGCACACCACGGAAGGAGGCTCCAGGGTGAGCACCATCACTTGTAGCGCCAGCTGCAAGACAGCACTAATCAGTAGTCACCTGTCTGGGGCATAGCCGTCATGATCAGCGCAAAGTGCTGGGTTACTCGAAATGTGTCCGTGCGTGTCCATGCGGTCGTGTGCAACTTGAATTCTGTGGCCAACAGTGCGCAGTGCAGTAGTTAGGCTACAGCATGAAACACTGCGACATGCAAGAAAGGAACAATCGCAAATGCAACTTCTTGAAAAAGGGAACAAAAAGGAACAATCGCAAATCCAACTTCTTGAAGACCCTATTCTATGACACTCACCCGATCATATACCTCGTTCACTATACACTGTGCTCCAGTCTAACAGTGACACAGTCGGCCACCAGTTATCCAAACCCATGGAAAAGCGCTGAAAAGCAGGTGCTATGCTCTTGAAAAGCTTGACAGAGCAGGTACTAGCTACACTGTGCATCCGTACTATACAAGACTACAATTCCACACTCAGGGGGACGTTTTGCAACAAACTGCATCCATAGGTTACTTTAACGATACACACCAACTCTATTCGGAGCTCTTCGTCCTCGCACCCGATTGCTCAGGGTTTCGGGACCAGTAACTTAGACACATGCGCTAGCAACAAGTCCCGAAACATGACATAAACTGGAGCAGCCAGGTACACGGTGCACACCTGGCTGGCTGCTGCTGCCGGCACTTGGCAGATTGGGTTGGTCCTGTGGTACCGCTTGCTGCTGCTGCACCTGGTCTTTCAAAGCTTGCAGCTCTTGCTCCAAGCTCTTCACTCTAGTAGACAACGAAGTGAGAGGAGGTGCCATCACCTGCATGCACTATGTAACTCTGCCACAGCGGTGAAACTGCCCAGCACAAACAGCGCAGCACCGGCCTCTGTCACCTGGAAACAGTGCAAGTGTGCTACCATACAAGGTGTAGTGTAGTGTCAAACTATTTATTCCAGTGTTCTGTGAGGTTCAAGTGATTCTGAGCTGACAACAGCTTTGCAGAGTGTCTGGAAAGATGACACGGAGGGGGAGAGTTCTACCAGAAAAAATATGTCATGTTTGAGCAATTCATCTGAAGGTTCAGGTGTGCAGAAGCTGTAAACGTAGCGCTGCCGAGACACGTGCTCACAACACGTATGCACGCATAGTTCACGGTACAGAGACAAAGGTTCAGCAGGAACTTCAAACATGCAGCGACTGGGTGCAGTAGAAAGTATGTCTACAGGAATATCTCATGCAGGCGTGTGGTACATGGACTAGGTACTTTGCAGTACCAGTGGTGTTAGTTTTTCGTGTCATCAGTTCTCACCTTGATCTGTTTCACCACTACATCTTGCATCGAGCTCACAACCTTCTGCAGTGAGTTGGTCTGCTCCTGAAGTTCCGCAAGAGCAGTTCCATGCGTGGATAGAACATTGTTCATTGTGGCTCTAGTCTCCTCGGAGCCCACGCGAACTGCCCGATACTGCTCCACACAAAGGAGGACTCTTGATTGCATCTTGGACAGCTTCCGATCCATTTGGCGAATTGACCCGTTCAAGGTCTCTAGCGCAACTTGTTGCTGCAGTGATGTAGATGCCGCAGTGGCGGAAGACAACACAGTAGCAGGCTTTTCCCTGCAAACGGTGAAGGCCTCAGGTTCGAAAAAGAGTGCAGAATAAGAACAAGCCCACTGAAAGCAGCACAGGATATGGTGTGAATCAATTATATGATGTAAATTATGCAACATACAAGGGATTTGAACCGGGAGTTGGGGACCTGGCTCCAAGAGTTCATGGATTCTGAGCAGGCAGTGTGGAAGCTCACCTGCCATATGAACCTCGTGTTAGCATCGTACAGGCCACCCCCATAGCCAACAGGAGAGGCTGATAATGAGACATCTCCGACACAAAACTAGTCGTTGTTGGGTTGTTCACGGTTTTTGAGGCCAGTTGCACTCGCCTTTGACTCTCAGCCTTCTGGTTCTGTAGTCGTTCGACCATCAAGCCAGCCTGTATCCCAAGCACCGTAAAGATGCACGTCCAATGCGCTATGCTAATAAGAGTAGTTGAGGGCATCTGTTGCCTGAGCTGTGGAATGTGCACGCGCTCGTCAGAGGCAGAAATATTCCGGGAGCGAAAACGTGGCATCAGGCGATGCCCAGCGACTGACCTGACACCACACATTGATACTAACCTATTTCTTACACTTCTCATGGCTACTGTTCGGGCTCGTTGTTGGAAATTGACTCGCAGAGTTCCCATGGCGGTGACTGTGTCGGTGGTGTTCAATGGTCAACAAGTGCAGAAACCCGCGTATATGCACAAACAAGTTGGACATAGGATGAGATTATATTTATCATCTTGGGTGCACCTTGATCGACAAAGTCGGAGCCAGCGCAATCTATCATCATCGTCACCATGCACCGCAGTTAGTTTTTTTTACCTCATTCAGTGCTTTTTGCTGGCTTTTGTGCGAAGCAAGCCGTGGTCAATATCGATCAAAGAGGTTCCTATGCTTGGTGCCTTTGTAGATTGACGGTTGCAAGGACGCCTTCCAGAATTCATTTGTCCGGAGTATTTTCTAATTGTCAATACAACTCGCCGCCGTATGTTGCTCCAGTCACCATCTCATGGAGTACAATTTCTCCCAGCCAGAGGAATGCAGTGATAAGGAGAATCAGTTGCAGTTTGGGTGGCTGGCTGCCTCACTCTGTACACTGGTCGTTGTAACGATTGTAGATTCAGCACGGTACTGTGAAGCTCCATTAGTACGGGATGTAGGTTTCTAATGAACCTTACGGACAACCGAATGTGCAGAAACTAGCTGTGGTTTAATTTTTTTGGTGGTTGAGGCGGGTGTGATGCTGGCTACGTCGAGAAGCTGTGCACAACTGGCATGCCACATCCCACTTCCAAAGAATGTTCGCTTCAGCAGCACTGTTCCGTTGGGACAGGATCTTAGCTGCATGGATGCAATACAACTGAATGGCTTGCTGTTCTATGGCAACCACGGCGTGCTTCCTGAGGTAGGACAGTAACTGGCTCTTCAGCTGCCTGTCTGAGAGTGTCGTGCTGCGTGGGCAGTGATTATTTCCTGGTCATGTATGCAGGAAACCATCCTTGGGCAACAATTCAGAGTCGATGCTGTCTTATACTGCGGTCAGAATGGCCTACAGGATGCTGGCCGCAAGGATGACCTTCATGCCACAGTGAACTACGCAAACACATACAGGTTGCGCTACCACCCACCATGAAATCACAACGTCCTCATGTGGCTGCTATTGTTTCATATTGCTGTCGAGGCTCCCAGAAACATCATGTTGCTGTGCATGCAGACGCATCAAATCCATCGTTGAGGGCAAGCCACACCAGCTGATTGAGACCGTAGCTGAAAACATTGCCGCTGCGATTCTAAAAGACCACCACCTTGTACACGCCACACGAGTGCATGTCTCGAAGCCGCATGTCAGCCTGCCAGGCCCGCTCGAAAACGTGCAAGTGCAGATTCTGCGGAGGAGGCAGAAGCATGGGGTAGGGTGGTAACACAGAGCGCAGCTGTCCGGGTCCTTCGAGCAGCGCTTCAGAATGAATACTGCTCGCCAGTTGTTTATGCTTGTGTATTCTCCAAGGAGATTGCGAGGCAGGCCGCTGCTCTTGCAAAAGTACAGCTGTTGACAGTCACGCAGGGTGCCTGTCGCTGGATTGCGGTGAAGCTTGGGGCTGATTGGGTCAAGTATTTTAAAAAGCGCAGCAAGTATTTAGTCCCTGTAAGAAGATTGACTACTTTCCTTGCTGCTCTGGATGCTGTGCAGTTGTACCCTATACACCGAGATCAGTAGATGTGTCCTCGTCGCCATAACCTGCAGGCGAGCACGTTTTTGCAAGTTTGTTGCCCCAACCAAGGGCAGGATTGGAATGCATCAATGTTTCGGCTGTCAGTGTGAACGCCACACTCGCCGAACCATGTGGTGAGTGTGGGTTGACATATAGAGGAGATGATGTCAAAAACTCCTTTCTGAGTGGTGTCTGGAAATGCAAGATTTTGCAGGTTGTTTGGTACCCATGCATCACATCCATGGCCGTGATATATCATGATATGCCTCGTGTGTATGCATTGCGTTCTGACATGTTCGAAGATACTTCGAATGGAATTGTGTTCTGGCTGCCCCGATGGTTCGTTACTCACACGAACCTCCGGTAAGATTGTGAAGTTCAGAATGCACCGTCTGGCCGACTGTTTGGTATCTAGTTCTCGACGGAGCTACAAGTCGCACGCACAGTTGAGAGTCTTCGACTCTTCGTCATCATTACTTGAGCACACTCCACCATCTGTTGGTGAATTTGACGTGTTGAGAACCCGAGCGTGGTTTGTGGTGCCTGACCTGTTGTCCTTCTTGGGTGGCTGGTAAGTTACATTGTGAGACGCCATGGGGAAGCCGTCACAGTCCAAAGCAGTCTGCAAGGAGGCAAAAGAGAAGATTAGAAGGCTGGAAGATGGTACTAATCGCTGCTGTTTCACCCCGATGCTCAGACAAGCAGGTTTTCCTTGTGCTGTGTTCTGTTTTTGGCCAAACACTTTGGTAACCAGCTACCGCTTCCTGTTCAGTTCATGAATAGAACGGGGGCTGTCCCGTATGACCATCGCGGTGTCTTGCGACTTGGTCAACATGATGTAGATACAAAATCGATGGCAGCTAGAGTGTCTCAACTCAGGGTTGAGATGGAGCGAGAGAGGGCAGAAAGAGAGCGCACTCGCATGACAACCTACTTTTGGTCAAGCGCCTCGCCTGGACAAAAGCAGCAAAGCAGTCCTGTGTCAACTGGCAACATGAAATCATCAACCAACCTCAGTGAGAGCGCATCCAACTATTCCTGGCAGCCACCTGAGCTGCAGCATAGATTCACCAGCAAGTTGCAATCATCACACGTGCAGTGGAACGAAGCTGGCAGCAGCGGGCACCGAAACTCTGATGCATCAGCGGCATATGCTTCAGGCGGTTGTGGATCATCCCTCCTAGACGGTTTGTATGACGAAGACAAGGCAGGCCGAGACTTTCAGGAGGCTGTGCAAGCTTGGCGAGGCCAGCCACCTAACACAGCACGCGTCGCCACCATGTCAACCTCAGCCGGCACTGCACGTGCAGGCCAAGAGCTGACATTCAAAGAACAGGAACCCTGCACGATATTTCAGCGGCTTGCAATAGGTCATAGGTCGCAGGAGGCAAGTCTGCAGGCCGCACAGCAGTGTGTGTGCGACGATGTTGCTCAGGATCCTGTTTGGGGAGCTGCAGACGATAACACGATTCAAGCAGCCATTAAACTGGAGACTGGATTATCTGTTCAGCAACCTGAATCATCCAAGCTTGAGTGTGACGCGAGCAAGGCCTCTGTTGCCCATCACGTGCTCTTGCAACATGACAGTCTGCAGCGGTTGCATCATGCTGATGAGGAGGGCACTTCAGCTGGCAGTGTGCTGTCCGTCTCGAACCTACAGGCCTTGACCTCTAGAGCTCGGCTGCCTGATGCGGTACATATACCCCTTTTAGTATCGTTCACTGACCATGCATTCTGAGCAGCTGTGTACTGAGCACGAACCAAGATTCATGTTGCAGCTCGGAACGATGAGCGGTGCTGATGCAGTGGTAAATAGATACGCATGCTGCTATGATTTAATTACAGTGCAACATTGTGTTCTGGTCAGAGAGATGCGCGGATTGATGTACGGACGGTTTCGAACAGTGCATCCAGCATACTGCCAGTGACGTCCAGTCTGGAATCCTCTCAGCAAGTTACAGAATTGGGAATGGACGTGGTCATGCTTGCAAATTAGCGCGAAATCGAGCGATTTCGAATGTCCTGTTGCAACATGTTGCAGTATAGTCATGCATGTGTCTAGCACAGTGTTGACTTGTCAGCCCATCAGCTGCCACCACATAGCGTGCAGAGGCACTGTTTGTGCAGCACATCGGTGTTCAATCCGGAGGGACGCGCACTCGTGGTCAACTGGTCACCTGTGCACCCTCTTGCTCTTGGTGTGCGCGACTGCGCCTTGCATCCCCCTTCCGCTGTAGCTTATAATGGTTGTAAACGTTGATGTCGCCATACTTGGAGATGAGGGCTCTGGAAAAACGTCCTTGGTGCTGTCAGCAGCGCAGAAGACGTTTCGTCAGGGAGATGCCATGCCTGTGCTTCCCCCCACAGCATTCCGTGTCAAGATTGCGAATGAAGAGTGTAATTGTGTATGTCGAGACACAAGTGCCGGAAATATGGAGGACGTGACTGCTGTCGTGCGCCAGTGTGACGTTGTGTTGATATGTTTCAACATGGCAGGCCAAACGTCGCTGCACTCAGCGATCCACTTTTGGCTACCACATGTAACAGAAGTCAATAAAGAGATTCCGGTCATCATGGTGGGATGTAAGGAGGATCAGGCCATCATCACACAGAGCCAGATAGCAGTACGTCCGATGTACCCAACTCCTAACCATGTGAATGTGATTCCTTTCAGCATGCTGAACACAATATGTATATACACACTTGCTGTTCATGTGCTGGTGCCCCATTTTAGGCATCTTGGCAGCACCCAACCAACATACATGTCAGGTGTGCAGCAGCTGGACACAACTCTCAACGGAGCAGTCAATCTGATTCGGTACGACAAGTGCTCCTCAAGGCACCCAGACACAACAATGCAAGTCTTTCAGCATGCTTGTGACGCATGTGTAAACCCGGTGCTTGCATTGTACAACCATGTGCGGGAAAGGCTGAGGTGCAAAGCAGTTCGGGCATTCAACCGTATCATGGACATTGCCGACGAGGATCAGGATGGAGCCTTGAACGACGAAGAGCTGAACAGATTCCACGAGTTCTGCTTCGGCCGTCCCCTAGATGAGACAAATGAGATGAGCAGCCTCAAGCAGGTGAGAGCAGGCTCACATGCTCTGCACCACACACTGCATGACATCCTCCTGCGTTGTTCAAGGTGTCTGTTCTGTGTGGTAGCACAGCACAGCTTCAACAGGCAGCTGTGGTGACCACACGACATCCGGTTGGCTGGCACGTTGCGAGGGGCAACCGGGAGCAGGGAAAGTACGGAGGCATCGACAGAATGCCCAGCAACAAGCAGCAATATAGGCAGGACACAAGCAAGGGGCCGGGGAGTGGCAGTCTGCGGGGACCACTACAAGTCTGTACAGGAGGGAGGTTCCATTGCATATCCTGGTCAATGTACCTGGAAAAGCACTGATATATACGTTCTCCTGTGTGGGATCTGGCTATTTGAGTGCTCCCTAGTCAGTGCCTTTCCAGTTTGTAGGTGCACAGGCGGACACCGTGTGGGATGCGCAGAGTACACACAATCTGTCAATCAGGCAACATGTGTTGGTGCAGGCACTGATGGAGAGGTCCCCAGACTCGGTGACCACACAGGGGGTCACGCGCAGCGGCTTCATGCAGCTGCAGGCGATGATGATCCAGCAGCAACGCCTCGACATCTGCTGGATCATGCTGCGCAGCTTTGGGTACAACCGCCAGCTGCACCTCAAACCCGAGATGTTCTCACAAATCAAGGACCTTGCCACGGACCCCGTGCGCCCCCCCAACCCCCCCCTCAGCAGGCCGCAAAACTACCTGCTCACCAGTACCTGTATCTATTGTGCATCACCACCAATATATACATGCATGCTTCCCATGCACGCTGATCGAGACACACGTATGAGGTGGCGAAGTTGTAAGTGTTGAGAGCGACAGGTAGAGAGCTCTCAAGGTTACACTGTGGTGTATGTGCGAGGCCATGCAGCGGCATATGCATGGGCAGTCTTTCTCCCACACTACGTTGCAGCAAGTGGGCCTATATATAGGTAGGCAGGTAGGCTACACTGCGCCGCACATAAAAAAACTGGTGTAAAAGCGTAATCTGCAGGTCACGCATGCTACTTTTACGTGCATGTGCTTCGTGCCGCTGCCGTGTGCTCTGCGCTGAACTGTATGGCAGCAGAGGGCCTTGTATCTGTGATGTGAGTCCATCCATGTGCAACACAAGTATTACACAATCCATGGGGGCTGGGAGCGTAACAGAGGGCTCTTAAAAGAAGGCGCTTAACAGGAAGGCAAAGCCTGTTGCACAGGCATAGCTTACCAGTTCCAGCTTATTGTACAGGCATAGCTTATTGCGCAGGCGCAGCTTCAGTCTTGCACCATTACGTTTTTTTCTGGGAAAACGGAACGTAATTTCACGCAATTACGTGTATTGCGTAACGACAAAACACATAAGGAATGCAAAGAGAATGAAGTCCCACACGAATTCCTTAGTGCAACTGATTGCCTCCTTACGTTTGGTGTCCAAAACACAAGGTAAATTACGCGTAATTACGAAATACGTACGGTGTGCAACACTGCGTAGCTTATTGCACAGGCATATATCTTATTGCACATGCAAAGCTTACCACCCTGCTTACCCGTGCGGCATGCAGAGCACGGTGTGCATGCTCACGGACGAAGCGGTGAAGTTCTTAACCGCGCAGTTCCAGCAGCGGTGCTCTGACAGGGACGGGCTGCTGGCGCTGGACCTCCTGCTGGAGGACACCGGCCCTCAGAGCCTCTTCCACCACGCCCCCCCCGTGTCCAACCACGCAGAGCACCCCCTCGGGCGGCAGAACATCCGCTCGCTGCTGGTGGCCGGCATCCACACCCGCCGCCTCCCCCTGCAGTCCTTCCTGTGCATCTGGGCGTACTGCGCGCTTGTGGATGCGCGCAAGACCGTCATGGCGATGCTGTACTTGGGATACCCTGACACATACCGCCGGTGCCCGCCCCCCCCTCCCCTGCCCCCCTCCTGAAGCCGCTCGCGTAGTCTGGCACGCTCGCCATGCTCCTTGGCGTGCTGTCCCGTCTACCAGGGGCAAGAGAGTGTGTTTGGGGTCTGCTGTTTGTATCTATTTTCAGTATCTGTTTTCAGTATCTGTTTTCAGTATCTGTTTTCAGTGTCTGTTTTCTGTATCTGTTTTCAGTATCTATTTTCTGTATCTGTTTTCAGTGTCTGTTTTCAATGTCTGTTTTCAAGGACCTTCTTCTGATCGCCGTATCGGGCTAGAAACCTATATTGGAGATGGCAATTGTGCGGTGCCTGTAGTCAGCAGCCAGCAGAGGCGGTGGGGTGCCCTCTCCAGCAGAGTGTGTATGTATGGGGGTGTATGTCCTTGTGCCATCCCTTCGGGGGTTCTGAAGCCGAAGCCCTCCTTGGGTATGGCGTGGTTCCCGGTCAGTTTTTGTGAATGCCCTCCAACGCCCTCCTTCGGTGCCAACGTTGCAATGTGTTGGTGGGCAGCAGCAGAGGAGGCGCAGTGTGCAGGTCACGGCAACCGCTAGGCACCACAGCGGCGGACCTGCTGCTGGTGCGCGCGCCGCGGCGCAGAACGCCCAGCAGCCTGGCCCTGCAACGGCCTGTGGGGGGCTGCCTGAGGGTGTTCAACTGCCTGCTGTTTGGCACCAAGGGTTGCGGCAAGACGCAGCTGCTGCACATGCTGGCCGGCAGCAAGCACAGCACGCTGGCCGCGCCGTACACCCCCAACAGCGGCCTGCAGGCAGCCCGCTTCATCCCTGGACAAGGCCAGGTTCCCGACACGGTGCGCCTGCGGCGCTGCGCGCCTTCGCCAGTGTTAATGCATGTGCACACGGACGATCGCATGTGCATACTTCACTATTATTATTATTATTATTATCACGTCCATGGTACACTCGCCTTCAGAGGTCATGAAGCAAAACCAACAATAGGGAGAGCACAGGCTTTTGCGCGTTGTGCGCCTGCCCTGCTTCGACATACGCTACCTGTGTTGCAGTGGTTACGCTCCGTGGGGGATGCCTGCCCAGGGTACTAGACTCGGCCGGAAACTAACAGCAAAATTTGCTCAGAGGGTACCTATCTAGTTCAAATCAATGTTTTGTGTTAGTTGCTTTTGGCAATTTGGGCTCATGCCTATTCAATACCTTTCCGGTTTGTAAACCTATCTAGGTCAAATAAACCGATCTGTGTTAGGTGATTAGACCATAACATCCAACAGCCGTCCTGACTGCTCCGAGCAGTTCGCTGAACTTGTTGCAAGCCTGGGTGTGTGTGCAGCACGCTGTTTTGGTTACGCTCCCTGTTTTGCAGCATCACTGCCTGCCCCGGCGCGGTGTGCGCAGAGGCAGGCTTGTGACGCAGATGTGTCTGTAAACTTTCACCACTGCAAAAAGTCATCTCTGCAAAAGTTACAAACCAGAAAGGTAGTGAATAGGCATAAACCCAAATAGCCGAAATCAACACAAAACATCCACCACTTCACTCGAATGGCACAACAGCAGATCTCTGCAAAAGTTCGTCTTTGTGCAGATCCTGGTGTTGATTGAGGTGCCGGTGACAGTGGCTGAGGGGCTCTCCATTTCTGCGGCGAAGGACGCTGCGGCGCAGGAGAGGCTGCTGCGCAACGACGCGATGCTGTTTGGCTTCGACTCGGTGTCGGTGGAGTCGTACACGCAGGCGCGCGCGCTCGCCGTCGCCCTCTCGGACGCCACCAACAACATGCTGCCTGTCGCTCTGGTGGGTCTCAAGGCTGACCTTGGGCTGTCCAGTAACATCACTTCCATGGTGCGGCCTGTGGTGTTCACTTTCGCGTGTGCAGTGTTTTCTTCTGCTGTTTTGGGTTTTGGTGGTATTTATCATTCATTAGTTAGACCAGATACATCAAGGTTTTGCTGGTGTTTATCACTCGTTAATTGGACCAGAAACATTAGGGTTCTGGTGCTGTTTATCATTCATTAATTGGACCAGAAAGATTAGAAAGAGATATGTATGGTATGATGCAGCACATTGCGGCGGGCGTTCGGGGCCTGCGGTGCGCGGCGTGCAGTATAATAGCATCATGTCCGCGCGCCGCATGCCGCCACGTGCATGATATTCGCCGCATAGATCTTCGAGTAGCAGCTGGGAGGGGCTGCAGGGGAGCTGGGGTGGCAAGCTCTCTGATTTGTCGACAGTAGCGATGCACCATGCTTCTTGTTGTGTGGCGGAGTCCCCCCGAAGTCCAGCGTGACTTGTGTGGTGTGTGCATGTGCAGGCGGTCAAGGATGAGGCTGAACTGAACATAGAGCTGCTGCCGGGCCTCATGAAGGCCGCTGGTGCTGCGGGAGACGAGGAGGACGACAGCGGTACGGAGACGCACGCGTGGGCGACGCGGGTGGTGCGCGTGTGCAGCAACCCTGCCTCGCACATCGCTTTGACGCCTGCGCTTGCAACCAAGCGCAGCAGATCAGAGTACGTGTGGCGCTGCGCAAAGTACGCAGCCGGCACAGGGGTCGCGGTCACGGGCATGGTGGCGCTGTATGCTGTTGTGTCGCATGTGGCGGGTGCACGGTCGGAGGGCACCGCGGACCGAAAGGATCACCGGCCGAGCGTTGCAGGCGCGTTGCGGCCCAGCACAAAGCTACGCTGAAGAAATACCTCGGGGAGGCGCTCTGCTGCCTTCATGCACACTCCCTCTCGGCATGCGTGTCCTGGTGTTGCGCACGCATGCATGTCAGGCGCTGTCAGGGCAGCAAGTTCCACAGTAGAATGTGAGTGTTTACACCAGATGTAACTCTTTTTTCAGTGCGCGGCCGGGTTGGAGGTGTTGGGGCCCTCAGCGCCGCAGCGAGCGTCTCGACACGTTTGCCACTTCCTAAGCGCACTGCTACAGCTTGCCTTGGCGCAGTGAGCGGGAATCGCAGTGAGATTGTGAGCATGCACGCCCTGCTGCATGCCCGTTTGTTTGTTTGTTTGATGTGCAAAGATGTGGTGGTTGCTGTACTGTTAAGATCAAACACCTTGCAACCCGAGGGTTCGACTGAGCGAGGGTCGGAATCATGACCTCTACATGTACCCGTCCGCCTCCCCCCCTGCTGCCCGCCTCCCCCCCTTACCCCCTTCCTCCTTGCGGATTCCAGTGCAGCAAAGCCAAGCCTGCAGACTGCTCCCCACTCCCTAAACACCGCCCCTCTGAAAGGCCACACAATGGATTAGAGTCGTGAAGCGCTGTGTTCTGTGGCATGCAGAGTGGGAGGCCCGCTCATGACGGCTTGCGATCATGCATGCGAGCCGCTGTTGTCGAACACCAACACATAAATTACATGTCCCCTTGCTCTAGAAATTTGCCCCCCTTCAGAGTTTTAGGATGGATTATACATTGCTTCCGAATGCCATGTTTTGCATTGTGATATCTGACAGTGGCTACAGGCGTGCGAGAGCGTATGCACCGGGTGACGCGCACTTGTGCACTATGATTGGCTTGCGTAGATGTGGGTTTATCAAGCAGTGGGCTTTGGTTGGCATGATTGAGCTGCTGGCAGACAGTTTGGAGCCCGCCGTAATTGGAACGCCATGTCATCTTGGGCCGCCCGGCTGGGCAGTACGCCCGAAGTTACTGCAAGCACTGCCAAAGAAATAAGTCAACTAGAGCCTGTGGCTGTGCTGGATGCTAACGCGATTATATCTCTGGGAGCCGCAGCTGCCTCACTCGCGCCAGTATTGGCTTCCACAGACGAGGTGGTTGCTGAGATTAAGGATGCTTCCGCTCGAGCTGCTCTTAGTATGCTATCTATCACTCTGCGTGCTCCTACCGATGATGCAATACGAGCCGTCGCCTCATTTGCTGCGAGAACAGGAGACCTCCATCAGCTATCAACTGAGGATATCCGCCTGATAGCGCTTGCTTACACGTACGAACAGGAGTTGTATGGTACTGACCACCTCCGGACGGAACCTGTACCGGTACGCGCGCAAGGTGGCAAGACTGCAGCGCAACGGTTACCGGGATGGGGTGCCACAGATGCCGGATGGGAGGCGATTGACAAAATTCCTTATGGTGGTATGCTCCATTCTATATCTACTGTAAGATAGTTTGAGGACGCGAGCTATGCGCTTCAGCTGCCATAAACTCTGCTTTGTGAGTGCAGATGCATCCACAGTCATCACCAAGTCAACAGCCTGGTCCAGTGCATGCACCACACCAAGCAGCAAGCAGACTGCTCCAGAAGATTCATGGGGCGTTGCTCGAAGCAGCAAGAACGCTGAACGGCGAGCCAAGCGCAAGGTGCGGTATCAATGAATGAGTTCAACGCTCTAGGCACCACTGCTGTGACTCCGTGTTTTGGCAAGATTGATTCCTGAGGTACTGTTCACTGATGCAGGCCGCGAGGCGAAGGCAGGGGATGGATGTGCTGCTCCCAGCTACTGCTGCAGGTACTGCGGATCTTGACAATGATGCAGCCACAGACCACTTCCGTGGCAATGCTCCTCAGCAGCCTGCGGACGTTGAGCCCGAGTCTTCTGCGGACGAAGAACATGACGAAGGGGAGGCAGGAGCAGGTGCAGAAGGTTGTGACGCAGAGGAGAGCACAGAGCAGGATGACGAAGCCACCACAGAGCCTGCCCATCACTCACTGATCAGCTTGGTCACTTCGGACTTTGCAATGCAGGTGCATGCTCTGCGTCTGACAACTGCTGTAATGTGCGTTTAGGTTTCAGCGGTGCACGCACTCCTTCTGATCTCGTGTGGGTCCTCCACGCCGTGCACAGCCTGCCTTTCCACAGCCTGTCATTCACAGTGGTGGAGGGTACGATGCCATGCACAGCACGCATGGTCACCCTCAGCACACCCAGTGCAGGAGACAGGGGGCAGAGCGACCTACCAGGGTACAGGTGTGGCTGTAGTGCAGTGGCTGTAGTGCAGCGCCATGGTGTGTTACAAAGTAGAAACCACAAGGTCATGATCGACATCGAACCAGCGACCACTCGGCCCGAAGGCATGAGTCCTAAGTACACACACACTCTCGATCAGCAAGCACAGGCACATCCATGCCCTCCACAAAGCGTTGTCCAATACCGCGGGTCAACAAACTTACAACCCGCATGAACCATGATAGGCATCGAACCATGGTTCGTGTGCGTGGGGGTGAAGGGGGTGATCATTGAGTCTCAGTCATTGCAGCCCATGGTGAAAGGGTTTTCAAAACCAGTTTCGAGTTGCTTGAAGTTTTTAAAGCTGTGGTGCAGAATGTTGCAATCCAGATGGGATTGCGGTTGGTGTCAAAGGGAGGCGCAGAGATCACCTCCCTGCAGAGGTCAGTGCTGCGATGCGAGGGCTGCTCCAACGTGTGCAAGTCTCAAAGCAAAGTATTTTGTCCTGCATGCGGGCATGCAACCCTGTCCAAGGTATCCGTGACTGTGGGCCCGGATGGCTCTGAGCACATTGGCGTGCGCAAGCGCTTCACACTGAGGGGTACCAGGTGCTGCACCTGCTCACCTGCTCTACAGTTTCTGACTCTACTTTGGTAGAGATCCTTTTGCTGATTTTGATGGAATGTGTACTGCAAGTTTGATCACACGGCAGTCAGCATGCCATGCAAGATCGCCTGCAAACGGGTTGCTTTGATGTTCTCCCTTGCTGCAGGTACTCTCTGCCTAAACCGAGGGGAGGCTGTAGATCCGGCAATCCAATTTTGTCTGAAGATGTGTACAAGAAGCTGGTGAGGGTGCCCAGAAAGCCCACTGTTGCAGCAACTGCTGCAGCTGGTGCTGTGGATCTCGATGACTTACGCTTTGGAGAACTGAAGAAGCATGCTGCACAGTCGAGGAACACCGTGAAGGGCTTGTATCATTTGAGTACTGGTGCCAGGAATAATCCGAACGAGAGGAAGAACATGTCAAGGTCCAACAGGAGGAGGTAGAGATCAGACGTGCTGCCAGGATCCAGATAGCTCTTGACTACTTGGTTTGCGCTATCACGCGTTCTCTGTTTGATGTTTTGTGGTGTTGAAGAGTGCATGATTTCGCACGATGAGAGTTGTGGTCTGTAACCTGAGGTGCCCACATGTTTTGGTGGCGAAGGAGTCTGGGTGAGTTTTTCCATCAGCCAAGGACTCTTTAACTTGACTATTGGTCACTACTTCAGTGTGAATACGGCCATGTAAGGCGTCCAGAAGCTTGTATGCGGCAGCCATAGCTTGAATTCTAAATTCAAGTGAACAGTGGCCAATTCCGAACCACGTTTGCCTATGCCTCGCTGTCGATTCGGATTCCCATCTTCCGTACTGATACTACGAGAAAGAGAGGCTGACCAGATACTGCTTCCATGCAGAATCTGTTGAATTACCTTGGTCACACACTCGCCCGTGTGAGCGCACCTCTTCCGAAATGAACTCTTAGCACTGGCTTGTACGGCCTTTTATGTATGTTGGGGATGATTACAAGCCTGTAATTGGATGAACTGCCTGCTGCGTGTGACGACGAGGATTTCCTGCAGCTGATGTGAACACGCTGAGCCGCCCCACAACATGTGTGTGCCTCTGTCCTCCTGCTTGAACACATGGCACTGCCCGGTGGCGACTCAGCAGCGAGATTAGAGACTGAAATTCAATGATGTTTGATTTTGGCATGCGCAGGAATGCTTGGCGAGTTCAGCTGGTTCAACTCGCTCTGAAATTTGCAAGACCAGGAGGTGAGATGCCTCTAGGCGTACAGCAGTATGCGCATTGCCAAGCATATATAAGGCATTACGCAGCTCATGCAGCTGATGTGGGGCCTTGTACCCGACATGCACGTCTGCATCACCGATTCACAGCAGGCACCTTCACAGCACCCTGCCAAAGATCCTGCATAGCCAGGGATGTCAGAGGATACGCACAGACGCGAGACCAGGCCGAGGCTCCTGGCTTGCGGCCTAGGCCAACGAAGAAGCCTCCTCCTGCAAAGGTGAAGGATGTGCCTGTCACAAGCCACCCCTCAGTGCTCGGCAAGTACCTGGCCCCAGGCAAACTGATAGAGTTTCGCATGCAAGATGATTTTGTGCTTGCTCTCATAAAGGGCGAGATTAGGAAAGAGAACCAGGCAGGCAAGTTTTGGTACGCAGTGATCGATGCACAGGGCAACACGCACGAACTCAGGCCTAGCCAAGTAGTGGTAGTGTTGCCAGGCAAGGATTACAATCTTGAAGATGTCAAGAATATAGCTTCCCAGGTATGAATCTGCTATCAGAACTGTCTGGTGTGTGGTGCTGCAGTTGCTAGATGCAGCAAGGAGTGGACTGCCTGCCACATACTTCTGGGTGCGATGCAGGCATCAGAGGCTCCACAGGGAGCTCTTGTGGATCTGTGGGAGAAGATGTTAGAAGAGGCACTGCTGTCTACCAAAGGCCGCACACTGGCCAGCGACCCACAGAACCATCATGACGTGCTAGAGATCAGCACCCGCATGTGGGGCAGCAGCACGGCGGCGCACTTGTATACTACGCACCGGCTTCTGCGTGAAGACGATGTCTACTTTTATAGGCTAAAAACACGACCTCCAACGTTCCATGTGCGGTCAAAGAGTGAGGTGGACCGCCTCCGCACCCAGAAGCAGCTCGTGCGCACCCCTGCGCCTGCCCGCTTCCTCCCTGCTGTTCTGCTTTCGCATCTTCTTCACCAGTTACAGGGATTCGTGCAACAGCATGCATGCGGTCAGCGGCTGCAAGATGCCGCGGCATGCCGCAAGAGGTGTTCCGTTATGTGTAGCGCACAGCAACGCACTGGCCAGGCCAGGGGCGGGCAGTACGTTCCCTGGCTAGTACGTTGTTGTGTAGGTTAGGTGTTGTGCCCAGGTGTTGTGCCTAGGGTGCATCTGTTAGGTTCTGTGCTAATATCAAAAGCGCCCGATCGGTTATGATCGTATTCTACCACTAGGAGCGATGATGTCACTGATATAATAAATTCGCCTACAATCGTAACAGCATCCAAGTTTGAGTCGAGTATAGGAGGCAGAGCAAGCAGAGCAGCGCAGGGTGGTGACGCTGGCCCTGCAGGCCGCGGTGGAGGCCCCCATGGCCACAGAGGAGTGGCAGAGGGGCCCGCACGCGGAGGCGATAGCGCTGATAGAGAGCTTTGCGAGAGGGCAGACGGGCGCGCCGCACGGCACCGCGCTGTTTGCGCTGCTGGACCTGGGCCTGCCTGCCACACCTGACGGTGCCGCGCAGCTCCTGAAGCGGGTTGGGTTCTGGCAGGCACACCTTCCCAACGCGCTGGTACGCCGCTGCGCCCCTCTTCCTGTTCACCACACACCTGAGTGCGCATGGGAGTGACTCCATCTGCAGCTGCCTCTGCAGCACACGATCGCCGTGCCTGTGGCTGCTACCGCCTTGGTTACATCGGCTGCAGCAGGGTGAACTCCGCGTACAAAAGAGAAACACGCTGCACACTACTCACGCGTAGCCCAACAAATGGTATGCTCTGGTACAGCCCTATACCCTACACGCTATACCCCATGCGTGTAGGGTATAGGGACGCATACCCTACACTCCTCAGAGTGAATATTGGCGTGCTGTGTGCAGATAAGGGGCCAAGTGCAGCAGGATTTCCCAGAGTACTTGGAGGAGGTGTGCGGCAGCGTGATCGCCGCGGTGGAGGCGCAGGAGGCCGCACGCGATGGCCTGCCGCGCACCGACTACGAGGCCTCCCCTGCGATCGCCATTGACGACATCACAACGCTGGACGTCGACGACGCGGTGTCGGTGGAGGCGCGTGAAGGTGGCGGCTGGAGGGTCGCGGTGCATGTGGCTGATCCAGCAGCATACGTGTCTTCAGGCGACCCTCTGGATGTGGAGGCCCTTGCAAGGTGTGCTGCGCCTCCACCCCCCCCCCTCCCCCGCCCCCTGCTTCAACGTCTAAATGTAACTGTGAAGAGTTGTACCAGCGCAGAGGGAGAAAGATAGTTACAGAGCACTCTGCTGGTGCATACACATACGTCCTCCAGCGCAGCGCAGCAAGCGGCACAGGGCTCTACGTGAAGCAGTGCATACGTCAAGCCAGCCCCACTGGCAGGCCGCATGCAGGCTGCGGTGTTCGCTGCGGCTGCCTTGCCATTCTGGTAGCCATGCTAGCCTTTAGCGATTTCATCAAGTCGTACTTTTCACTTGGTTTCGGGGCAAGTGTGCCGATTTTCGTCCCACGTGCAGGGGCAGGACGCTGTACTTGCCATGGGGCAAGGTGCCGATGTTCCCCCTGGGCCTCTCCGATGGCGTCTTCTCCCTCTCTGCGGACAACTTCCGGAACTGCCTCACCTTTTACGCTTCAATCTCTAAGGACGGCGCACTGGAAGACTTTGACATCCAGGCGCATCGTGTGAAGTGCTTGCGCATGACATATGATGATGTGGACGCATGCATGGCGTCCTCTGCCGCGCCAGACACGAATCAAGATGCAGAAGTCTACAGCATGCTGCAGGTGCGGCCCACTGCCAGCCGCATGCCGCTCAAGTCCCCCTGCAGTGGAGGCTGTCATGGGGGGGACGGGGGGGGGGGGCTCCCACTGTTGCCGTCCGCCCCCCTCCAGCCTGCCCCCGTTGGAGCACTCGATTGGAACACCGCCGCATGGCAGAACACCACCGCATGGCGCCACTGTGTGTGTTCAGTGCAGTGCATAGCCGCTGCAGCTCTGCTGCATGCATTGTGCATGATAATGCCTAAAATTCGTAACAGCGCGGGCAGTGGCCGACTGAGCAGAACTAGATTGAAGCAAATAAAAATGCACACCAAAAGCTGAGCTACGCTCGTAGCCATGCAGCAAAAATGAAGGAGTGAAACCATGCGCCCGACCTTCAGGGCACAAGATCGAATTGTCTTGAATGTTACATTCGCAGTTGGAAATTAGTCGTGACTGAATGTCACAGCAGGCAACTCGTGACTGAGCTGGCAGTCACTCAAAGAACCAGTACTTCTGTGTCCAGTACATGCCATGCATGGCACAGATGCATGCAAGTGTGTGTTTGCAGAGGCTGCGGGAGGCGGCGCGTGCGCGCCTGCGGCACCGCGAGCAGGCAGGCTGTGCGCCGATCATCAACATGAACTGCATGCTGCACGTGAAGAACGTCGAGAGCGAAGAGCCTGACATCAGTGTGCGCGCGGTGGCGGTGCACGAGTCTGAGGCGCGCGCGGCGGTCATGGAGATGATGGTGCTGGCAGGCCAGGTGGCCGCCAAGTGGGCCAGCGGCAAAGGCGTGCCTGTGCTGTTCAGGTGCTGCTGCTTCCTCTTGTGCTCTCATGTTCAGGTTCCCTATACTCTGTATACCATGGTCTATGCTCTACCATATACTAGGTACAGGTAGCCTACCATATACTCTGTAGGCCTGCGCAAGCAGTGTGTTGCTGTCAGCTGCGGCTATGTGGCGGGCCTGCTGCGCCGCCTCTTGGAGCAGTTGGTGTGTGGGGTTGGTTCCTGCACTGCACTGTTCTTTTCTTTACAAACCGGAAAGGTAGTGAATAGGGTGGAACGAACCCAGTGGGGTTGGCTCCTGCAGTGCACAAACCTGGGATTTTAAAGCAAGGCTGGTATACTAGGAGGCAGTCCCATGTTAGTGACACCTGCAATGAATTGGACCTGCTGAGGTTACTGTGGGATTTTTTTTTTTTACCACTCACGACGACGCTGGTGGTGGCGTTGGAAGTGAGGGGGAGGGGGGGACGGGAGGCGGCAGTGGGGGGGGGGGAGGGGGGGGGGCAGTGGTTAGGGCCTGTGGCCGTCGAATGAGACAAGTGGGAGCGTCAGGCAGCTGCACATGCATGCATGCAGGTACCAGGAGGCGCCGGCCCCGCCCACCCCAGAGCAGCTGCAGCGCCTCGCACACTCACAGCTTGCGCAGAGCTACCTGTGGCGCACACGCATGCTGAAGAGCGGCACCACCGCAGACCTCCCCCGCCGGCACAACGGCCTCGGCATCGATGCCTACTGCCAGGTGACATCGCCGATTAGACGGTGCGCGCCCTCCCCCCCTCCCTTCGTGCATCCTCTCCCTCGTGTCTTATGTTAGCGTGTGTGCTAACATCAACCTAGCCTGTATCTCTCAACGCTGCAATTGGTATCTGACACATCAAGGCTGTTTTTTTGTCAACTGCGGTGGAGAAAGCCGACTGAGCCTTATGCAGCCAGCTTGTGCAGCTCTAGCGCGCCGCTGGCTCACCTGAAGCTGCCTGCGGGGCCCGCGTCTGACTGGTGCTGGGGCTGCTGCAGGTACACGGACTTGCTGTGCCACTATCAAATCAAGGCTGCTATACGGGGCAAGGATGCGCCGTTCACGGCGGCCTGTGTGGAGCGCGCGAGCAAGCGCTTCGATGACGTCGTGCGGCGCCACCGCACCGTGGAGAACGAGGCCCTCGACCACTTCCTCGCCATCTTCTGTGAGAGGCGGCCAGGCCATGTTTATGACGCAGAGGTGCTGGGGGTGAACAGGGAGGGCGCCGCGGTGCTGCAGATCACCGAGTTGGGCTTGGAACGCACCGTGCTGCTCAGCAGACCCACGTTCCCGGGCAGAAAGGTGGCTCTTCTGGCGGTGCCTGACAAGATAGCGGGCACTGTGGCATGGAAAGAGGCCCACAAGTAATGATTCATTTGTGATTTTTTTCTGTGTAAATGTTTCGTGTAATTTACCAGTTCTGGTACCTGGACAGAAGACGGTTCATGTTTTTTGTTGACGTTGTTATGGGCTGCCATTAGATGGGTGAAACATTCCAGCCATGCAATCCCAAGCATCACGACTGTGAGTGGCAGACGCGCTGCACGTCAAACCTACTCATGCATGATCACAGCGAAGTTTCTTGAGGAAACATCTTGTGCGAAGAGCGCCTGCGTGCTGCAGACACCAACAACTGTGAACTGTTAGGCTACAAAAACAGTGGTGCAGCATAGACGCACCCAAAGTGCATGCAGCTGGGGCATGCTGAGAACGCAGAACCCAACCTGCACCACGACACAACGCAGACCTAGCCAGAGCAATTAGAACAACACACAGCGCCAGAGACATAGCACCAAGCACCTACACACGAGCGCCACAACGAGTATGCAGGCCTACCACCACCCATGATCTTCATCAAGGTGATCTAAGTGTGGCAAAGGCTGTTGGAGAGCTTGACGGCCTTTGTGGCCGAAACTGTTCGCAGCGAGGCCCTAGAGATTCAGCAACAGCTCTCAGGCGAGCTGGGGGTCCAGCTCCATGGCCCCTTCGAAGATCATTTCGTTCGGACTGAGGTCGAGGTGTTGCAGGGTGGTTGGCGGGGTGGTTGGGGGGGCCCTCGCACCTTGACACCCTCATCAGCAAACTTGTTGCCAGAGTGGTCCACGAGCTGCAAGGCCGGCAGGTGGGCGAGCAGGGCCGCTAGTGCCTCAAATTCAGGAACGTGTAGAGCATCGGAATGAAGATTGAGGCGCGTCAGCGCAGCCAGGCGGATTAGGGGAAGCACCAAAGCATGTGCACCTTGAGGCCGAAGCCTTTCTTGGGTATCGCGTGGTTCCCGATTAGCTTGATGTTTGTTTCTGCAGTGGTACTGTTGTTGTGGTCGAGTGCCAGGTGTGCTCCAGAGCCCTCTGGAGCTGAGCTGTGTTGGAGGCGCCTGGTGGGCCGCCAGCGCTGTGACACGCTCATCACCCAGTAGGTTGTGTTCTAGGCACAGATGACGAAGGGACGTCAGACATGCGAGGTGGGGCCCCAGCCCCGCAGCAGCCTGAGCTCATAATATAAAGTTCCATGCAAGGTCTAGATGGTCAAGCTTGCCACACTGCTGTGCCGCCAAGTCCGGTACTCAAACACAGGCCTGTCAAGGTCGTTAGGCAGGCGGGGTGGGGCGAGTGAGGTGGTGGTTCTTTTGCTTCTGTTTCTTTTGGCTGCTCGCAAGGGTTCTTGGCTATGTAAGGAATGGTTGATGTATTTTGGCGTCAGTTTTGGACATGAAATTTCGTTTGGGTGGCCAGGTCCATGGAGCAGCCCGGTGGAGCGAGTTGATGACAGTGCGTGGTGGCTGACATTCAGGTATCATTGCAGCTCGGTCAGAACTATTGTCGTCGCTTGTTGTTGTTGCTGCTGTTGTTCGAGCCAGCTGACTTTCACAACGGTTTTTCTAGTCATGATTCCCTTGTTACGGTGCCGAAACAGAGCAGCACGAATGATTCCAACCCTGCGCTGCTTTTCGCAGTGCGACAATTCTCGACAACGTAGTGCTGTGAGTGTGCCATCCACTGTTGTGACCTACTTGCTTCCGAATCAGACCGCGACAGAAGATGTAGCGACGTTGCATTCAGCTGTAAGGGAGCTCAAGGATGTTCATTTGATATCGGGTACACTGGGGGCGGGGAAAAGCACGTTCTGGTATGCTGAGGCCGTCTCTTGATTGCCTTCACTCTGGGTCGCAATGCCATCCTCGTGGACAGGGAGGGTTTGCTTGCAGCCGAGCATACGTTCGATTTGCGTGTGATGATGAAGACTTGGCTGTGCCTTCGCCGACTTATACCTTGCTCAACACATACCAAGAAGAGATCGTGGAGGGTCCACCTATTCACCATCTGGATCTGTACCGGCTCAACTCTACCGCGGGCCAGAATCGCCTACAGCTTCCTGACTTATGGCTTTCTGGATCTACATTAATAGAGTGGCCAGATAGGCTTCAAGAGAGACCTGAAACATACTTCACCACTGTGATTTCCACATGTGCGCAGGTGACCTGCCCAGAACACACTCACCTACTGCAGAATTCCACGCTGCGATTGGTTGTTTGTTGAAGTAGTGATACATTGCAGGGGGATGCTGCTGCACTGCAAGAAATGGCAGAGGCGTGGGGGGTGGCCGCAGTGCGGCAGCCGGACTGCAACCCTGATGGCGATGATTGTCGCTGGCGAGTGCTTTCCATGACAGGCCACGGCGTAGACGTGCGCCTCAGACACGAGGCAGGCATGCAGGAGCTGGAGCAACTTCAAATCGATCCAGGCAAGCATGCTACACAACCTGTGCCGTCACGGACACGCTGCCATGCTGTTGCTGATGCATGTGCCACGTTTTTGAAGTTTCAACCCTTGTGCAGATTTCGCGGTTGTTCCTGATGAATATCTTACAGAGTTACTCTCAATACAATCGTTCAAAACAATGGCAGAAGCACTGCATGGAGAGCAGAGGTAGCTGCTGGCTGCCTACTACTGCAGAAGCAGAATGCCATGGCAGGCTGCAACACATGACTCCTCAAGGCATCGTGTACATAATCAACCAAATAAGTCGCAGCTGTCTCAGCCTTGCTGCATACAGAACAAGCAACAGCAGGGCTCGTGCGGCGATGCCCTCAGCGAGGCTTGCGGGCCGCAGTACGTGGCTTCTTTCTGCTCAGTGCAGACATCAGGGCACCCTGCTCGGGCCGCTTCTGACCAACAGGTGGGAACGCGAAGGAAGACAGGCTTGGCTTGCATGCTGCTTGCATGCTGGGGGCCGCACGGTGGCTTGTATTGAACCTGTTACCCTTTGGTTTCTCTTGTTGGGGCTGCCGACCAGCACCCTGCACTGACATCTCCTGCTAAACTTTCTGCCGAACACTGCTGAGAGACAAAACTGTGACGTACGTAGCTTGCATCTAGTTCGCTGTGGTTGTGAGGCGCACCATGGTGGTGTGACACAGAGCCTGCGGGGTGGTGCAGGGGGGGGGTTGCGGCCGGGGGCCTCTCCCCTGCTGCTTAGAAGGCCCCTGCATCAGTCAGTACTCAGAACGGTGATTCAGCTGCACGTGGAGTCCATTTCATGGGTTATATTATTAAAACTTATATAGAACTTCAGCAGGATGTTTTATGCAGGGGAACAGCTGTTGATAAGGAGGACTATGCACTCGTATGCTCTTGACTGTTGCGACCTTGGCGAGACCTGAGCAGTTGGGGAGGGGGTGAGGAGGGGGCCCACCTGCTGGCGCCCTCCCCACGCGTTTGGAGCCTTGTGAAGCTGTCTCTGGCGCCCGGACCCTGTCCCAGGTGTGATGCCTTGAGTGCGCAGCAGGCCCGCAAGGTCGTCGTCGTCAGAGCAGAGAGCGCTGCTGCCAAAGTGTGGGAGCTCTGGCAGCTGGTGAGGTGAGCGTTGAGTTTCACGAAGCAGCGTCTGCTCTGCAGGTGGAGCACGCTGCGGCCTGAGTGCCGCTGCGGTGCGTGCCTGTGCGTGCGCTGCTGCAACAGCGGGTGGTGGGGATTGGAGCGCTGGGGAGAGTGCGCTTGGCCAGTCACTCTCATACTGCAGCAGGTCGAGCTCTCTGTTGACGTCAGGAGATGTTTGCTCCATCTGAAGCTCCATTGGAAGGACGCATGGAGCTGAGGCGGGTGAGCCGAGCCGTTGAGCGTTCCATCTGTGCGACGGGGGGGAGGCCCTCGTTGACAAGAATCCAGTTGGAGGACGGATTCTGGCGTCCTTTTTCAAACTCACACTGCTCAGTGACAGCTGGAAGTTTGTTTTTTCCTGTTTTGTGTCCCAGGCAGGCTGCTGCAGCGTCTGATGCGCGCGCTCATGTTGCAGAGAGGCGGCGGGTGCCCTCTGCGGTGGCCCTGCGTGGTCATCTTCAGCGCATGCATGTAGCCACTGCTCTGTAGCTACTGGTAGTGTGTACTGTGAGTCATATCCAGCAGGGGAGTGTGCAGCGTGTGGCTGCCACTGGTCATCTGAGGGGGGGCCGACAGACGCGCAAAGTCGCTGCGGTGCGGCAGCTGGTGGCAGCGTGGGCAAGGCTTCAGGCAGCTCCTGGGGAGGGGCGTCAGGAAGGGAGCCTGATATTGTGAGGGCGCATGCTGTGGGCCTTTCAGAGCTGTAAGCACCTGCATGATCAAGCTGAGGGTGCACGAATTACTGTGTGCGTGTTGTGCGTGTTTTACATTGTAGGCACCACATTTTTTCAGGCTCTGTGAAGGCTCCGGCCAGGTTGCAGCGCGTGGACGCATGAATTGTGATTGACCACAACATCATCTCGTGCGTTGTATCACTGCGCTCACCTCATGCATCATCTGCATCCACACTCAGGGCCATTTCCGTGCATCCTGGTGGGCCACAGAGCAGCCACCCGCTCAGATGTTCCTGCCCGGTTTATGGTCTGCGTGCGTGTGTGTGTGTGTGTGTGTGTGTGTGTGTGTGTGTGTGTGTGTTGCTGCAAGGGGGTTCCTGTGCAGGACCATGCATTGCAACAAGAACATGCATTGATTGAATCCATGTTCTTGCACAAATCTTGCACAACCCACTCGAATCCGTGTCCAGTGAAATTCACGCATGGAAGCCAACATGGAAACCAAGCAACCCAGACACTGGCTCTGATCACGCTGCAAGGGAGCGCACCAAGTGAGCAGTTGTTCACAGCGCATGGTGGGGTCTGTGCTGCCATGCTGTCGGAAGGGACTCCGCTCATATCCAATGCATGCGTGATGCCCTGTTGCAGGAGTTCCTCTTGGAACTGCTGCAGGGAGCGAGCCATGTTTCGAGCCATTGCCGGTGCCACACCTGGGCATGCACTCTCAAGGCTCCCCTGCTGCAGGAACCTGCTCAGAAGAGCGTCCAGCTCCAGAGACTCGCTGTAGGCATAAGATATCAGCTGCATTGCAGTGTATGTGTTGATGTGGGGAAGCCCTGCGAGCCTGGCCTCCTCATCAGTTGGTATGTCAGTGAAGAATAGTTTCTTCTCATGCGTGATTGCCGCCTGGATCGCCTGCACAGCCTTCCTGCTGTGAATCTACGGACTGAAGTATTGTAGCTAGATCAGCAACACACTTCGCAGTTGACAAGCAGTGGATTGTTGGCAGGGGCAGCTGTGCCTAGTCTTTGATGCACACATGCACGCATGCATGCATGTGTGTCATGTGCAGTGCTATGGACACACACCCCATCGAGGAAAGGGAGAAAAGCTTCCACGCTGTCAAGAAGAAGCCTGCACAGCACAACGGTGGTTACTTTTAAGGAACGGTTGTTTTTCAGGAGGTGGGAATAAGTACTCATTTCGGCAAAATATTCTTTCTAGGGGGTGGTACATCGAACTATTCGGCATTATCAGATGATTTTCCGGGGTGGCCTTTGCTCTAAACAACTAACTATTTCGGCCCAGGCCGATAAATCGGCACTTAAAGCATTCCTGGTGGTGATGCATCGCTGCCTTCTGCCGAGGTTACCCGGCCAAGGTGTGTTGATAACGCCTACAGACACCCCACAAACCACGCATTGCAAGCCTTGTACAGAGCAGCCCTGCCTTGCCGCAGCTGGCTGCCCAGCAGGGGCACGAGGGCAGGTCTTGAGAGCCATACATTTGCAGAATAACGCCTCCTTCTTGTCCGACTTTTGCAACGTGCTCTGTCATCCCAGCCAGCTGCTTCAACGTGCCGGCTGGTCCAATGGCAACGATAGTGATGTGGGTGTACCGCCAGGCGGTGCGCCTCATCACTTCTGTCAGCTGCAAGGCACTACATCGCAGTCAGACTGTGATTCAGAGCTCTGGAATTGTGTGAGTGCGACTCACGGTTGTGCATAGGGGGAAAAAAAGCATGCAGTGAGCCAAAAAGGGAGAAACGTGAAGTGTGCCGAAACTGGAGTGTGCCAAAGAATGCAACGTACCAGGTCATCTGCAGCCTGTGTGGAGCACTGCCTACCTGCCTGCTGGAAGCAAGAGAGCATGGCATTGTCCCAAAAAACCTGCATGCTCTGGCTGCATTGCAAACACCTTGGATCACCCACCAACAGACAAAAGCATTGGCACCAACGTGAAGGCTTCAGTCGTCATGGAATGCTTCGTCCAGTTGATCTGTACAATTGATAACTTTCTCGAGCACTTGACCAGACAATATTCATACTGCATATCCCTTCCCAAACATGATCCATTTAATTCAGACCCAGCAAGTCCTGAAATATTGAGTTATCATTGCACAAACACACCGTTCCAGCCGTGCTTGTGAACTGCAGGTCCACAGGCATCTGCCTCTCCACCAGCTGCACTGCCTGCCCCTCCATCTGCATGCTCACTGCTGTAAGTTGCACTGTTATGATGCCACTGCCATACTGCACACACATCACAAGCTGCACACCAGTACCAGGTGCTGAAACAGCAGCTTGCTCCTGTGAACGAGCGAGTTCCGATCTTCCGAAACGATCACTAACGAAGATGCCTCCTCCATAGCTGCACCTCCTCCACTAACCTGTGCCAGAATGTCTTCCACGTTTATGGCACCCAAGTCCTGAGCCGGTGTTGGCGCATGCTGGCTGCCGATCTGCCCCTGCTGAGCAGCGTTTGCTGCAAGAAGCTGTGTTTGACTCTGATCAAGATCTGTTGTCCACTCGTTTTCTGGGGCAATTGCTGCTGGTGCAGTCTGGACGTTGGAAGCTTCTGTTGCTTCTGGATGGCAGGGGATGTTTGTGTGCGCACAGTGGAGGGGTGGGGACACCATGAACATGTGCACCAGCTTGCCCGCCTGCCCTCTCAGCACAGCCTCGATGGAGCGGTGGTCCTCTGCCAGCATGGCCGGTGCAGCCAATAGGATTTGGTCGAAGATTTGCAGTGTAAATTGGGGCTGCCGAAGCTGCTCATGCGTCCCAAGGCAGGCATCTGGTGCACAGCCACTGAACCCCTGAACAGAAGAGACTGTTACAGATACCTGAATCTGGACCTTCAGCGTTGCAGTACAAGTCTGAGATATTGGGGGGGGAGGGGGGGTGTCCTCTTGCAGATCAGATCCTGCAAATGCATCTGTTGTATTCAAACATGTATGAATTGTAGCACCAAACCTGAGTGGAATGGTGGGTGTTTCGCGTTATTTGCTTTTGGCTATTTGGGTTAATGCCTATTCACTACCTTTCCGGTTTGTTAAAGCACCAAACCTTTTCTGAATCCCAGTCCATCTGCAGCAGCAGGACCTGCAGGCCCGCAGCTGACACGGTTTCGAACGCAATCTCCAGAGCTGCAGCATCCACTATCAGCAGGCACGTCTGCGCACTACGGCCAGCGCGTTCACGCGCAGCACTCTTAATGCTGCTGCACAATGGTTCCCACATCACGCACTGGCTGCAGTGTGAGCGGGCCCTCCTGCCCCGCTGCACGGCCTTCAACGTCTCAGCAGTTGCGCTGACATGGCCGGTGCCACTGCGTGTGTTCGGCTGCACCTCCTTTCGCCCTGTTGCAAGCTGTCCGTCTACCTGACCAACAGCAAGGTCACAGGCTAGCTGCAGAGCCTGGTACACACGCTGGCAGCGGGAGGCCACAGCTGGAATGTCAACGTAGCTTCTAAGGTGGCTACAGGCTACCCACATGCCATAATTCAGCACACATGATGAGGTTTCCCGCAGCGCAAATAAGCACAGAGCCTCTTCTGCCTGCTGCCGCACAGTCTGCATGTGCGCGTGGGTGGGTGTGGGTGGGTGGGTGCATCACAGTGAACTCTGGTATTTGGCTTCTGAGCTCTTGAGAGAAATTGGTGACGTTGTGTGGCACTTTCAAGAGCTTTCAATTCCACTTGCAGTTATATTATTGAGAAAATGCTGCAGGCTTAGTGCTCAGCATGTTACAGCACTCAAAAACCTGGTGCAACATGTAGAACTGGTGTCAAGGAGATCTCACAGGGGCGCGAACGGTACTCTCAAGCATGTACCAGAGATACCATGGTTTTTGGTGTCAAAAGGAGACAACTTTTTTGTGATGTGTACTACAGTTTAGAGCTTATCAATGGCAGTGACGCACAAGAACGTCAGAATCATCCTGCAGTGCAACCTCGAGATGCCGCGCAGCAGCCTGCACATCAAATAACCTTCCCATGCTACCCTGTTGCTGACAAGGATGAGGAAGCCTGCAATCTGTGAGATGAGGAGAGGCAGGAATGGTACCTGCACATGCGTTGTGGTCTGTGGCTGCTGCACCATCCCCCCTCCCCCCAAAAATCAACCCCAAGCACACCAGACATCATGACAACACTGTACAAGAGTTCCGCACAGAGTTCTACTCAAGCACGTGGGATGGCATGCTACTGGACCAGCACGGTGAGCACACTACTGTAGGCATGCAACGCAGAAACACAGAGGCGGTGCAGGTTGCCAGGGCCACACTGCAGCTCAGGCTGGCCTCTGTTGCCAGCAGCAGCTCCAGAATGCCTGTGATACTGCTGCTGGCACAAAGCTCCGTGACCACTATATCATCTGAGTGACTTGCTTCAGCAGTAAACACTTTGCTGCCCTGATCCAAACCTCTCTTTGGTGGCTCAGACATAGGTTTGCGCAACTCTGAAGCTGCGCGTGGGACAGCGCACGACTCCCCAACGACTCCCGAAGGCTTTTGAGAGCCTTCTGTGGCATCTCTCTTCCGCACTAAGTTCTTGTCACTGACCATACCCAACGTGTTGTCAGTTGCAGAGGGTGGGGGAATGTTAGATGGGAACAAAGCTGTGGCTTGCTCGTTTCCACACATGTGCCTGTCAGTGGCTGACGCAGGATTCATGGCGTTTGCTGGCATGGCTGAACCCTTCGCTGTTGGCACGCTCCCTTCCAGCCTCACAGCTTCCTTTTTGTCACCAGAGGCTGAAATCAGCTGCTCCACATTCTGCAGGCTGCGGGGCATGCACTGAGTTGCAGGGCAAGGCACTGCCTCAGATACATGGACGGCATCAATCGCATGCACAAATGCGTTAGACAGGTACGTGGCAGCAACACGAGCAGTGATGTTGGTGTTGCACAGCAACATGTCAGAAAGCCTTGCTGGTCTGGCAGGATCCGAAATGTGGGTGCTCCCATGCATGGCCCCCACAACTGCACTGATCAGTTTCATGTGGCCTAGATCCTTCTGGTAACTGCCAACAGGATCTGTATCGCAGCTCCATTGAAGCTGCTGCTCTTCCACATACTCCAACAGCTCACGATTCCCACCACCGCTTACCAGCTTGCTTGACATTTCGTGTATGAGCTCCCTGTACAGTGAACCAGAGTGCAAGCAGGCTTCACCACATGCCAATACTTAAGTAAATAAGTATGTGCAGCAGAAAGGGGCAGGTGCAGTGTAGGGCGCACGTCTCACAGCGCAGGTCAGACATCCACGACAATTGATGGTGGGAGATGGTGCGCAGGCAGTTGCTCACACGAGGCACTGCCACATGATCCTGGAAGGTCACTGCAAGGAGCTCATCTGCCTCTTCAAACAGCCTCAGCGCTGATGGAGGTGCGCAGAGAGCGGTGTGCATGGCTCTGTGGCTGTCAGCCGCCTGTGTGCCTGCCTCCACAGCAGGCAGGTCGAGTAGAGAGAGCATGTGGCTGATGCAGCTACTGAGGGGCGCTGCAGATGACCTTGGAGAACAACAAAGTTGTGAAATGCTGTTTTTCACCTTGCTGCTTACACCAGGTTGCTGGGAGGCCACAAGCAGCGAAGCTGCATGCCAGTGATCACCAGAGTCGCGTACTTTTCCAGGGCGAACCTCTTAAAAACACTTCCAAATATTCAAGATTCTGTTATCTATCTCTGCAATACTGGTGATCAATGCTGCATACCAATGTACAGAAATAAAGGAGCAACAACGTGAGACTGTTGTTCTCTGCGCTACAGGTGTATCACCAACAAGCTTTCGCATTTCATGGCATGAGTGAACATTCAAATATAGACATCCATCGCACGGCACAACAGAAGTGCTGACTACGCAAGATATTCATGTTCCGCACAAGAGCGAGGTAAGCTGATGAGCATGAGAGAAGTGATGTGCGGTCCCACACCTTCCACACTTGCACAAGATGTTGCCCTTAAGAGAGCAGCAGGTGACTGGTTCTGCTGGTACCCCGCTGAATGCACATGCACCATATCCACTTGTGCAGCAGCAGAAGCAGCATCCAGCAGCTGCCGTGGCAGTGACACTGCACCTGCATGGCACGCTTTTTCGCATCTCTGCCAACACTAACGCCACATGCAGGCAACACAGTCCGTGTACAGCAGTCACCTTCACATTGTTTTGCGAAGCCACAGGATGTTTGTTACAGGGTCACAAAAACTCTTTGGCAGCTACTCGATTCATGTAGCAAGAACTAATTGAGGTGCTTTATAGTTTTGATCTTGCATGCTATTCTGGTTCCTGCCCTTTCTTTGGCTGTCAGCTTTGTAACAAGTTTCACACAGCATAAACCGATTTGTAGCGTAGGAGGTGTTAGTGTGGAAGTAACCGCACCTGGGCTGCCTCCTTCTGGCTCCAAGACTCTGCATTTGAGTTCCACTCTTTCCCCTACTGCTGTAAGCTGCACCTGGCACCTGCCGCCACTGTTGTGGTGACTCCATGTCGAGCCACTGACTGCAACAGCACCGCAAGTGCTGTGTTGAGATATCAGCTTGCCACTGTAGCTGCTGATGTCCCCGTCTGCTAGGTGTATTGACGAGTAACGCATGTTCTGAAGCTTCAGGTGATGACTGGACGCGGTAGATGGGGTTTGCCCCCGCAAGGCAGCACATGGGGCTGGGAGTGGTAGTGTCGGTGGCCGCCACAAATCCAGAGGTGTTGCAGTTGCCCGATCAAGCACAGGGCGGCAACAGTCAAGTACCTGTGACATCAACATAGATGATAGGGGATCTAGTTGTACCTGTACCTGGCAAGGAGCTTCCCTTGTGGAAGCTGACACGGACATGGCTGCCATGGAGTCTGCTAGATCCAGAATGCCCACACTTGCTGCACTGCTGAACCAGTCATGCAGTGTAGCAGGCTGATGTTTCGGATTCTTGCACCCAAGGTGTCGATGCTCAGACCCACGAGCTGCAAAGGGCGATGTCGGAAGCTGCTCAACTGCCGGAACCGGAACCGGCACAGGGCCACCAGTCCAATTCGAATCCGGAGCAGTGCAAAGTGTCTCATCACTACACAGGATCTCGAACAACTTGTTGTTTGGCAAAGGTTGATGTTGAGGGCACTGTTCGCCGTGCAAACCACCATACTTGATGCGGTTTACGTACTCTTCTCGTGCATGGGTGTTTGTTGTGAGTTCCATGCTCAGCAGACTGACGGGTGCTGGGAGGTGGTCAACCCCTGTGCTGGTAGATGATGAATCGGTCAGACGCATGGCTCCTGAGGCACTGGCCAGATGGCTCCTTGGAACATCCGGTTCTGGCAAAGGTGGTGGGCAAGACGTCTCTCGAAGGAGGTTGTACCCAGGGAGGTGCATGCCCCAGTCAAGATCACACATTGTTTGAGTTGATATGAGTGGCTCAGGGAGTCCAAACGTGCTCTCCATGTTCCTCCATTTGACAACTTTCAGCTGCTCGATCAACTCGCAGGAAGGAGTGGACTATTTAGGTTCGGCCCACATATATGTGAGAGCTCAGAGCCTCCAATTTCGCCTGGTTGGCATTCAAGCAATTTGATGCCATATGCACATGGAGGTTGTCATGTGTATAGGTCGTTAGCCCACGCAGCAGTATGCTGCGTGCAAGAGGTCAAAGCTTGCCAGGGTCTCCTCCGAATCAAACCTTGCCTCTGCGATCGTGCGTGCAGCTGTCTGCACAAGACGCAATCAATTGTACGGCTTCCTCGCATCAGACTGGGCAAACAGTGCATGAAGGCCCTGGAACTCTTCGACGCAGGAGCTACTAGCTGCTAGTGAATGCACCTTGTGTGAATACACCGCGTTCCTGACCATGCATTCTGAGACCTTTTCTCGCACATTTATAAGAGCTTACTTGTAAGTGCACTGCTCGCATGAAGCATGTACAGGTGAGTTGCCTTTGCCTGACGAGGCTCCAGTATCAACCTAGCTAGCATGGGGTCTATCTTGCGTTCCAGAAACTTTCCCGTGATCCAATGCGTCTGTGCTCACCTGAATCTCATGTATACCGGTCACGACGGGATACATGTGACCGTCAAAACTTTGCAGATAGCTAGAGACCTGTATACATCAATTGCCTTCCTGCTAGATAACAACGAGACGCCATATATTACATGTGACCCATCTATACTGATCAAATACCTGTTAGTGATTCCAGTTTAGGCATCCGTGTGCGTGGTGGAGCGTTTTGTTGTGCACCTGCCATGTCTGCCCATGAATGCGCCATTATTACGCAGATTGACTTACATTTAGACTTCGATTTCTTTCGGTCACGGAACCGAGGACCAATACTCTGCTTCACGAGTGATGGCAGTTGGGACGTGCCTTCATTCTCGTGCTCTACGAGCCCCATCGAGCTCAGGACAAGTGCGCGGGAATCTCTGTGCAAGCCTCTGGAGTGGCGACTACATGCTCGACAGGGCCTCCTGGATGGCTGAACGACTGGAAAGCTTAAGCTACTACTACTACTATATCCGACGTACTGACAGGCTCCGTTGGGATCTGACAACCACGGAGCGTACCGGCGAGTTCGCGGCAGTGCGCAGTGTGACAGCTGCAGATCCAGTTACACTTCTTGAATGTCTATCAGGACGAGTTCATCAGGCTGTGTAGTGCAGCATCTAAGTCCACAGAAAGGCACTCCCAACAGGGGTGATGCCACCAAGTTCTCTAACACCTTCCAGCACCCGACGCTCACACACCTACTGACTACAAGCACCAACATTTCTGCAGCACACAAGGATCTGCAGCTTGTGAGGGCAAACACAGCCTAGTATTAACAGCTGCTCTTCTACTTCACAGCAGTCCGTGGCTCTGTTGCGCGCCTGCAGTGCCGCCAGGTCCCCGCATGGGAGCGGTCATCGCAGGCGCTGGGTTTGCACGCTTGTTGTGTTCGATGATGAGGTCTCCAAAGGCATCCTTGGACGCATTCGGGTTCCATGAGGGCGCCCCATACCCCGTCGAAGAGGTGGCAAACGGATTCACAGGCTGTGAGTAACCTGGGGCAGGCATGCCTGTCGAACTCGACCCAAACCCTGGGGCCTGCATCTGGTGCATGCCGCCTGTCTGAAGCGACATAGGCGCTGGAGAGGGTGCAAAGGGGTTGGCAGGAGGTGCGCCTCCTGCAAAGCCCCCACCAAACCCGGGCTGCTGCTGGCCAGTGGGGCTCGGGGCGCCGAGCTGGCCGGGGAACTGCTGCCCACCTGGGAACTGTTGAGATGCGCCTGGTTGGTTCGGGAAAGCATTAACACCAAAGGGATGGCCGCCGCCAGGCTGCTGCTGCTGCTGTGGCGCACCCCACTGCTGCTGCTGTGCGTACATCTGCTGGCCTGGGAACTGGCCGGGCTGCTGCTGCATGCCAGGGAACTGCCCCTGCTGCTGCTGGCCCGGGAAGCCATGCGGCATGCCGCCAGTTGGCCCGGTCATGTATCCCTGCGGCGGGGCCCCATACTGCCCAGGCCCTGTCTGCCCCCCTGTGAATCCAGCCCCACCCATGAACTGGCCCTGCTGCTGGCCCGGGAACTGGCCCGGTTGTGGCTGCTGCTGCTGCTGCTGATGACCGGGGAACTGTCCTGGCTGCTGCCCTGGGAACTGCTGCCCAGGGAATTGCTGCCCAGGGATCTGTTGTCCAGGGAACTGCTGTGGGGGCTGAGGGGGCTGCGCAGGAGGTGCACCTGAAGTAGAGGGAGCGCCAGGCTGCCCAAATGCGTTGCTCCCGAACGGATTTGCAGCGCCCCCTGCTTGGCCTTGCGCAGCGCCGTTCTGGGCAGCTTGCGCAGGCATGCTGAAAGGGTTAGAGTCGAGGGGTTTCGTGGGCGCCGCGTCAGGGTCCGGAGGGGCGTCAGCCATGAATGGGTCATCATTAGTCACCGCGCCAGGAGCAGCTGCAGCGCTGCCGGCAGCAGGTGCGGCGCCTGGCGCGGCTGCCCCCTCCGGAAGGTTGCTCTGTAGCGCCCCCAGGCCGAACAGGTCCTCTGATCCAGTTGCACCGCTCCGGCCTGACATACCAGGTGCTGCACCGGATGCGCCGCCAGCTCCAGGCAGCGGCTCAGAGTCGAAGTTTAGCAGATCAAACGCAGGGGCTGCTTCTACTGGTGCCTTTGGTGTTTCTACTGCGGAGGCGGTGGCCTCAGGCTTGTCCCCCGGAATCGCGCCTGTGGCTGCCTCCCTGTCCGCTGCCTCAGCCCCTGCTGCAGCCTTGCCGTCCTCCTCCTCCTCTTCCTCCTCATCGTCATCATCGTCGTCGTCCTGGAGATGGCCGTCCGCCTTGTCCTTTGCGATCTCCTCCTCTGCTGCGTACTGCACCACCCAAAACAACCTCAACACACAGGCATCCCCAGGCTCGTACAAATTTTTTAGGAAACTGCTCGGAGTACTCGGGCAGACTGTCGATTCTCGGGTGTAATAACCAAAACAAGAACGGTTTATTCAACCTGCAGGTACCCTCTGAGCAAAATTTTGATCCTCATTTTAGTACCCTGGACACCCCCCACACATCATACTACATGGTCACCCCATACAAAATTCGGCATGCACCGGGCTGCATATACTCTATGTTCAGCGGCTGGCTGTTATGACACCGAAATCTCGACTCAAGTTCAGTTTGAACATTTATGCTGGATTCGTTTTTGCGTTAACAAAGGGCACGTGCCACAATTGGGTCGTTTGTGACAGTGGATCTGCAGGCAATGAGCACCCGTCTTGGTGCCACGCGAGCGCGATCACGAGGTTTATTCAGCCACAAGCTGCACTTGGGCTTGCTTCATGTATTGGGTACTTAAAAGTGGACACTTGTGTGTGGTAACGCTCTAGCGCGCCAGCTGAGCGTTCAAAGTGAGCGACCTGTAAAACTGACGAACAAGACACCAGCGTCGCTTAATGTCGATGTAGTACTGTTATCTTGTGTATGTCAGCCTCGGTGCCATCTGGGGCAGCCGTATCAGCCGAACTATGTTCCAGCTCGAGCTGTCACAACCAGGAGCTGCCTGGCATGGCAATCTGCCCTTTGATGTTCCGCCTTTTGATGTTCACCGATAGCTTCTACATATCATGATACACACCTATCAAGCGACAGCAGGGCGCGAAAACAGGTAATTTGATCAACACAGGTCTATGCAGCCGAAGCAAGAGGGCTCGAGTCCATACATATACACAAGCGAATCGCGCAATGCCCGCCATAAGTAGATGATAAATGAATAATAAGGTGCTCCTGAGCCGTTGAAGTAAGCTGTCACGGCACCACGCGGCCCGTAGCAAGTGTTGAAAATGCCACCAGAATACCGACTGCCAGAGATCGGTCGACGCGAAGCAGCGGAAATGAATCCAGCATAAATGATCTATTTTATATCAATATGTACTCCGTAACGCTGCATGCGTACTAGGCATTTTGGGTGCGAAAGAAACTCCGGTGTATGCATGACCATGTAGTACATCAATACAAACATAGCTCTGCGATGCATCTGCACTATGCCCGGCATGAATCATGACGCAAGCGCACAGGCCCCGAGCCACACCTGCCGCTCCATGTCAAGACATTGGTCAATCTGCTCATGTGCTTCCAGGGCCTCTGCCATAAGCTTTTCAGACCCGGGAGTCTTCAACATGGCGAGCTGCTCCAGCAAGCGGGGGAACATCTCCTTCACTTGCAGCATTTCCTGCTTGAGTTCTGCCAGTAGCGGCGCGTTGGCCTCCCGACGCTCCACGTCGCCTGCCAAAATCAGCTCGTTGAGAACGCTACTGTGCGAATTAGCTGTGTCTATGAGGTTGCGCACGTCCTTCATCACGTCCCCTGTCGGCGCCTGAACGTTCGCGATGCGGTTGTTCTCCCCTGTGATCGCTGCAATGTCCTTTGCATCCTGTGCAGCTGCATACGCCACCACCAGATGTCACAAGCATTGCCAGACCACGCTTCAGAGATGTTCCGTACACTTTCAACATGGTATGTTCTCAGGAAGCAGAGAACGAGCACAGACAGCTCTTGTGTATGGTACGCATGGCACTGATGCTGCGCGCTGGCGCAGCACTGACGCTGCAAACGCTGGCATGTTGAGAGATATGATCTCCCAAGAAAGGCACGTGTGTGTCTGGGGGCCGGGGGGCAGGGGAGAATGAAGGCGCACAGGAAGGGGGCACAGTGGCATAGTACCCAGGGGGGGCTCCCTCCCCCCCAAACGCTCCCATCGGCATGCTCTGTGTGTTTCCGAGATTGCCCAGCTGCATGCGGGCCATCCGAAGAGCATTCTGACCTTCGTCTCCACACTGGTGGAGGTAGTCCGTGGCCGCTTTGCGCGCATTGTGCTGTGCATTAATTGGCCCCTTCTTGTTGGGCTTGATGGCCACACGAGCAACGTGATACAGCAGCTCTGTCCGGTAAGGTCTCAGGCGCTCCTTACTGGCACCGAGCAGATGCCGTGTCAGATCTACAGCCAGCCACTGCTTGTGTGGGTTTTCCATCTGAAGGCGCCGTCTGATGATGTCATAAGTCACCTGCACATGGCAATTCTTCGTGGCTTTCACTCCCACTCCCTTCACAAATACTTGAAATCGGGGATGCTTCCGTAACCATATAACAACTGGCCGTGAAGAGCAGCAGAAGGAAGATGTTAGGTTACCTTGATGGGCACTTGTGCTCCTGGAGTCGTCTCGTTGATCTTATTCACGATCTGCACAAACGAAGCCTCATTCAGACCATACAGATGGCAAAAAAATTCCTGAAGCATGTGACACGGTGCTACTGTCAGCAACATGGAGCATGGGCAGGGAGTAGGAAGAATAGTACGCGGTACACAAGGGCACACGAATGACAAGAAGGGATCAAGGTGCATCTACATTCATAAACTAAAACATTGCACGAAGCCACTCCGAAATATGTTGCGAGTCTGGTTACGCCGAGACGTTTCCTCTCCGACACTAACGATTCAACCTGCGGCCTCTTGCCACCCAGACATGGTCCGCCGTATCGTCCCCTCCAAGCAATTCAACGCACACGTGAAAGCATTGCACGACAATAGCGGTCTTGATCGCCTGAAGAGGCATCTCTTCCGACGGATATGTAAAGATGCCGTCAGCCAGACACATTCGTACGAACACCTGTCTGAAACATGATATTGTCCAGCACTATGTCTAACCTCACTCTGGCTGCTGCGAGGCGGTGGGCCGGTTTCTGGGAGTAGACACGCAGTTTCACAAGCACTGGCGCCCTGCATACTGTTGTATGGCACATGAGCAGGCATTGTCCCGCACCAAAGTTTTCAAGTTCTCATCGGGCTGATATGCGTTCTTCGCAGTCGCTTTCCTGCAAGCCTCCGCCAGAAAGTCGCAGTTCGGGTCTCCGGCATACGAAGGCTTGGCGGTGAACGCCTTCTTCACCGTAGACAAAGCCATGCTAAAGCACTCCAGGCATAAGCTACCTCTGAAGTGAATGGAACGTCTATCCTACAGGCATGGCAATCACTACGGGTACTGGCAAGAGGGTCAAAGGCATGTATCGCAGAGCCGTGTGCCGCGTCCCGGCAGCGTACCAAGCCCGTCAGGTATGACAGACGACTATCCTATACAGTGTTGAACACATGCTTATGGTGTAAACTTGAAATGCATCTTGTGTAGAACTCGGAATGGATGGAAGAGGAGAAATGACGCGTGTTACGCGTTGCTAATGTGTAATAGAGTCGGTTTGCGTGTGGCCAATGTGTAAAGAAACAAGCTCAGTTCTTGATTGTGATGCGCTGTGACAATTTCATGTGAATGCGATGTGTGATCAAGCCAGTGGAAGATGATCGACTGACAATGTGTCGCAATGCATCGGAATGAGATAACCCTTCCTGGAAAAATAATGTGGCTACGAAAAAGAGAGTTCAAATTTGGCCTCGGTTTGTTGGCGTCATCAAATTCAGCTGTGCATCTGCGCCATCACCCTGCCCACCACTCGGTTCTTCCCATTCCGGCAAGCATATACAACTCCCGAGCATGCATTCATTGATCACGTCAACGAAAGCGCTGTTTGTACACGCTGATGCATTGCGCATGCGTGAGGGCGAGGGTGGAGTGCTAGGAGCAAGTGGTGTCTGAAATATGTCAGGTCCACTTTCAAGTCAATCATGGAACCTTGAGCTTCATGCTTCAAATCACCCTGTTGCAAGGGAATACCAGCGGAATGCAGGTTGTATGTTGGCATTCTGTTTCGGAGTCTTGGCTGACACTAACGAGGATCCATTGGTGAGGGCGAGGCAGGGGCAGGGGCTCCAGAGGCTCGCCTACATGCACAGGGAGCAGCCGGCAACAGTGGGTGCCAGTGACCGCAGACTGTCTCCACGGCCGGAGTGAACGCTTGCGGAGGTATACGAGGGAGGGGCAGGGCCGTCACTGCGCCCCGGGTGCGCTGCTGCCGCTGGGCAACCTACCACTTTGGCCAGCTACGCCCCGGGTAACCCAGGCCCTGTGGGTCTCCCCGGGCGCAGTGGTAGGTTGCTTGGTGCCTGAGCCCGAGTCGGCCCCAAGGCACCGACTGGGGTCTGAGCGAATCACACAGGCGCGAGTAGGTGGGTACGATTTGACCAAAAATCATAGAATGGCAGAGTTGTACGTAGCGAGTAACGCCTTGCTTGTTTATGTTCTATGTACGATCGTTCACTAGCTGCACAGCGTATTTTTATTTGCTCTCTTAGCCACTCGCTAATTTATCTGACACGGTGCGTGAGATCAGGATGGTCAAGAGTTCCCAGTCTGTCAGGATTGTTTTAGCTGATAACCAAAAAACTTTCCCAAAACATGAAGTATAACGCAGTGTAAGGTTACTGAGCTGTACGGCACTGAATGCTGTTCCCTGTCGGTTTTCCCTTTTTGCTTGCCTGTTTCGCTTGTAACAGTTCAATTGGCTGGTGTGCAGGCCATCGGGAAGGGCAGGCAGGAGTTCTACAGTGCGTACAGTACAAGTAGACCAAACAGAAACGCCTGGATGAGGAAGCGCAGAGGCAGGCACGCTGCAGGCAGATGACATGGAAGGTCAGGGCAGATCTCATAACAAGCAGCCACTGTGATATTCCGACTGTGATTCTTGGCAGGAGCTGCTGTGATGTGACAGTTTTCATGTGCATGCGCTGTGTTATCCACCAGTGGAAGATGGTCACTTACAAGTACGTTGCAATACATCAAACAGAGACACAAGCGTCGCTGCACATAGAGTTTACACTGGGCTTTGGCGTCTGGGCTGGCTCACTTTCAGCTGTGCATCTGCACCATCAACCTGCCCACCACTAGGTCTCATTCCGGCAAGGCTAAGAAACAATGAAAATGCGTTGGACAAGTCAGCTAAAGTGCTGTTTTGTGTTGCACATGCGAGTGCGAAGTGGAAGAATGAGCTCGTAGCAACTCGGTAGCAACCGAATTTGAGTCAGTCCCAACATAATCATGGAGCCTTGGGCTGCATGCCCCAGTCCAGCCTCCAAGCATTCTCATACAAGGTCATATCAGGAGAGTGCAGAGTGAATGTGGGGGCCACAATGTTAACAATGTGTTTGGGTTTCTTGGCACTCTCCTGCACACACATGAAGGCTCTGCAGCACAGCTCCAAACAAACGAGCATCTACAGGCCACTCGTACATCAATCCTACAGTTTCAGACGTGAACCCACCTGGATGGTGAATATGGCGCATTCAGGTATAGGTGTCTCCACTCGACAAAGCTTGTTTTTCTTCGACATACTGGGCAACTCAGTATCCACCAAGCGCAGCATTTGATCGCCGTTCATCTTGACGACGAGATTACCATCATCTATTACAAGGGATTCAGAAAAGGCCTTGTATTCCTGCTTTCCAGGAGGCTTCCGCTTCTTAGTCTCTTTGCCAGTTTGGCCAGTCCGATTTTTTGGAGCCTTTGCACCTGGATTTCTCGTCCCGGATGCTTTGAGTTGACGCCTGCTCTCGATCGATTTCTTCCCATTCTCGAAGGTGTCGTCTGTTCCCTCCTACAACGTGCACACTCCAGGTGGCGCCAGGCAGAGAAAATACCCGGGCAATCATGCCCACCCCGCCAGCAGAAAGGAACAGGTGTCAGTGGGGCAGGAAAGACCAAGGCATGAGAGTACAAGAATCTCGATTCTTGATGAGTAAGGTCCTGGGTATGGCGTGGGTACCGAATGGTTTTTTTTCCCTTTCTTTCTTTCGGGTGCCCGTGATCGCACCCCATTTCGCTGACATTTGTGAAACGAAGAATACAAGTGCAAGTGTGTGGCAAGCCAAGAGCTAGATACCTACATGCTAAAGCTGGAGGCAAGCGGCAGACAAGGCGAGAATGCAACGTTGTCGGGAGACATCACTGACTTCCTTACGAGCAAAGTATCGCAGGCTAGAGTTGATGGGGAAGGACACTCATCAAGTATGCAACGGTCCATCTCCTTCCCCCGCGCGGATCAAAGAGCCCCAAAACAAATTTCCCCCGTTTGGATCAAAGAACCCCAAAACAAACTCACTCACAGGCTTTCTTTTATATGATGGAAAAGCTACTGAACCAAAATGTTGCGTACAGCGCACTAAGTTGAAGGAATCAGTGAGAAATTCACTGTATACAACATGTTCCGCCTGTTTGTGATTGTTTCGAGAACGTCGGCAAAATCCTATGGAAGTCCGCGGTGGGACTCTCCTACTGGATATTGCAACACGAAAACTGTGGAAGCCAGAGGAGAAAAACATGTTACAAGAATGATACACGACAACGAGGAGCTGTCTGTGACTCAGAAGCCGCACCAACCGCCACACGATGGATCCGTAGGGCTTGGGCGGCCATGCCTCCCCATCATCATAGGCAATCTCAATGCATCTGCCCTTCGGAACAGTCGCTGCCACCCGGCCGGGAAACCAAGACCTGAACATAGACGTTTTCTCCATGAGCAACTCATATGTGACCTGCAGCTTCATGCAGTGCACTTGCGGGCAACATACCTCTCGCCCGGCCACCACACCTGTACCCTCTCGGTCTTCATGTGTTGGATGCCCTGTTTGAGAATATCAATTCCGGCTGCGCAACCTCCAAGAAAGTGGCGCTCATCCTTGAACAAGACTGATGCTTCGTTCTGCTGCATTACAAAACTGACCGAGTCATGCAAAACCGTCAATCGGTGAATTTTCAGAATATTATCAGCGCTGAGGCATGCCTTGTTCTCATAGTCCTTGATGGTCATAGTGACCTTTTTCTCCAGGTGCACGATTGAGACTCCATCTTCACCTCGCCCAGCTCTCCTTTGTGACTGGTACGGTTTTCCGTCTGGACGTACGAAGTCCAGTACACAGAAGGTGTACTCGCGACGCTTCTCAGCGCTCATGATGCTCACTTGCCAATTGGAGTCTGTGATCTCGGCTGAATCCTGGGCGAACTCCTCCTGCACAGCAAACACATTGCTTACTTCTACTCTCATTTCAAGACATGCTGTGGGCACGTCTGGGGCAAACTCAGGTTCGCGGTGTGGCAGCACAATGTGGCTGCAATCAGGGGGAACAGACCGCATCTTTCTCACTGTTCTCAACCCGGCGTACAATGCCTGTGACACGCAAAGGCTCGTCTAGGTCATTATCAACCACTTCAAGGGTTTTCCCAACCAGAAAAATGGCAAACTGCTCCGCATTCAACTCCAGGTACTCCTCAGCGGTTTGTGGCAATCCTTCCTGCAGTTTCGCGGTCTCAGCTCTCTTGGCTGCCCCCCCCGATAGCCGCTTATCTTTAACAACCATGCTTCCGAATCTTATTCGCTCAACTTGAGACCACAGGTCAGCGTGGGTTGAACACAGACAGGCAAAGACATCAACCAACGTTGCAGCACAGCCGTGTAGTTACTGTGTATGGATGTGCGGGTTTGTCTATAATAATATAACAGTGGGAGTGGCTCTCTCTGGCTTTCGTAGGATTTAGCGACAATCAAAGGCGTGCATGGCGGTGGAATCGTGACAGGCTTCGATCGAATGGAACTCTCGAGACGAAACATTCAGAATTGCAAGAGCTAGACCATCGCGTGAAGCCCCGTGAGCGTCAAACGCGTAAACATGAAAGCACACGTGAAAGGAGAGTGCGATCGATGATAAGGAGGTGTGATACGCGAATCCTGTGAATTGTGCTTTTAAGCTCAGTGCAGAGCCACTGTACCCGTGACGGAAGTGGAAGCTGAAGCAGACAGAAGCGAGAACATGGCAGATCCAGCTCGTGTCGAGAGCGTGGATGATGATGAGGAGGAGATGAATCTAATGGAGACTGGGTATGATGGTGTGTTCCGGGCTGCAGTGCACTGGAAGCACGAGTTGTGCTTACATGCCCTTGGATCTCGGTGCATAGACGTGAAATTGCACTACTAACACAGTATATATGGATCATAAGCTGAGCATCATGTGCAGACACTGCTCGGTCAGATCAGAAAGTTGGCGAGGAGCGTGACCTGACGGTGTGACTTCCAAGTGTCCACGAACTGAAGCGAATTCCTGAGCGAAACTGTGCCCCAGATATGTTCTGATGTCGATGCTTGAGTAATGTCCTGTTTTGGGCGTGCTATTTTCGTCCCAGCCCTGGACCTAGAAACTTCGATGCTGCGAGCACAAACCAGCAGCAGTACGCAGCTGGCCAACGTTCCTGTAGGAAACCATCTCGACTAGTTTTGCAAAATACACTGGAGCCTTGGCGTGCACCCGCACATTGCGGAGGTCAGAGAATTTGTTCCTGCATGCTTTTCCTGTTGACTTTGCAAGCGAGGCATCCCGTTGCACCGAACATACATGAACATACTTTAAACTCTCCCACAGTGTTACTGTCTTGATCAGCGGCTAAGGTGTGATGTAGGGTGACGGTGGTGTCCTGAAGAAGCTGCTGGTTGCTGGAGAAGGTTGGGAGCTGCCACAGAAGGATGACAAGGTCTACGGTGAGATCATCTGCAGCTCATGCAATGTACCATACCCTGCATGTGGATGATTGGGTTTCAGTGCAGGAGTCAACACGTTCCTTCACTTGCAGTACACTACACCGGCACTCTCACTGATGGCACCAAGTTCGACTCTTCCGTGGACAGAGGAGACCCGTTTAGCTTCACACTGGGTGCCAGCCAAGTCATAAAGGGCTGGGACACAGCTGTGGCTACTATGAAGCAGGGCGAGAAGGTGATGCTGACATTGCGGCAGGACTACGCTTATGGGGAGAGCGGCAGCCCTCCGACCATCCCCGGCGGCGCCACCTTGGTAAGCTTGTTCGCTTTTAACACCCCTCCACGAGCCCATCTATGTGACAGTATCACAAGATAGGCAGTGAATCCAGATCTGGTGAAGCTGTCACAAGGTCTGGATTCACTACTATGGTTATGATCCCATGTTTGCAGGCCCCCTCCATGGGCCATACAGTCAGGGGGATTTATCTTTTTCTTCTGAACGATGCACACTTGGTACCTGCTTAACGATGCACACTTGGTACATGTGCATGGCGGACCGCTGACCATGCCACACTGTACCTTGTAAACAGTCCCTGCAGGGGCCATGATATGAAGCAAACAGTGATGGTCTGCACTGTACAGATTGCAGCTGTACTGATACTGCTGCTGTTGCTGCACCTGCTGCCGGTGGACCCGCAGTGCAGGTGACTGTGGGCGTGATGGGCTCTGATCATTCATTTCTGATCATTCATTTCTGAACTTTCTGATGCTGTTGCAGTTGTTCGAGGTGGAGCTGCTGCGTTGGGAGTCTGTGAATGACCTTTCAGACGAGAAGGATGGATCCCTCATGAAGAAGATCATCCAGGAAGGGGACCTGAACGTGTGGGACAAGCCCAAGGACATCGATCTGGTGACGATCAAGCTCTCCGCCAAGGTAGCTGGCACAGAGGAGTACTTTGAGAAGGACTTGGAGAAGGAGTTCAAGGTGCAGGATGGGTTCTTCTGCCCGGCTGTGCAGCGTATTGTGAAGCAGATGAAGCAGGGCGAGGCTGTGCAAGTAAAGGTGTTCCCCTGCCCTGACCGATGCTTCTCTTCCATAGTTTTGCTTTGGTTGATCAACTGTGGGCTTCATCTTCATCATCAACTGATCCACGATCCATAACTTGATCTGTGCTGTGCTTTGTGTCATCCACTGTGCTTTGGTTGATCAACCGTGGGCTTGTACTGAGCTGCCTGCGATTCCAGCTGACATGACAGCAGCAGCATGGAGACCCACGCAGCACAGGCTCACAGCAGCAGCATGCCCCATGTAGATAGGTATCTTGATCACGTCAATAGATCAGGTCATCATCGTTGGGTCTGTTTCTTGGGTAACAACAGTTTCATGCGTAATCCCTTCGCTAATTCTTGGGTACCAATAATTCCTCAGGGAAAGGAATTCAATCCAGCAGCGGAGCCATGATGCAGGCAGGCCCGAAGTACGCGTTTGGAGAGGAGGGCAGGGAAGGGTGTCCGGCCGGCTCCACTGTGGACCTCTCCATCGAGCTGCTGCATGTGAAGGCCATGAAGAGCATCGACCCCAACCATGAGGGCCTCGTCATGAAGACCATCCAGAAGGACGGCGCGGCGCACCAAACCCCCAATGACAGCGCGGAAGTTTCTGTTTCATGGACAGGCAAGCTTGCAGACGGCACCGAGTTTGACAAGGTGCGGCGGCTTTTTGTACACCTTTTTTTTCATTTCTACCTTTTCTGCGCACCACCCCCTGGACCGAATCTTTTACGAACAGGAAAGGTCGTGAATAGGCATGAACCCAAATAGCCAAAATTGACCAACACAAAGTATCCACCGGTTCACTCAAATGTCCCAACAGCTCCATCATGGAAGTGTTTCCCAGCACTCTTAACCAAAGTGGACGTTGCCGCGCACTTGCTTCATGCTTTGTCTGGTTTGAATCATGAATCAGCAGCATCAGCGGAGCTTCTCTGCGGTAGCATGCTTCTGGCGTTACCTGCTTGCCACCCACTCGAGCATGTTATGCATATCTTTGCATGCCGCAAGTTTCTTTTTTTCTTCATGCAAGAAACCCTTCCCGATAGGGGCTGGAAATCTGAATCGTTACCCCAAGTACAAGCCCTTGGGCCTCCTGTAACGAGTTTGTGGCAGATTTGAATGGACGGGAGGGGGGGAGCGAGGCTGACGGCAGCGGTGGCTACAGGTGGTAGAGGTCAGCCTCAAGGTGCAAGACGATCCGTTCCCCAATGAGGCACTGGAGCTTGCTGTGATGTCCATGAGGCATGGGGAGGAGGCGGAGGTGACCGTGCATGACGCCCAGTACGCGTTTGGCCCTGCCGGGCTAGCTGGCAAGGTGCCTGCGAACGAACTAGTGTCGTACTATGTACACCTGCACTCCTTTGTGAATGGCCCAGAACACTGGGATCTGAACCCCACGCAAAAGATCGAGCTGGCAGAAGTGCTGAAGGGCCGGGGGAACAACGCGATGAAGGCTGGCAACCTCGGCCGCGCCCGGAGGCTGTACGAAAAGGTCAGCAACATGCTGTCGATGGATCACGAGTTCACTGAAGAAGAGAAGGCTGCGTCACGGGAAGTGCAGGTGTCTGCGAGCCTCAACACCGCTGCAGCTGCGCTGAAGCAGGGCAAGCCGCGGGACTGTATTGTGGAGTGCAACAAGGTGCTTGAGAAACGCTCCGGTAACGTTAAGGCTCTGTACCGGCGCTCACAGGCGTATCTTGAGCAAGGAGACATGCTCGAGGCTGAGATGGATCTCAAGAGTGCGCTGCTGACGGACCCTGGTAGCAAGGACCTTGCCGCGGCGCTGAAGCGGCTGAAGGCACGCATGAAGGAGGTGGACAAGAAGGACGCCAAGCTGTTTGGGGCCATGTTTTCAAAGGTTGGGAAGATGTATTCTGATGTCAAGGTCGTTCATTCTGGTGGGGTGATTGATGAGCCGGGGCTGGAGGTGCCGGGGAAGGGGGATCCTGATGAGGCGGTCAACCCAAAGGTCGTTGATGGAGAAGGGGATGCGATCATGCAGCCTTTGGATGCTGAAAATGTGAGCGGAAACGTTTGACATGACGGCCGTTTGAAAGGACCATGATATATCATGCCCACTACATGACTAGACTGATTGCTTGTGCTGCTTGTTATACAGCTCCTGTTTCGCCTCCTGCAAGTTGATTGTTCTTGAGGGAGGGAGGGCGTGAATGCAGCATGGCATGTGCCACACCTCAGAATGTCAGAGCCTGCGTGGTGCTGTGAAGTCAGAGCGATGCATTCGGGACCGCCCAGTTGCATTGATGAACCGTCATGTCATTTAAACGCTTGATGAACCGTTATGTCATTTAAACTGTTCGATCGCAGTGCACTGCCACAGTGCAAAATACGAAGGTGTCGGGCGAACCTGTGTGTGATCCATTTGACTTGCTCATGGTCTGCGAAGGTGACATGGCGAGTGGAGCCAGAACAGGACCCTGTGACGGGCGAATGAACAAGTTACAATCCAGAACAGCTACCAATCTTTCAAATTAAACCTTTAAACAGCCAACGAGCCAGACTCAACATGCCCACCACTCAGACGTACAAGGTTCATACCACACGACATGACCTAAACACAGAACATTCCATGAACCTCACACTGGAAACCCCCCTTTCGTTACAGCTCGTCATGGGCATCATCTTCTGCATACTCGGCCACAGTTCCAGCCTCAGAGTCACCCATTTCTATGGTGTCGGGGGGCGGGAGCTCAGGGTCATGCACAGGCACGTCAAGGCCGGCCGCATCCTCCACCGCCTGCCTCCCTTCAGCAGAGCTGGTGTCCTCATCTGCGTGTTCAGAGTTATCAGCTGTGGAGCGCGGATCCTCATCTGTGGTGCCAGTGCCAGTGCCGTCGTCTGGAGAGCCCATGCCTTCATCTGGTGACCCGTGGCCCTCCTCTACTTCTAAAACGCCACCATCAGCCTCTACACTCACCACATCTTGCCCACCTTCTTCGGATGGCACCTCTTCACCACTCAGCAGCGCCGCCTCAGGCTGTGTGGGGGCCTCCTCCACGGCGTCTGCCGCGGCTGCCTCCAACGCCTCAACGCTTGCCTGCTCCGAATCCTCCGGCTCATAGTATGCCTCATCTGCTTGTTCGCCCACCGCTTCCTGCCACTCTTCCCCAGCCTCTGGTTGCTCCTCGTCTGCAGGCTCTTGGGCTGCCTGAAAGTCCTCTTCTTCTTCTTCTTCTTCTTGTTGCGCCTCTGCCTCCTCATGCGTGTCGGCGGCCGGCTGCTCCGCATGATCATACTGCTCCACCGCCTGCTCCTCCTCCTCCCCTTCCTCTGCTATGTCATAATCCTCTGAATATGTTACGTACTCTGCATCTTCTGGAAGCTCCTCTTCCGTGTCTTCGGCCTCATCCACCTTCAGCACCTGCTCAGTAGCCCCCTCCCACAGCTGCCCCTCAACATCGCCCCCCTCCCCACCACTAGCATGCACAGAATCTCCGGGTGCAGTGACCTTCTGTAGCTCAAGCTCCTCTACTTTGCTGGCACCTATTGAGACAGGAGTTCTTATGAGGGGGGCGGCCGCCTCAGGCCGGGTTGGGGGCGCAGTCCGAGGCGCTCCCCAAGTTGACGCCACAGTGGCATAGGGCACAAACGCTTGGGTTATCGCGGTGACATTGATGAACCCATACACGCCTGCACAGGCGCAACCACGGTGATGCACAGCCGCGGGCATGCTCGCCGCACATCAGAGAAAATATTTTTTGTTTCACCGGCGCTGCGCCCAGTTGCGAAAACTGCGAGAGCGTAACGCAACCCAAAGCAACAAGAATAACAATATTCAAAGGACCGTCACCACAGCAACTGACACCACAAAACTATCACAAAGCTGTTCCACAGCATGTCTGCGCATGCACCCCCCCCCCCCCAATAACGTAGCGAGATCGCAGCTTGATCACGGTGGCCAGAGAGCGAAGCGAGCGGGCCGCCGTGATCATGTTGCGGGCGAGCGGAGGATGGGTGCAGCTAAAGTGTCGCCCAAGAGCTGGACGCTGGACAACAGGGGTATCATTTATTGACAACTTGTCAACCACTTTCAGCCAAATTAGTTAACTTCTGTCGTGCTCACCCCGAGAATTCATGAATTGTTACATGTATCACCCCTCCCAAATGAATACTGTAAATTATTTCGATGACATCATTAGTCTTTCCACTATCCCTGCCGGACAACGACGCCTGAACCTCGCATTCACCTTGATCACACTATTAATGCCCCATTCGCATGTTCATCTTGATTTACAAAACAATAAGACTCATACAAGGCCCCAGCAGCACGTATGCTGGGGAAGTGTTGAAACTGATAAGTGGGGTAGGGGCATAAGTGGGGAAGTGTTACACTAAAATAACTGATATGCTAACTGATGTACTTAGTCACTGTAAACCACTCCGATGATGCCTCGCACTGGTGTACACTGTACAGTGGTCAAGTACATCAGCCCCAACAGGAACAAGCTGCAATGTAGGAAGCTGCTAGCCCTGTATGAGAGTGTGCAGGCTGCAGTGGCGCACCTAAAAACACGATGCTGACCCCAAACATGAGGAACAGGTATGAGAAGATCCAGAGCCGCGTGCGCTTCACAGCTGACTTGGTTTCAGTCACCACAGCCGCCACACCATGCACTGACTTGAGCAGCCCCTGTGCCGCAGAGTCTAGTACAACGTCTCTAGCGTGCAGTGCAGTGGCCTGCGCCTCTGCCTGGGACCTCAGTTGGGAAGCCATCGAAGCCATCTGGTCAGTGAGCTCTTCCTGCACATCCTCTTGCGCGGATAGCCTGCAAGCCATACGAGCACCGACATGAATTTCTAAGAAGATACTTCAGCATGAGCAATTTCAACTTGCTTCTAAAATAGATCAGCTGTGACTGTTAGAACAGGAGTGGCTATTGCAACCGGCTATTAGAATACACTTGCAAGCCTTTCTAAAACAGGCTAGAGACTTTGTAAAGCAGACGTGTTTCAAGTGGTATGTAGGCTCTTGTGTATGCCCGGCTGCCGTTGCTGCCCTCAACACTTGGTCCCTTCAGGTGTGTGGTATGGGTTGAGACCAGTGAAGGCCTATGAATGAACCTCCAGATCGAAGCATACGCTGAATGATCGAGCGGCACACACGATGTTTATTGCAGAATATAGGGGCAGAGGTACGTGGCGTGCCTGTTGAAGGCATCCGCGTCAAGCCCTTGCGCATTCATGAGGCGGGTGTTGGGACCTGTTGCTCTCAGGGCGCTGAAAGCTTTGGCTTGGGCTTGTGAAGTAGCACCATCTACATCAGAAGCATCTGCTTGTGCGCTGGTGCTGTCGTCCACTTCCTGGCAGGGCTCTACATAGCTGGGCACGTTGGCCAAGTCCAGAGCACCCTGATACTCCTGAGCGTGCACCATGCACTGGCGCATCAGTTCTTGCTCCTCTGCACTGCCTCCTTGTACACCTCCTGATTTCTCTGCCTCGCTGATGAAATCTTGCAGAGCTTTCACGTTCTGCACTGCTTCGGCCACTGAGCTGCTCTGTAACAGCTACCCTCTGCGGAAACCATGGCATGTGCGTCACATGTAAACAAGAAATGAGCAAAAGCCTGTGCTTGGCTGTTTCCGCCCACTGTAGCAACAGTCTAGAAAATTTGACTGGCGTGCACAACTGCAAGAACGCACGAAGTGGAATCGTGGGTCGGACCGCCACGCCTCTGCTTCGTCAGCTGATACATATACCGACAATCTGTTTAGAAAGCGTTGCATGAGTATGCTGTTCCCATTCGGGCTACTGCCTTTGGATGGAGTGCTGTGCGTGGACATGACTGCTTAGCGCAGGTCACAGCCCTGCAGCGATCACGAAGCTGCACAAGAAAGCGTGTGACGGACGAAAGGTTTAAGACGAGATGCGCTGGGTCTAATACAGATGCGATGCACGCGAGGGCGCCAGGGATCCCTGTGTGACCCTCAAGCTTCAAACACGAACCGCGGAAATACGCAACTTTGCGAGATGACATAGGCATCGTCACTGATACAGGTTATTGGTCCCCCGAGTCCCTTGCGTGTAAGACAGAAGCTCCGCGGAGACTTGTGTTGTGCACCAATGCATGTCGCTTACATGCACAGTTAATAACTATTCGCCTGAGTACAGGGCCTGACTGAACTGATAAGTAGAAAGGACCTCCAGTCCGCAGATCAACTGTCACTGCTTCACAACTTCCCCTTCCCTATCTGAGGCTTCGTCAAAGCTATCACTGCCCTCGACATCAACATCATTCGCGTCCTCTTCACTCCCAGACTGGCTTTGCCCATCGGCGCCAAACAGCGCCTCCCGAGTAGCTGCGTTACTCTTCAGCTCCCGCTTCGCATACGCTCTCATGAGTGCAGCCTGCCACACATCCAGCACCATCAAGTCCTCGATGTGGCCAGACAGCACGCCGGCATACACCGCCGCACCAGAAGCCACGGCAGCATCAGGGTCCACAAGCTCCGGGCGGGGTGTCAACCCTGTCATGTTTGTCACAAACCGCCGGATGGCTGGCATGCGTGTGGCACCCCCAACCAGCAGCACCTGCACCGATCCACGCATGTGTGCGGGTTGCTTTGCAAGTGCGAGGAGGGAGCAGCAAGCTCGCACACTGCGCATCACAGCACCACCCTGCCTGAAATAGATTCTAAGAGATCTCAAGGATAGCTGCCTTCTTCATGTTACAAGCGAGCGCAGTTGCCACCCCACACAGCGACGCACCCCGCACACCCTGCCTGCGCCCCTATGTGATGAAGGACGGTATCATGCTCACCTATCAATACCCAGTGCAGCTTCAACGCTGGTGAATGCACTGTAGTAAAGGTCAAGAGCCGCAGCACACCTCACTGATGGGCTGCCGCCGCTTCGGAACAATCTTGACGTCCGGCCGCGCGCCCCGCTTCGAGGCTTTCTTGGAGTTGAACCGCTGCAGGTCCTTCTCGTGCTGCTCCGCAACGGTGCCTAGATCCACTCCAGCCTGCCAGCAGGCCTGGTCAACGGGCTGCCTGCACTTGCGGAACAGATCCGCCGACAGCTCGTCCAGCAGCTGTTGCGTGAGCACCACCTGAGAGCCTTTGCCGTCCTCCCCCCCCAACGGGATGGTCAGTTTGACTTGCTCTGAAGCGGACAGCGCAATTTTGGCTTGCTCTGCCATGCCGCGAAGGTTGGCACGGATGGCAGGCTCGTTGACGTCGATGCCGAAGGGTGCCAAGTACTTTTTGTCGAGAAACTGCATGATTGCCGCATCCCAGTCATCCCCTCCCAGGTACGCGTCGCCTCCTGTTGACAGAACCTGCATGACGCTTACATCCAAATTTGTGGTCCGAAACATACAACATAGTAGACTCAGAACTCGTGGGGAGCAGGGGCAGGTGGTGCACGAGCGCTCTCATTTGTTTTCTTGAATAGCCCCAGACTCAGGGTTGCTTTAAGCGCCGATTCATCGCCCTGGGGCGAAATAAACGTTGTTTTGCGTGGAATTCACCCTGGAAAATCATCGGAAAATAATGAATTGTTCTATGTACCACCTCCTAAAGGGAAGATTTCGCCGAAATAATTACTTTTCCCCAATTCCTTAAAAGCAATGCTGCCCAGACGCACCTCGATAACGCCATTGCCAACCTCCAGAATGGACACATCAAAGGTGCCTCCCCCGAGGTCAAACACCAGCACTGTCTGGTCCTCGTTCAGATCCAGCCCGTATGAGAAGGCTGATGCCACCGGCTCCTTGATCAGCTTCACGTTTTCCAGTCCAGCTATCTTCCCTGCAAGTGCTGTTCTCGTACTCTCACTGCTACACCTAGCTTCTGACGGGCCATCAGAATCGTATACAGTCAGATGTGGGCCCTTTCTTTAGATCAAGTGGAAAACCCAAGCGGTTTCAACCCAAGCGGAAAGAACTTGGGGTGATCCAACGTAACTTCTTGTACTCTCACTGTTATATATCTAGCACAGCACTCATAGTTTCTTCTTGACTGATCTCGGTGCTCGCTGTAGGCACTCTACTGTGTAAAGAGCTTCCAGGGAGAACGATCTGAGGTGGCTCGCACTTCAGACGTTGAGGAAAGGATTCTTTGAACATACCTGCAGCAATTGTGGCCTCTTGCTGAGCTTCATCAAAGTAGGCAGGCACCGAGATGACCGCACGGTCGACCTGATGGGCTGTCTCCTTCTGAACTGCATCGATCAGGCGCAGCAGGACATGTGCAGACACCTCTTCTGGGTACAGAAACCCTTCTTCTACCGCAGGGCAGATGATTCGAGCGGCGCCATCCTCGTCTGCATCCACCTGGTATGCCAACTGTGCCACCTCCTGGACTCAATGCCCAGGATGTGGCATGCAGCAAAGAGCACAAAGAGATAACACGCAGCAGTTTCGCTTCCGAACAGCTTAAATAGTCAGAAACGAACGTACCTTTTCAACTTGTTTGAAATCTTTCCCTATCAGACGCTTCACAGAGTAAAAAGTGTCTTGTGGAAACACAGCGGCCTGCCTCTTGGCCTCCTCACCAACCACCACGTCTCCCTTCTGTTTGAAACTGACGACAGAAGGAAGAGCCCAATTGTCCCCGGTGTCTGAGCAGGGAACCAACGAAGGTCCATACTCTGCAGTGACAATTGCAGCCACAGAGTTGGTGGTACCCAAGTCTATTCCCAAGCTCACAGCTGGCACGTCAGAACTGTTAATGCCATTGGACCGCTCAACGGCGTTATTTACAGCTCTTGGAGCCTTCAACTCAACAGGCGCGCCACCAAGGAACGTAGAGCGTGCCCGAGGAATATGCACCTTCATGTTCACATGTACATGTGCAGCCGTCAGGACAAAAAATGCAGCTCACGTACGCGCGAAACGAATTGAACAGATAATAATTGAAGCTCGTTCCGGATTTGCTCTTCAACTGTATCTTGGAGCTCTTCTCAGCATGCATCCCCGTTTCTCAAGCGCACTTCGGCCACAATTCTCCCAGCCGAGCTGATTCAGCGATGAACGGCAGTACCTCCTGATCAGGAGGTCAACTTATATTTGAGCTTGCACATGAGCGAAGGCGTTCATCTACAACAGCACATAAGGTTCTTTTCGTTCCTCAGCACCCATCTCAGATAGATCATTATGTTTGACCGCCTTTACTTAGTTGACCAACGTAGCAGTTCTGCCGACCTATGGTTTCTTGTTTGTGCTGCATCGTGTATCTGATGTCTCTTAACCGCCAGAAGAGCTGCGCTTGCCAAGCTGAGCTGCACAGCGCAATGCCGCACGAATGTGATTGCACCAGGAATCCAAGGCACCTTCTCATGGATACACAACAGCACCAGATCATCATCAGTCAAAAGAGGAATATTAACTCAAACCTACTCAAACCATACTATACAGCCTGCTTCAGTAAAACAAACACCGAACAGACCTGCTCACAGGTTCAGCAGATGCTCGTGGGCCTCACATCTCAGCAGAATTGCCTGTTCCTTCGTCATCTCGTCAGCCTGATGGTCGTGCACCACAGCGTTGCACAGATCCACCACCTTGCTAGCCCACTCCCTGCTGAGAGGGCCATCAGACTGTTGCGGCGACTCAGCCTCCTGCGGGTCAGAGTGCTCCGGCACCACGCCAAGCCCTTGGTGGTTCTGATTCCCTGCGCTACCGTAGGTCGGAACTGTCTCCACAGGGGCGGTGTGCGCGGGGTGTAGGGGGGGCAGAGCAGTCGCAATCCCCGACCCCACCCCCCCCCAGCTGCCCGCCCCCACAGTCGTAGCGCTGGAGAAGCTCACGCTGCGATCCACATGCCTCCTCTCGGCTGTAGGCGAGGGCACAGCAAACGCGGAGGGCATCACGGGCGAGCCATCAGGGCGGAAGCACGGCGGCGAGCCCACTCGGTCGCTCAGCCCCCTCGGGCCCAGGCCTGTCATTGATGTATGGGCTAGATGGCGGCCAATCTGAGCAAACGAGTTGTTTCGGAAGCGATTTTCTGCACAGCATGGGCCCTGTCACTGTGTGCTTGGGAACGAAGACCCTGTCGAGGCTTGCCCTTTTCCTCTTGCATGGCACTGAGGCCCATGCCAGGCCCGGTCCGGTTCGCCCCCGCACCGAGCGCACTATCCTTTGCGACATGCATGCGCATCATGAATATACCGCTAACATGTGGTCGAGACAATATGAACATACTTGGCAGATGTACTGCAAAATGGGGACAGCCGAAAGGGAGAGGCCGGCATCTGTCGCACATGTTGGTGAACATGCGCAAGGAACTGCATGCACATGTTAACACAGGAGTACAGCTTCTGGAGGGGTGTGCAGGGTGGCCGCACCTGAGAGGCTGCGGCGGCGGTCGATGGCGTGTGACACTTGCGCGCCAGGCACCGGCATAGAGTCCAGGTCCATCAAGCTGTTGCCGCCATCCAGGCGCCACTGCGCAAACGCATCGATGGAATCCTCCTTGTCCATGCCAAGGAAGGGTGCGGATGCTTCGCCCAGGTCGTGGCCGTGCGGGCACGACACCGTCGCGATGGCAGGCTCGCTCCTGTGCAGCAGCCCCCCTAGCCCCCCCGAAAGATGGTCATCGCCCGTGGAGGGGGGTCCGCACGGCAGCGCGTCCATGAACTGCGCGGCCTCCATGAACGCTGTTGTTGCGTGGTCGCTGACTCCGTGGCCCTGCTCCGCAAACGCGCGGGCTGCGTCGGGAGAGTCCACGCATGTGCTGGTCGCACACCGCTCTGGGGACAGGTTGCCGCCGTTGGTGACGGCCTGGTCGCAGTCGTCCTCGGAGCGCTGCAGGAAGCAGCTGTAGTCCACGACCAGCTGGCCGTTGTTGCGGCGGCGCAGCAGCATGGGCATGCTGTTGAGCACGATGTCAGAGGCCTGGTAGGAGTGCCGCGCCTCGATCGTCTGCGACGTCATCGAGTCTGTCGCATCCAGCATCGCCACAATCTGCAGACACTGTCTCCTCCTCAAACAAAAGGGTATCTCCTCCTCAAGCACAAGCCACGGACCTCCTCAAGAACAAGCCACGCACCTCCTCAAACACAAGCCACAGGAAGCGCACAAGCCACTGTAAGCCGCATATACAGTGCAGGGCTAGCATAGTGAGCCCTAGCGTACGCGACGCCTCGAGAACTTAAACGAAGAGCTGAATAGTTGTTACATCTTCCTTATATATAACAACTCTGAATATTTGGGGCTATGTTGTACATGTATTCCCTAACAAATTAAGCGACACTGGTGATCACTGGTGCGCACAGGCTGGCAGCTGCGCAGGGTTGCTGTTAGTGCCGATTTATCGTCCTGGGACGAAATAATAAGTTGTTTAGAGTGGCCTTCGCGATGGCAACTCGTCTGAAAATAGTGAATTGATCTATGTACCACCACCTGAAAGAAAATTTCGCCGAAATAATTGCATTTCCCCGATTGCATAAAAGCAACTCTGCAGCTGAGGGGGGAGGCAGGCACAGGCACAGGAGTGTGTGAGGAGCGAGGACTGTGAGGAGTGTGCGGGGGAGGCAATAGTGATCACTAGAGTGCGCACAAGGGGGGAAGGCAGGCGCAGGCACAGGATTGTGTGAGCAGTGAGGAGTGTGGAGTGAGGGGATTGTGGGGAGTGAGGAGTGTGTGGGGAGTGTGGGGAGTGAGCAGTGTGGGGGGAGCAGCACCTCCATGCGGCGAGCAGCCATCTTCTGGATGGAGAGGTTGGCGAGCGGGCTCTGGTCGTCGATGATGTGGGACACGGTGGCCGGCAGCCCCAGGGACAGGCACGCCATCGCCTCCTCCGACATCTTGGCCCGCAGATCCTGCGCAGATTGCCATGCATGCTTGGACGTCTCCACACAGAAAGCAGAACTTCCGTGTTGGAACAACTTTGGAACAGTAAGCTGCAGGGATCAGCGGCCACCACAGACTCCACACAGAAAGAAGAACAATTTTGGTACAGTAAGCTTGGTACAGTAAGCTTGGTACAGTAAGCTTGGTACACCACAGAAGGCATACTGCATGGAGCAGGGAGATGTCGTCTCATGATTGTGTCGCAGCAGTATTGACATCATGATGCACGGCGCCAACGACATAAGGTAAGGCTATGGCTCTTACCTGGCTCTGTTACCTGGCGCTGGCCAAAGCCAGTTAAGGCTCTGGCTGTGTTGCAGGTAAAAGAAAGAAAAAGCCGGAGCTTGTTTGGTAAAGTCAGACCTTGTCACACAACGAAGAGCGCAGGTAGGTAACCTGACAGGTAGGTTCTTCATGGACACAGGACAGGTACCCAACGCCAGAGCGTGTCGAAAGGTGGAGCACAGGTAGGCAAGGCAGAGTTTGTTAAAATGACAGAGTGCGTTGCAGGTTGAACCAGAGCGTGTTGAAAGGTGGAGCACAGAGCACAGGGCGCACCACCAGGCACAGCGGCTTGCCATCTTCGGGGTGGATGTGGTGGTGAGGGTCCTCCACCTCCATGGCCAGCACCAGCCTGGCAGAGGGGTTGAGGAACGTCTTGGAGCGCACGTTGCCGACGCGCAGGGACAGCAGTAGCTGCCCATCCACCGCATGCATGAACAGGTTCTTGCTGAACCTGATGCTCCAAGCTCGCAGTACCGGAGACGAGAATCTGCAGCAGCAGCAGCACGTTCTATACATCAACGTGCTGCGTGCGTCACCAACACTTTCTACACATCAGAGCGCTGTGCAGCAGCTGTGAACGAAGGCAGGCCCCTGCCACGCCCTGTCAGAGGCACGTGCCGGCTGCAGGGTTGCTTTTAGTGCCGATTGATCGGCCTGGGCCGGAATAATTTGTCGTTTCGAGCGGAGCTCGCCCCGGACAATCATCAGAAAATCACGAGTAGTTCTATGTACCGCCCCCTAAAAAGAGTATTTCACTGAAATACTTACTTTTCCCCAATTCCTTAAAAGTAGCCCTGGCCCCACTAGTTTTCAACCCTGCCCACAGCGCACAGCTCAGTCCAACGCTCTGAAGTGTAAGCAGCCAGAAACCAAAGATAACGAAACCAGAGCGTGCCTGGCATACACGAGCCCGAGCATGGTGTAGTCCAGCATGAGACTGCATATCGTCTGGAAAGTTATGAGCGCGTTGATCTTCCAGCAGTCGGGATCAGGCGTCAGCTGCCCTCCATACCCTGCACACCCACGCCCACCTGTTACACCTGCCACGCGCACCTGCCACACCTGTCACGTCCACCTGCCACACCCACCTGCCACACCTGTCACGCCCACCTGCCACACCTGTCACACTCACGTGCCACACCTGCAACGCGCACCTGCCACGCCCTGAGGATATCAACCTTCAGTTGCAGTTGACCTGAAACAAAAAGCCGCTCCACGCCAACACCCACTGCGGCAACCCACTACATATAACACTGAATTCGGTTGCGACCTCGCCCCCCCCTCGACCTCCATTGTACATGTGTATGGTAGAACTGTTCACAACCAGAGCCCTGAAAACGTTAGGACACATCGTGAGGGGGTGTGGCGCACCAATGGTTGCTGCCGTTTGAACTGAAAAGAAAAAGGCATGGTCCAGCTGCGATATACCTTCCACGCACTCGTTGGACATGTACAGATACACCACGGCAAAGGCTCCGTACTGCACAACGCTACGATTTCACTCCCTAAGTTCGTCATGTGACGTTAGGATCGCTTCTGTTTAGCTCTGGGCACTGCGCTGGAGAGAGGGGACGCACAAACATGATGTAGGAGAGGAAGAAGACCACATGGAAGCGCAAAACTGGCATCTGCAGCATGCACTACTTGTAAGAGGTTCACAGGTTTGTTGCATGCATGAACACACTGAGGCTGTGTAGCTGTTGCACAAAGTAGCTTTGCAGCAGTGGATGGAGGGAGGCACACATGCAGGAGAGTGTGAAAGGGGGATCGCAAGTACATGCCCATGTCCAGAGTCCAGCCCTGCTTGATCACCCTCAGCCGTAATGGATGGCTGCATCAACCACCAGGTAAATTAACTCGGTATTCAAACTGAATGGAGGGCTATATTCTTGACAACTTGAACCTGTGGGAGCCTCATGCATCCCCAATAACTCATGAAGATGTAAGGCGCACGCACCGAGGATCTACTATAGTACGCCAGTCGGAAGTCGGAAGTGAAGAATCGATTGGAGACTGTCGCTGTGTGATGTATGCAGGCAAGTCCAGGGCAGAGGAGCTACGGACTGGGGCAGGCTTTTGGTTGAAGGCTGACATGTCAACGGACTGAAAGAACGAAGACTCTTGCTCAGCACCTGACGGTGCTAGCAATGGCTCTTGAACTGACATATTATGAGTGTGCATGTCTCTCGATAGCTGCCCTTCACGCCTGTTCTTTACTGGGTCCCTGTGTGAGGACAACATTCTTGCTCTTGTCCCAGCTGCAGCATACCTGCACATGGCCTAATGCACTTGGGCTATAATGAGCCATAAATAATCTTTAGCTATGGCTAAAAATTTAGCTATGCTTTCGAACTCCTTGCTCTATTCCCGACCTCTTGGCTTTGCAGTTGACAGTTTCAGTTGTGCCCACTGTGCCTGCCTGCCTTCCTGTCTGCCTGCCACAAAAAATGTGCACCAGATGCAGAAGTCGAAGCTCGCAGGGAGCTGCGACGTGACCGGGGCCATCGCATGTCACACGCCCATGGGGAATTGTAGATCGGACCACTGTGATGTTGTTGCGTTGGGTAGGTGTCAGGAGCCAACAACGCCGATAAAACGGCAGCAGCACGAAAACATATCAAATAATATGATGAGGTGACAGAAACCTCTGCGCAATGTGGCCTGCGCAAGGAATTCGCAGATGGCTCTGCTCGATGGTTTGGCCCTGCTTGAACACAGTGTAGTAGAGACGCACGTTAGTGGATCAGCAAGCTGTCAAGAACTTGATTTGAGTGTTGGTGAGTAGCAGAGCTGCGCAACTGGTCTTTTTACTCAGGCAACTCGGCGGTGGCTTCAGCACGAAATGCGGGTGACCGACAGAGAGAAAGCATGTGCTACTTGCATTGCCCACCTGAAACTGACCAAAAATATACATACCCTGTGCACGGGAGGTGCGTTCGTGCGGCTGTCACGGTGTTCTGTGAGGTACATCATGTTTCAGAGTTGACCCCAAAAGAGAAGGCCCCGAAACATATCAGAAGGGTCACGAATGTCTGCACTCCCGTAGAGCCCCAGATTCTAGATCAAAAATTAGGCTAATAACGGAGGGGATGGGCGTGTACTCTCTTAACAGTGTTGGATACGCCGGTTCAGGACGAGCTGGCATGTTGGTGGAACGCTGACGAGCCTGCTGACACAGTAGCCGATCGCGACAGAAGGAACCGTTTACACCTGCACAGAACCGTGCTCGGCAGAGCACGGTTCTGTGCAATAGAATCATGTCATCGCATTCGCTGCTCAGCATGCAACCGCCCGCCTAAGCCACCACCAACATCTGTTCAATGGAGTCTATGCAAGCACCACACGCAATGCTGTGGAGTGGCATTCACCCACTGCTGAAGCCTGTGACAGTGCCTGAAGGAACGCTGGGCATCGTCGAAACCCGCCCAGCCTGAAACCAGCCCAGCCTCACACCTACTTCCTGCATAGAGAACTCTGTCAGATCGATGCGTCAGAACCAGCAATGGAGGCATACCTGCAATTCATGGTGTGGAGCTGGGAGCGCACAATTTCTTCTTGGGGCGCAGCTGTGTGGTCCTACCGCAGGACTTTTTCCTGCAGTTTGTAGCACGAGGGTGCATGCGTGCATAGCACCTGCACATGCCACACTATTTGTGCCTCCTCTCACCACGATGTCAGCTGCTGCAGCGATCAGCTTTCCATGCAGCGGCTTGCATCGCCACAGCAGCATACTGCAGTGCTGCCCTATTCTCAATCAGCACACAGGGAAGTGTAGATTGTACAGCTGTACAGCGGATGCAAGGGCGTTGTTGGAGGCGCACATGCGACAGATCAGCTTTTCACAGTTGAACTTCTTTGCCAGAGCCATCAGGGAGGGCTCAATGACACCACCGCCACGAAGACGCAGCACCAAGTGGAGAGTGGACTCTACATGTAAGGAGCGGAATTTCCTGCTGGCGTTCCTTTTGCACTTGCAGAGAACTGGTGGTGACAGAAAGATGCAAAATGGAAGAAAGTTCGCAGTCTAGCCCTCATAGACCCAACAAGAATGCAGCCTACTTCAAAGAAACAACATGTAAGAACATGTCTCGGTAGTGTGCAGCGGGAAGCGAACCCTTCTGGATGTTGTAGTCTGCAAGAGTTCGGCCATCCTCAAGCTGCTTGCCGGCAAAGATTAGTCGCTGCTGGTCAGGAGGAATGCCTGTAAACACAAACCCCTTGTTGAATGGACGATTTACTGGGTCATAAAGTGCTCATTGAGGCCGCATGGCCTGGAATGTGCTCCGCGAGAAGACACATCTTTGCCAGGCACATAGGACAGTACCACGAGCGAGGATACAAGTTAAACACGTCCTATTATTCTAACAAAGTACGAAAGTGACTAATCAGATGCATTGTCGGTGACATGCGGTTCACATACCACTCCGTGGTCTCCATCGGCCCCCAGCAAATGCGAATGGGGAGTGCACACACAATGAACTACCCAACATGAGAAAACAAGGCGATGCTTGGTTCAGTGCATAACCACGACTGTGTCATACCTTCCTTGTCTTGGATCTTGGCCTTGACATTGTCAATGGTATCGGACGACTCCACCTCGAGGGTGATAGTCTTGCCCGTGAGAGTCTTCACGAAGATCTGCATTGTCCCTGGACTAAAACAGCTGCGTTAGGTAGATCTGCTAGAGCACAACCAGCACCAGTCTGTTCACCAGCGTCAAACGTACCGTCGCACACAGGAGTGCGCTCCGAACAGTGTGCAAGGCTGAATAGCAAAAAGAGATCGGAACTCTCCGGGCTAGTCTCTTTCAATGATCAGAGACGAGATGAAGAAATGAGTTCAGTACGCTGTATGCATGCCAGCCCCCGCCGCCATCATGTCGTCGGGAAGCTTGCGCAGCTGCAGTGAATTCAGTGCCGACCAGAAACTTGGTATTGCATCCCTTACGCATACTGATGGTATTTCATGATGCTGGGGTAAAGCTACAACTGTATTCAGACTAGAATAAGCATCAGAACAGGCTGCTGACGTCAGGCGGCGAGCCATCATGAAGTAATATCATGAAGCGCATGCAACAAGGTGGTAGACAACATGTTCGAACACTGAACTCGAAACGCGGTTGCAAAAAAACTTCACATCGACGGACTCACTCAGTTTCTCCAGGCATACTTTTGTCTGTGTGAGTCAGGTTGCCACTGCGTCGGTCCATATGCGCTTGTCATAGTTGCCACGCCACTCAAGCGCATCACAGAATGGCCACTCTCCATCTCTCCAGCCGTGCCAATATCGCGTGTAATAAGCCTCTTCAAGCTTCAGCAAGTAGATCATGTGCAGCAGTACGATCACCACTGCAAGTTGAAGCCAGGGTCGCTATACGATTTTCCAGGTTTGGGCGCAAGCAAGCTCCAGTTTACCGCATCATCGCTATCGACTCCAGGAAGCGACGAGAGGGACGTCCACTAGAGTGGTTGGGGTATTATAATCCCATTTCAAAGGAAGTAAACCTCGATGCCCCCAACATCAAGAAGTGGTTGAGCACGGGCGCGCAGCCATCTGATTCCGTGGCCAAGCTTCTGAAGCGCGCTATGGTGATTGAAGGCTAGAACAGTAGAACTATGTGGAGCAACAGCACGCTAGGATCGAGGCTTTCGGCGGGCCTGTGTTTGCGCAATTGTCGTCACGTGGCAACCTGGTGTGGGGCCTGTGTTTTCAGAGTCAGGCAGCTCAGCCTTGAGCAGGCAGGGGTCCATGGATGCCTACTACCTCTTTCACATCGCATCATTGCTCTGAGGATTGGTGTATGCCTAGGTTGGTTGCGTACTCTGCAGCAATAGTGCAATCCCCTGAACATGTTGTGTCAGCAATTCAGCGGCAAGTTGAGGGTCAGGCTACCTCCGTATGATGAATCGGTACGCATAAGAGTTTCAAATTTGTAACTGTGAAACCTGAGACATTGTTGCTGAGACAGGTCTCGCATTTTTAACAGACTGTTGCTGTATCATGTTGCCTCTCCAAACTCGCATTTCATTCCTTCGTACTGTACTGAACATCAGTGACTATCTGACATCATGACATGCCCAGAAGCTTGTTCACCGTCAACGCTTACAGCTGTCTCCGTGCCTTGCATGCTGCCAGCCCTTGAGACATGCACTGTGTCGTCGATTGAGTGCTGCGCCACTGTCGATATAACTTTCACTCTGTCGTCTCCGTCGATCACCACAGGCACTGTTCCTCTTACCTGCTGGTTAAAAGTGCTTGATGAAACAGTCCGTGTTCTAGTGGGACTTTCCCAGTCAGATGGGACCAAATGGACCATGTCTTCTGAGCCACTGATGGGTGAAGCAGCTGCACCTTCATCCCACACCAGTCCTGGTGGCACTGTACTGATATCCGGGATGGCAGATGCCAAGTCCACACAGCGTCCAGGTGAAAACCTGTCTGTGCGAGCATCTGCACTCCCTGGTGGTGGTGTGCTGGGGCCACCCATGCTGTTCATGCGCTGGTCCAACACTGCGAGGGCTTGCAGCAGCTCGTCCACCGCTTTAGGATTCTCCAGCAGAACCTTTCGCAGACAGCAGCAACCATTCACGCCGAGCGGCAACGCAGCAGACACTGCTGTAACCAACATCATCACTCCAGACACCTGATGTCCCAACTGCAGCATTTCAGACGCCGTCAGTGACAAGTAACCTCCTGTACAGTTCTGCAATGCTGAAATGCACAGATTTGTGCTTCTTTCTATGTACATAACATGCACCCCCGCCCTGCATGCTTGAGAAACAGCTCGTCATGGGGAGTCACACAAGGCAACAAACAATGAGCAGAAAGCCCAAGTGCGGACGCAGAGGCCGAACATGCCTACGCTTTTGACCGATGCTGTTACATTCATGCACTTCTTGTGCGGCTGTTTTGCGCCAGTGTGAATACAGCGTTAACGCAGAAGCCAACTGACCCAACCAGACACCCTAGCACGAACACTGGGAGGTGATGCAGCACGCACCGCACTCTCAGCATGCTTGCTAAATAAAGAAAGGAAAAGCACCACAACCGGGGTAGAACGGAAGCCCATCTGCACGTGAGACAACCAAAAAGAGCTCACAGGTTGGCACACCTTGAGAGTCGTTTTCAACCAGTATGTAAGGAAGCTTCCCAGCCACAGCACACCCAGTGATTTGGCAACCTGCAAACTTTGAAATGTGTCCGGGTGCGCAATATTCAGGCAGCCTGCGTCAACGATGCAAATGCTGGGAGAAAACCCAGTAAGTTATCGCAACATGACACAACACACAAAACCATGTGCTAGGCCTGCAGCAACCGTACAGGCAACTATTAGCACCATGCAGAAAGTTCGACATATAGTTGTGTGCTACATGGAAGTCCGCAGGCCTCTTGGAGGCTTCACCGAGACTGCCACAGCAACCTGTAACTTGCCCATGTATGCTTTTCTTGCACAGAGGCCAGTCTGGGTGTCACCTCAACTTATGTGCTTAGTTCATTTCCGAGTTACGGTTGGTGCACTATGCATCTCTTCTTGCAGTTTCATAATCATTTGCCTCAGGGTTGCATATCCGAACCACGAGTGACCCAAAGTTTTATCTCTGGTAAGCATGGCTTTGATAATACTTGACTTCTGCTGCTTTTGAACCGAACACACCTCAGATGCACAGTTGGTGCCTGACAGCTCATTTCTGAGTTTCTTCAACTTGGCAGCTGCATTGTGAATATCCTGAATTGAGCTTCTGAGGTGCATCTCACAAGCAGCGCGAGTCTGCAGGCCTGCAGCATCCAGGCTTGATATCCTTGCCTGCAGCTCCTCAATCTGCAAGCAGAGAACCATCCACGAACTTGCGGTGGATCCACTGTAACGCATCAAGCTTTGAATGTTCCTGAAGTTTGATATCCATGCGGTGAAGTAGGTCATGGCGGTATTCAACTACTTTGCGTCTGCATTTTGGAATGTGGTCGCTGACTTGACATTTGCAAACCAGCACGCGAAAGCAGACAACACGCACACCATCACATTAGCAAAGAAACAAACGCTTCTTAAAGCTACAGATGTTGGTTCTGCGTGTCTCACTGAAGATAGCGCTGATTCAGACTCTCGGAAACACATGCGAGTTATTCAAGCACTGCCATGTACGATGACGCAACATGGGAATACTGCAGCGCACCTGTGCCTTCAATTCGTCTACTGTTTCGTTGCGACGCATGTGAAGCGAGCTTGGTGAGCAACACACGAGAACGCCTGTTGTGTTCAGCACTATGGAGCACTATCTCAATGGTGGCCAGTCATTACTTTGCATCCAGACATTTGATGACGAGCAGTCAACGAGACGTTCATGATTCCATACTATGCTCGAACGGAGTATCTTTGCCACATGACTGGGATGGCACAAGGTACGCTTTCAATTCATTCCAGGAATATGAAGTGGGCGATCTTTTGCGCGCCGCGTGCACAAGCATCATGGGATCATGGCTGACTCCTGCGAGCAAGCCTGCCACGAAACCAGCGTTTGATTGCAGATTCAGTTTGTATGTGTTACGCTGAGAAGGTTTCGGTGTTCAGCAGTTTAGATTCTGAGTTCAAGAGTTTGGTACCAAGGAATCCGAGATGCCTGCAATCCGTGCCGATGGGATGAAGATCTTTTTCAAAGACTTGAGTAACACGTATGTTTCCCCCCTGCGTTGTCGCCTCCGCTCAACGAGTCGCCAAGCACCCACACATCATGCAGGTACCCTTTCTGGATCGGCTTCGCTGTTGTAGGGGGAGTGATTTATAACATGCACTCGAAGTTTACAGGTGTGAAGCTGCCTCCCAAGTAGTTTTCCGGTCTGCTGATGGACGGGCATGCAGTCATCTCCATTGTCACCGGGTCGCTCACCTCTCCTTGTTTTGCAGATGAGGACAGGAAACAATCAAGTAAAGATTACCCTCTCCTTGATGTGTAAATTTGCTGCGTTTTGCGTTGTGATCTGTCCTTGCATGATCATGCTCAGCCATGTCCTGGTGCGACTGCTGACAGGTGTGTATATGCAGAGTACGCCAACCCAGAGCTAGCCAAGCACCACTGAACCTGGAAGGAGTATGTAGAACAGCTACGTCCCTGCATGGGGCTCTGTGTGCTGTTCAGATGGACAGCTGCTGTCTTGATGTCTCAGAGCAGACCTGCTAGGAAGCCTGTGCTGCTTGGTCATGCGAGTAACTGGGGCGTTAGATACAGTGTCGTGTAGCATTGTAAACGTCTTGCGTCAGAGAGCGTGGTTGCAAGTTCTTGCACAGGCACATCAGCAAGTTCTGCGACAGCAACAGCCTACGTAGTGCACATGGTGGCATAGCCTTTGCTTCAGGCGGCAGTTCATGCATTGTCGTGAGCCAATCCTGCACAAAAACGGCTGGAAAGGCAGGTTGGTGTTTGGTACACCAGTGCTGTAGCCCACTTGTTCTACAGTTGATGCCACGCAGCGGGTCTCCCCAGGGGCCATGCGTCTAGCACCTGTGTGACCCATGATATGAAACTTACACTGACCCATGATGAGCTTGCTGGCACATTCCATATCACTTCTAGTTCATGCCTTGAAGGACTGACAGATGGGCTGCATTACTCTGCATCTCATTGTGGACTACCACCTGCATGCATGGGGATCGTCAGTTTGAACTTTACAGGTTCAACTGAAACCTTGTCAGTTTTTCAGTTTAAGCGAAGGGAAGGAACAAGGGCATGGATGAACCAGCTCTGCAGAGGAGAGGCTTTGGTCGCACATGTTGCAGCATCACCGCTACCAAAGGAGCTTGCGCCATCATCCTCTGGTACTCTGCCGCTGACAGTCTGACAACTTGAGCGTCAACTGTGCAGCGTGCCCCAAACGTTCTGGTACGCTGGAGGAAGAATTCCATGTCGCCGGTGACTCCGCCAGCAGTGTAACGCAGCCGCCGGGGAGCTCTCCTGCTCGCGGGCCTACCGGCTGCACTGCCTCCACTCCCTGACCCCGGTCCGTTCAATGCATCCCCTAGCAGTCGCGTGCCCCTGCAATTCAAGCAAGGAAGGACTTCAGGCAGACAGACCTGCTGCTCTCGCAGCCTTCCAGCTGTCTTGCATACACAAGTCTCGCCTTGATAATTCGGTCACCCACGACCTCTGCTTTTTCGACCTCATTTTCTTGAAGAGTGATTTATCGGTCGCTGTTACAAGGGGCCACCACCATTTGTCCATCCTATTTTGAATTGGATTACAGCGAGAACAACGAGGTGAAACAGTACAAGGCGGAAAAACCTCGCCCAGGGCGTGCGAACTGGTGAAACCAACATCAGACGAGCAGAGAGCAGGCCCACTGCCCAAGCTGGGGTAGCATTGTGAGAGAATGGCGAGACCAACTGTGAAATAATTAGGCCTGCAGCATGCACCGTGACTTCATTACGAAATACGCAAGGGGTGCATAGAGAATGAAGCCTTCCATGCGAATTCCTAGGTGATTTCCTCATTCCGTTTGATGCCCAAAACGGAAGGTAATTACGCGTAATTACGCGTAATTACGAGAATTACGTAATATGCAAGGCGCACAACACTGGTCCTTAGCACGCACCGTGAGAACGACTCAAGGTCCCAGTCGCACACCACCTCGCCACTCAGGATGACGAACACTGCATCCGCCGGGTCGCCCACGCTGTACAGGATGTCCCCAGCTCTGAGGCTGACGACGTCTGCAAACTGCAGCAGCCCTGTGGCGAGCTCTCCAGGTGACAGCAGCGGCAGCATGCGTGCGGAGCTGCCCTCTGATGTGAACGCGCCCAGGTGCATCTTCAAGACCGCTTTCAGAGTCAGGCAGTCGCTGGCGTCCGGCATCAGCGACATCTCCACCGCCACCTGCACCCTCTGACCCGCCTCACTGCCGGTCCTATCGTAGAGATAGCGAATACACCCGGCATGCATGTCGGGTGTCACATGGCCTTCAGATGGCGGGGCTGTCACACTTCAGAATTGAACAAACGTCGATGAACCCCGCAAAACAAAAGTCCGGTACGCGTGGTGTACCACACCTTGAGTTTAAAAACTGGAAAGGTAGTGAATATGCATGAACCCAACCGCGTGGTGTATCACACCCTCCACAGGTGTAAAACCCACGGGTGTGTATACATATCCGAAATACGATTCTGAAGTACAGACCAGGTGGCCAGGGTTTCTTTGTGTCAGTTGCTTCTGGGAAATTCTTTTGTTTCTCAGGTTCCGGCCTATTTTATCCCCGTGGACATTTTGTGTTAGTTGCTGTTGGATACTTGGGTTCGTGTCTATTCACTTCCTTTACGGTTGTACAGAATTTCATCCCTTTTTGGCATGTAGAACGGCAAATGAGGTCATGCCTATTTACTACCTTTCCGGTTTGCAAAGCAACGTGGAGGGCAGATGGGGCGACAAATGTGCGCCGGCTCGTGGTCAGTAACACACTCGCAGCAGGGCTCTGCATGTCAAACACCCGCACAGGCAGGCCTCCGAGGCTGCAGCAGCGCACCTTGAGGAAGTACGCCTCGCACCACGCCAGCGCATCGTCCAGGTGCGCGAAGCACGGGCAGAACCCAGATGCAACACTGTGGTCGCTGCTAGGGCAGTGCTCAACCGCAATCACATCGTTCCCCGCCAGCAGGCGGTACGTCCTGCAGCTGCCCTCCTCTGCGCATCGGCTACCGGACGCACACGCGGGCTGCGGCACGCCAGTGAGCACCATCACCACCCCTTTCAACGCACACGACATGCTCATCTTCTTGAACGTGGCCGCAGCTGTCGCATCCAGCCCCGAGATAGTGCTGAAGTCGACCAACAGGAACCTCTGAGCGCGGCTCAGGGCCGCAGCGGCCGCCTCACAGGCCAGCCCCGCAGCTGCCAGCCGCCGCGGCACATCACTCCGGCTGCCATCACCGGACACTGCACCTGCACCTACGCCTGAGGTCGCATCTGCCGCCACCGGTGGTGGAACTCCCGTGCCAGTGCCTGTGCCCCTGCCCTTGACTGATGGGGTGAGCAGCGTGCTGTGAAGCCCGGCTGTCAAGGAACTGTGAAGCCTTGCGGAGCTCTTGGCGGTGATGGGGTCTGCCGCGGCCTCAAAGTGCTTCACAGCGTTGTCGGTGCTGGCGTCCAGAGCCGCTGCGAGAGCGCTGATCCTCTCTCCCAGCTGCACCGCTGACCCGAAGAACACGTACCCTGACAGCGCCACCACCTGCCTGCACACCGCACGCCAGCGTCATGGTGGGGGGTGTGTGCCACAGCATGTCCTACACGTACATGCATGCACGCTGGTCAACTAGTGCTCTGCGCACGGTGCGCACATGGCCTGGCGCCAGGCAATCTGAGCTTCCCCCTGACGGGGGCATGCTGATGAGGCGCATATGTATGCATATGCATGCATGCATGCGGAGAGGTTAGCTGTTGCGCGTCGTGGTGCTGCTGCTGCAGGGTTTCGGAATATGAGCACCAGGAGTGGGGGCAGGAGCGGGGGGGAAATAAAATATAACCGCTCACGCTCATGCTCGGCGAACACGTGCGCGAAGTTGGCGCATGTGCGCCGCTAAGAAATGTGGCCCTGGGGGCCAATAGAAATATTCATAAAAATAAGTCTTTTTAAAGAACAATCTCCCTTACAAACCATAAAGGCAGTGAATGTGTCTTACAAACCGGAAAGGTAGTGAATACGCATGAACCCAACTATCCAAAAGCAACTAACACACAATATCCACCGCTCAACCCAAATGACACAACACCACCATCACGAAAGTCTTTCCCAGAACTCATAGCCAAACTGCGATAGAAATGCCGAAAAACACTCCCACGGCAAGGCAGTGAATACATGTACCCAAAAACAAATTAAAAAGCAACATTCAGCAGGAGCAGGAGCGGAGCAAGGGCGGGGGGAGGGAGCGCGCATGTGAGACTGGAACATCTCCAGCACAGCCCGCTGCTGCACAGGCCGCACGCATGAGCTCACGCTCGCCATCGCAGTGACCTCCTGCACCTGAACAGTGCTATACTCCACTGCGAAATGCAGCGCGCACACCACGATGCCCACCAGAATGCCGACCTCGAGGCCGCTGACTTGGAACCGGTCGGTGCAGACCATGATCACCACAAAGTTGGTGAGCGTCAGCGCGTACTCGGTCGCGGTGAACTTGCTGTAGGAGAACAGCAGCCAGTCCAGCGCGATCTCGACGCCGAGCACGAGCATGATGGCGCCGTAGTAGAAGTTGGGCAGCAGCTGCATGATGGAGATGGGGAAGAAGAACAGCGCTGCCTCAGCCACTGCGACGACCGCGCCGTTGAGCCTGTGCGTGCAGCCGGTCCTGCAGCATAGCAGCAGCGGAGTTGCGCCACTTAAGCCACTCATTATTTATGACACTTGTTTTATTTTAAAAACTTAGTAAAAAGTAGAAAGCGTGTGTGTGTGTGTGTGTGTGTGTGTGTGTGTGTGTGTGTGTGTGTGTGTGTGTGTGTGTGTGTGCTTGAAGCCGAAGCATGATGGGATGTGGGGTGACATCACGTGGCCAAAAACCACCCGACCACCCCCCCCCCCCCCCGCCCCCAGGATGACAGGGGCCCTGCCCCTGTCAGCCTCGGGTTGTACTGTGTGCGGAGTCCCTGTGCCCCTCTCTGTGTCCTTCTGTGGCACCCTCATTCAAATCCATACATGCATGCATGCATACAGGCTCTACACGCGTGCCCGCATTCACATGCAGCTTCCAGAATTCAGCTGCGCAGGAAAGGTCGCAGCCGCTGTATGAAAGACCGGCTCAGGCTGACAGCAGGCACCAACAACAACAGCAAGAAAGTGGCCACAGGTACCTCTGAGACCAGGTCGTCTGAGAGAAGATGTAGGAGCCAGTGAAGCCTGCGCCCACAGCCGCTGTGAGCAGGTTTGCCAAGCCCACAGTCTGCAGCTCCCCATTGTAGTTGACCTGCACACACACACCTTTACTATCATATTCTGGCTAAGAGTGCTGGGAAAGACTTTCGTGATGGTGCTGTTGTGCCATTCGAGGGAATTCGTGGTTCTTTTGTGTGAGTTGCTTTGGCTGCTTACTACCATCCCGGATCGTACACACAGTTGACCTGCACACGCACACACACACACACGCACACACACACACACACACACACACACACACACACACACACACACACACACACACACACAC